>CM053783.1:522016990-522374490 GCA_028749045.1 Cupressus sempervirens | reverse complement strand
AGTGGCCAAAGGACCCTGGACTAGGTTCCTGATGTGCATTTTGATATAGTATTTTTTTAAATTTATCTTTTTTAATAAATTATTGTTATAATGAATTTTTTTATTTTGATATATTTTAGCTATAAATTTGTTAGGTGTAGATTTATTTTGTGCATGCAAGTTTTTACAGCAAAAAGATGAACTTTGTATCGACTTTTTATTTTATTTTCAAGATATTTTATCTATAATGAATTTGGAAAAATTGATTAATATGTCTCCTTAATTATATTTGTAAACCTCACCATAATCATACGTATGATGTAAACCCTCATGCTAACCATAATCCTAAACCAAACCTTAATATAAACCTTAACCCTAACTCTAAACCTTAACCGTAATAAAATGCAAACACTAACCATAATATTATCAATAATGTAAACCCTTACCTTAATCAAAATCCTCACTTAAACCCTAAATCCTACTATTAACCATGTCAATAATTTGAAGCCTAAACCCTATTCCAAATACTAAACCCTAAACCCTAATCCCAACACTAATCCCAAATCTAAACCATAATACTAACCATTTAATACTTGTAACCCTAACCATAATAATAATTTTAATCCTTATCATATCCATACCTTAAACCTTAATCCTAACCATGGTGGATACCCTAAACCCTAACCGTATTCATAAATTGTAACCATCATCTTAACTCTAATCCAAACCTTAACCTTAATTATAACTATTTTTTTAAATGAAGAAAGATCCTCAACCTAATGATATCAGTAACAAAAAACCTAAATATAATCCTAAAATTGAGTATAATTTTGAACAACAAAATTTATTTGAAAATTGACGAAAGTAGCTACGTTTTAGTATGATTTTTGAAAGCAAATACAGATAATAAGTCTTGTTGTGTGTCATCGTGTTGTTGTATGTTATCATGTTGTTTGTGTTAAAATGAGGACTACAAATAAGAACTATTTTTACCAAACATTGACAAAAATCAAGCATTAACAAAAATATGAAAAACATGTCATATATTTTTTTGTCTCACACATAAGATTAAATTTATAAGCCAACTTTAAGGTCACCTAATATCAAAAATGCATGATAGTTTCATCCATATTTTCATTATATAATGCATTATGAAATTTGTAGTAATACTTTATAGAATTTTTATTTGTGGGATCAATATTTGTTCCACCTCACAATATTCAAATGTAAAGTTGTATTTCATAAAATAATTTTCTAACTAACAATTTATTATGATCAATACAAATACAATTAGCTATAATTACAAAGTCAAGTAGAAGCTAGTACGTGATACTTGTTCTTCTTCATAAATATTCTATATAGAAACATTCACTAAAAAAAAAAAATTGTATTCCATAATGAACTAAAAATAAAGTCTTATTTATAACTATATAAGTATATGACAATTAGATTATGCATAGGTTATATGTAAGTGCCTGCACGCGCGTGCGTGTGTGTGTGCGTGTGCGTGTGCATGTGCGTGTGCGTGTGCGTGTGCGTGTGCGTGTGTGTGTGTTTTAGTAAGAACAAATACCTTCTTTATAAGAAGGTTACTATTCCTTTGATATTCTATTAAACATGAAAATACATATTCAGGAAAACTTAATAGTCTACAATCAGGACAACTAATGCCTTGAAATGGTTTATGGCCAGGGCTTTAACTGCACACATGATCAAGAACTTCAAGAAAATAAGGTTAGAAATTTTGAATGGACATAATACACTGGGTTATTTGTCAAAAATATGTCATGAAATTATGTTAAAGAAATAATTATTAGTTTAAACTAAGATAATATACTCAGGCCATCCATATCTTGGGATTTTGGATTGTGCTCTATGACAAAAAATCTATTTTCTCTATAGTTGAGAGCAAAACCTGAAAATGTGTAATATTGTCATGCGTCACCCATTATGAGTGAAGTTTCGATAGGCATTGTCATAAATATTTATAATGTTGTTCGATTTCGTGCAGCAACTTTTTCACTACCTTTCATAATTTTAACCTTCTCCATTTAAGAAAATGTGGTTTTGCAAATGCATAACTAGGCTTTCATTGAAGCAAGGGTTTCGTATAGATGAATAGTTTTTTTGAAGTGAGGGTTTCATTCAGATGATGGGTTTCATTTAAGCTAGGGTTTTGTTCAAGCTAGGGTTTCATTAGATTCATTTACATGTTCATAAATATTTTAATGTTGTCATGTGTCACCCATTATGAGTGAAGTTTCGATAGGCATTGTCATAAATATTTATAATGTTGTTAGATTTCGTGCAACAACTTTTTCACCACCTTTGTAAATTTAACCTTCTCCATTAAAGAACACACGTATGAGGACTGGTTCTCACGATTGACTATTCCATGGCTGCGAAGGTGTAAAACCTATTATTTGCACACTCAGTAGTTCATATAACAATAAAGGATGGGACCCATGGATACCTTTTAATTTCACTATCGCTATAGCTCACAGCAATCACAATCATCTATCATTAATCACTATAATACAATCTCCTTCTTTTCAATCACTGAAAACACTCATCACCATGACTTATAGTGATATAACATCTCTATCCTCAGTGTTGTAATGGTTATATTTATTTTTTGTTTGTCGATGATTGCTATATGTTATAGCGATAAGCCTCCTTTACCGCTCATTGCTATATTGTTATTATAGTTTCTTCACATAGCAATTAATAGGGATCCCTATATGTCATAGCGATATACTTTCCTCATTGCTTATCGCTATGTCAAGATTAGGCCATCTCCATATAGTGATAGAAGAGTTCTCTATATGCTATAGTGATATAGTACCCAAAATCTCTTTTGACTATACTACAATTGCTATAGTGTATGTCGACTCATGAAGCCTAATCATTGTAGCTATAGCGATATATGGAAAAATCACATATCTCACAGGATTTGAAGAAATTGCAAAATAAAGGAAATTCATTAAATGACTCCTTTTATCAAATTGAAACTATTATGCTATGATGAAAACCTTATTAAAAACATTAAAATTGAGATTACAGATCAAACTATAATGTATTTTTGATATTACCCTAACTAGTTCTCATGACCATCTGGTTAAGGTTCTGAAAACATAACAGTCATCAATCTAGCAGAGAAAAGGGTAAAGTTGGAGATTAAAGGGCCCACACTTAGATGTCATCCTATCACGCCAAGTAAGCAACATCAACAGTGAGAAAAATATATTGGGATTCCCTAACTGGTCAATAATAGTATCCAAATATGGATGAAACTGTAATGAGTCTTTGATAATACTCAACTACTTGAAAACAATTAACAAAAATTTTATACTCATATCACATTACATAATGAAAATATGGATGAATGCATTTGCAAAATTACCCTAACTGGTTGATAATAGTATGCAAATATGGATGAAATTGTATTGCATTTTTTATAATACTCAAACTGCCTGAAATTATTTAACAAATTTACAATAAATTGCTTGTTCACATCCTATTTGAATGTTCAATTATTCATGACCGTACAGGTGCAAAACCTTTTATTTGCACATTCAGCAATTGATATAACTATAACAATAAAGAATGGGACCCATAGATATGTGATCGAAAAGAAACATTGAACCAAGAAAGAACATTTATATCGATTAAGGTTTCTGATAAATCTCATTAACTATAACATTTTCCTTTTTTCAAAGGTGTCCACCATGAAAAGTAACCTTAAATGCTTTCAAACCTCTTATTTTGAGTGAAGCAGGGCATCAAAGAAAGATACTAACAATGGAAGCTAGGGTTTTGTATTAACCAATAAATGTTTGGTTGAATTAGGGTTATCAATGCTTGTGAAAGTTGTAAAAATAGATATGAAACCACAAGTTTTAGGTGATCTATGCCTTCCACTCAAGATTTAATAAATAAACTAAATCGAGGGTTTTGTATGAAGTCACTCATGTTTTTTCAAATGAGTGTTAAGAATGCTTAATCGATGTCGCTAAAAAAAAATGAACAGAGTTTGTTTGGCAACAAAAGACTAGGATTTGAATCTGGTCATGACCGTTATTTTTTTCATAGATTAAGTTGGACAACTTAAACAAAACAGAATCTTTGTCACCTAGAAAGTGAATGAAAATGAAGAAAAAGGATATTTGAATGTTGCAGTCCACTAAAAAACATAAACAATCTAAAACAAGATCTATTAGACCAACTACCACTATCTTCTCAAAATTTGAAAAGAGAAAAGGTAGAGGAGGTGTGAGTGTATGGATAATGAAGATGAAATATGAATTATTATTTTTTCATTATAATAGAAGATTGGAGAGATGCCTAGTTTGTCAAGGATGGACAACAATTATAGGAAAACTTGTCATTCCAAATGTATTTGTCAATGTTGACCTATTGCGAGAAATTATAAATAGATATGATCTAGAAATGAAGATAGTCAAATTACAGTCTGGTAAAGCAATAATTAGGATTACAAAACCTACAACTAAGAAAGTTTTTCAACTAGAGATAGGTCACAAAATAATTTTGAATATACCAAAATTAAGAGAGAAGTATTTTTGTATGGAGAGCTTCTACAAGGTTTGTTTGTTTCCTATCCATCACTTGAAGATTGGAGGTACAAGATCCATATTAGAGAGTAATGGTAGTCCACCATTTGATATGAATATGTTTCACCCTCACCTATAGTATACTTGCGTGTTAGCTGGACATGTATTTAGAATTGATGCCCCCCCTATTAATGGACACTTCACTGATGGTTGTTGCAACTAACATTCAATCAAATCAGCCTAGGAATTTTGATTTTTCATCATTTGTTCCTAACAAGATAAACGAGGACCTGCTTGTATTGAAAAAATATGTGTCCAATTTTTGTTTCAAGCATTACTATTTTTTGATGCATATGTTGCTCTTCTTCGGCCAAGAGAATAATTCTTGGGAAGAAGGACTACTGGTTCAGGAGTATGATGTTCAAGGGTTTAAGCAGCCTATACAGTTATGGCTCAAGGTTTGGGATTAGAGATGCACAGTTTTAGACTACTTATGTTTTGAAGAGCACTTGTGAAACCACTTATAAAATTTCTAGGGGGGAATATAATCATACCCTATCACCGGAGATAAAAATGTTCCTAAGGCCTAAATAGTATCTCGACCAAAGCCTAGTAGACCATAATTGGGGTGACTGGTATGCATTTGAAAATTTCACTAGAATTAGAGTATATGGTTATGAAGGATGCCCTAACAACCTCCCCATCACAGTACTTGATCAAATTGTGTATCTAGAAATTGTGTGAAAATGGTAGTCTCCAATACATAGCACTTGACTTCAAAGAGCAAACAATCAGTCTTGCCTGGCACAATGTCATTTGGGGATTTTGTGGTTAAGACATTACAACATTTTGACTGTATTACCAAGAAACATAGTAGATATGGACTAATTCAGGGTGAGTCAAGGAGAAAATTTAATCCAAAGGGATATATAGCAAGGGAAAGGACTTCTCAGAAATTACACCCTATTGAACATAGGGCAGTATTGTGATGATCTAATTAGGAACTTGGAAAGGGATGAAGTTGTAAGTAGAAAGAAGATGTACAGAAATGTGAAGAGAGATTTCAAGTGGAAATTAATAAAAGGGAAGATTAATATAGATCTTCTTAGTGGTATCACAGATCCACTTAGCAGAGCTTTCAAATTGTTAGAAGAGAAAGATGAGATTTTGAGTAATTTTCTCAATGGTTTGTTACAAGAACAAGCAATTTCTATTGGTCATCTATCACATCAACAATACATAGAGGCAAAACACATAGAAGAAAGAGAAGATACTTGTGGTAAATGTCAACCTATTTCAGGGGATGTTGTCACTAGAGAACTAAGTTTCAATCCCCTCTATACAGTACGATCACTTGATATTAGAGAAATTGAACATAACCAGATCATATGTAATGATGATTTCATATATTCTAATGAGTTTAGATATTTATTATTTCAATATAGATGAAGGCAATTAAGTCAATCTTTAGATAAGTTGGACAGTGAAATGATGGAGGAAATGTTACAGGATAAGGTGCAAAATGAACTTGAGGACATAACCCCACATAAGGCCAGGGAAATAGTTAGAAATATTGATGTGTTGATATACCAGGGTTTCCATTTGCAATATACAGCAATGCATGAATGTTATGAAAAACACAAAGATAGCATAAAAGGTTGTAAACCAGAGGATTCTAGAAATATTGGCAACACATGAGTGAAGGATCCATATGAGAAAACTTTATTATCACGAGGATTGGATCACACAAATGAAAGACCAATTTTGATGGATAATACTGAAGCTTTGTGTCAAATAAAAATCCATAAACTAAGCATAATAGACCCAAGACTCATGGCATCGTTGAATGTCACTACTACAATGAAGAACTAGGCTCAAGTAGATGAGTTGTTTAGAATGATGAACAAGTACAAATCATTGTTTGAAAATTCAAAGATTAGAAAGGAAGCATGGAAACAAAAAGCTATTACATTGGAGGGAGGGAAATACAAAGGCTTTAATTTTGAAACTACAAACCACAATCAAGGACAAAGAGATATGGATGGCATGGAGGATGTAAGTTTCTGGCACAATAGAGCACAAAAATTGGATAACATACTTACAAAAAGATGTGATCAAATGGATGACTTGGCAATTAGAATTTCAGAAAATAGATGTCACAAGTTAATGAAGATGGTGGACAAGCATTGGGTCCATTACTTGGGCACTTTCAAAGCTATACAAGAGAATGAGATATTAAAAGTCAAAATTAAAGAAGACATGAAGACATATGATCCTCAAAACTTAGGGCATGAATTGTTTGGACACAACATCTTAAACAACATGAAAAATGGGCTAAAAGTTATGCTTTGATATGATGAAACTCGAGTGTGATGTTACACATGAATTGCCCAGCATCCTTGAAGATGGTTTGTCAATGCCACTATAGAAATGGAGATCATTGTTTGCTGATATTTTCTCAACCAATCTCTCGCAATTAAAGACCACATATGACATGGATGATCACATGTTGATGATAATGAATGGAATGGCTCGACAAGAATTTTCAATGGAAGTATCGACAAAATATGTGTATGTTTACAAGGATGACAACTATGCTAGACATTTATGTAATGTATCTAAATTCTTAGCAAATTGAAAGGGCAATAATGATGCCTTTTTGCAATATATGTAAAGATTGTTGACATTATGTATTTTCTATTATTAGAGCCACAAAAAGGGAATGCATCCCATTGTCAATCATGTATATAAAAGTTACGTACAAAAAATGCATTTACAAATAAAAAGTCATACTTATGAATTTGGTATACTTCCTATTTATTGGTAAGGTTTAGTTTCTCAATTTCAATAATTTCCTCTAAAGGTATTTTTGAATCGATTTTGATATGGTTTCTCTCCACAAAGCAATGTTTTCCTTTATTGTATGTTGATAACATCTTATTGAAATAAATTTAACTATAATTGTTCACTGTTATAGAAGACATGTTCCATTTCATGTCAACTATTATTGGTTTCTTGTAGCCTCAAAACCATGCAAACATTTCTTTTAAAAGGAAAATAATTTCTACATTCAACCAACCACATAAAACAAAAGTAACAAATACCAATTTCATAGCAAACAAATACTTCATTTGTAATATATTACATCCATTCATCAAATTTCTTGCATTATGTAGTGTATCAAATGAAATGAGCAACAATGCGCCTCAATTTCATAACTTGCAAATCATATGACATTACGATTGAAATTCATCTATATGAAAGATTTACTTACTAAGAAAAATTCAATCCATCCATGACATTTATTGCATTTATTGCATTTAGTCCTTGCAAACTAAGAGCATCAAAATGTATATAACAATGGCATTCCATTTCCTTCTCTCTTCTTGTTAATGGTTATCCAACACCTTCCTTCTGGGCCTCTCATGGGTCAAGGCAAGGAGATCCATTATCTCCTATCCTATTCATTCTTATGGCTGAATGTTTAGGTAGATATGTGGAAAAAATGGTTACTTTGGGGAAACTTGTTGGACTCAGACCTTCCTCTAAGAATCTTACTTGCTCTCATTAGCAATTTGTGGATGAATCAATTGTTATGGGAGAAGCTTCTATGAGAAATGAGAAAAACATTAAGAAAGCTCTTGAGGATTATGGGCAAGCTTCTAGTCAAATAGAAACTAGAATAAGAGTGTAATTTATTTTATCAATGTTAATGAGAACAGACAAAATAAAATGAAAAGAATCATTGGTTGTGAGATTGGTACCCTTCTGGGCTCTTATCTTGGCTTACCCCTCTATTTCAACCCTGCTAAGACTTTTTGAAGTTATTGGATCGAGAAAATCCACTCAAAATTAGCTGGCTGGAAAGAATTCCTCCTTAGCAAGGCTGGTAAGGTTATTGTTCTTAAATACACTTTACAGAATTTTCCTTTGTATGCTTTGAGTGTTTTTAAGATTCCTAGAAAGTTTTCTTTGGCAACTAAGAAAATTTAGAAAAAATTCTTATGGATGGGTATGGAAAAGAAGAAAAGAATGGATTTAATTGCTTGGGATAAAGTTTGCATGCCAATCAATAAAGGAGGTCTTGGCCTTAGAATGGTGATATCTATTTTTTCTACTTTCTAAGCTTATTTGGAGATGGCATCAAGAGGGAGAATGAAAAGACATTTGAAATGATAAATACAATAGGGAGAATCAAGGGTTTAACCTCTTCATTAGTAATGAGGTTTCCCAAGGGGGTTATGTAATCTAGAAACATGTTTAAAAAAAAAGCAGATTATAAATAAAGGGGTCAGATGGAAGGTTGCAAATGGTAGGACTATTCATTTTTGGGATGATATTTGGATTCTTGATCATACCCTTAGTTCTGATCAGAGGTGGAATGGATTTATGGATCAATGCAAGAACCTGTTTGGAATCTTTCTTGTTGATTATTGGGAAGAGAAAAATTGGGTTAACCTCAATAGAGTGGATAACAATCTTAATGATCTCAAAAAATTCCTAAATGATGTCTATTTAGTTCAAGAGGAGGATGCTTTAAGATGGAAATGTAACTCTAATGGGTTATTTTTTGTTTCTTCTTTGTATGCCAATGCTTTTGAGGAATATTAGGCGCATTGCCAGGCTAAACCTTGGTATAAAGGAATGACCCCAAAAGTTAATATATTTTTCAGGATTCCTTTGCTAACCACTAATAATTTGATGAAGATGGTTATGAATTTTTTCAATGGGTGCTATCTTTGCAAGGAAGAGGAGGAGTCGATTAATCATCTGACTATTCCAAGTTCTTATACTAGAAGGTTATGGGAAAGGATATGTGATTTGCTAGATTTGGTTTGGGTCTCCCCCCTTACTATTCAAGAGTTCTTTAAAGGATAGAAGTCTCCCTCTCATAATACATTGATTATGAAGCTATAAGATTTCATCCTCCCTTTTCTTTACTAGGCTGTGTGGAAGGAAAGAAATGATAGGCTGTTCAAGGGTAAGGAGACTAATTATTTCCAGTTGTTCTATAAGACTAAGCATCTGGTGATAGAGAATATTAGGACTATTAGGAAAGGGCATCAACCTTAGAATGAATGGGAGGAAAAAGTGTTTTAGAAATGGAACTTGGAAGGGTTAAGTGTTTTTCAAAATGGGAATAACCTTAAGAACTTGGTTGGGTGCGATTTCCCTCCTTAGGGCTGGCGTAAGATTAATTTTGATGGGGCCTCGAAGGGCAACCAAGGGATGGTAGGTTGAAGTTTCATCATTAGAAATATCAATATGGATAGTTTGGGTGTGATGGCCATCCCTATTGTGGAACAAACGAATCATGTGGTGGAAGCTAGTGTTGCTCTCTAATGTCTTGGCTATGTCAAGAGTATGAGTTTGGACAAGATTTTACTAGAGGAGAACTCCCTCAATATTATTAATTGTCTTAATAAAATTAAAAACCCTTCTTGGATAATTTATAATATTATTTGTAAGGCCATTTGTTTAATTAATTCATTTGAGACTTGTATTATTACTCATAACTATAGAGAAACTAACCATGTTGTTGATGTAATGAAACTCAGGTGTGGAAATAGCTTCCTACACTAGTCTCATAAGGAAAGTATGATGCAAATCCTATTAAAATCTTCTTCACTTATAGATTCCATATCATGTAAACAACAATATTGCAGCCAACCATGCATACAGAAAATAGATAGAGAAAGGAACACATAACACAAGGATTTTCCGGTGGGGAAAAACCTTTCGGTAAAACAATCTCACCCCTTCAGAACCTGCACAATATATTATCTTCAACACAATGTTACAATACACTTGCAATGCAAGTTCAACATTGACAACAGAAGACTCCAATAGCTACTCACAGTACCAACAATACACTTTTTTCGCATCGCATCTCTTCACAACCCTAAAAAATGCTTATAACATGTGCTTCACTTTAGGGCTACTCCCAAAGGTAAATCGTATTAGGGTTTTACCATTCTTCGAGAAAATAGGAACTCCAAAAAAAATTTTGGGGCAACCCCACTATTGGGGTAGAGTGTACAGTACTCAAATATCTTAGTTGCCACGTGTCTTCACCTGTCATTGAATCTTCCTAACATAGC
Organism: Cupressus sempervirens; assembly: GCA_028749045.1. Lineage (NCBI taxonomy): Eukaryota > Viridiplantae > Streptophyta > Pinopsida > Cupressales > Cupressaceae > Cupressus > Cupressus sempervirens. Next base: position 522,363,839 of record CM053783.1, on the reverse strand, counting down.
TCTTACGTGTCATAGGAATCCGTCATAACCATTTTAGCCATGATCTTCTTACACATAATTCAAGATGTCGACACATCAACATTATTTGCAAGAAATACAATTTTACAAAACAAATAATAAGAATAGGAATTATACAAGCTTGAGACACCTTATTCCTAACATTCCCCCACTTGTTGTACACCTTGTAAGAGCAACAAGAACATAACAGGAACTAACTGCTATAGACCGAAAGGCCCATAGACTCCGAACACCATTTGAACTTCTCAGTGCCCACTGGTTTCGTTAATGCATCTGCAAAATTCTTCACAGTGTCTACCTTTTCCAAATTTACCTTTCCATCTTCCACCATATCTCTCACAAAGTGATACTGTACATCAATGTGCTTCGTTCTGGCATGGAAAGTTGGATTCTTTGCAAGGCAAATAGCACTCTGACTGTCACACCAAATAGTAATCTGTTCTGCATCAACACCAACATCAGAACACAATCTCTTAAGCCAAATGACTTCCTTACTGTATGCACCCAAAAATGGTCGCCTAGACTATGGGCCCCCATTATTCAATTTATCAATTTATCAAAATTTCTAAATCAATGGTTTGTAATATTTTATTAAATCAATTCAAATCAATTTCTTTGATCAAATTCGATTTATTTCATTTCTAAGATTGATCATTTTATTCCAAGTCTTATTTAATTAAAAGAAAATCTTCTCTTTTAATTAAATAAAATAAAATCTCCATTTAATTAAAAGAAAACCTCTCTTTTAATTAAACAGTTCATCCACATTTAATTAATTAAGAGAAAAACCTCTCTTTTAATTTAATTAAATATCTTCTATTTAATTAAAAAGAACTTGCTCCCTTTTAATTAAATAAAAATCCCACTTAAATATCTCTTTTGATGAAAAAAGGAAATAAAAGAAATTTTTTTTATTTAATTTCTCTACACTTAAAAATATGATCTAAGTGGGATTTATCTTTCCACTTTCTCCTCAACCACTCCTCTTTTCTAATTGGTGGAATTTTGTCTCACATGGATCACCACTTTCTTCTCAACCACTCCTCTTTTCTCATTGGTGGAATTTTGTCTCACATGGATCAAGCTCTATTATCCCATATTGGTTGTGAGAAGCCTCTCACCTCCATAATTTCCTTTATAAGGGAGAGCCCTCTCCTCATGTTAGACACCGATGATTATGCTATCGTTATGCTGCAGGTTTGAAGACCAATTTTTGAAGGAGTTTGAATACAAACGCTTTTTGTGGAGAACTTCTATTTTCTTATCTTTTTCTCTCTTGCACCCCTCATGGGCTTTTAGCTTAGATCTTGCATTTATAGATTATATTTTGCTTTCATAGATTAGATCTTATTTTCATGCATATTTGAAAATCATGGAGACTAGCATTCTTGTTTTTCCTCTTTGAATCTCTCATCTCATGGTGTACTTGCATGGGCACAAAAATAGGTCAAACTGAGGGCCTCCATTGCAAACCCTTGCACTCTATGAGTAGAGAGCTATGGATCGATTTGTGAGGGCTCATTTTTGAGTTTTCTTACATGTAATGATTCATAGAAGTGTGACAACATTTTAGCACACATTTTTGGCGCCCACCGTGGGGCTTGAATCAAGTTTCTAGCTCCATTTGTTTTTATTTTTCATCTCTGGTTTTTTACAGCAGCATATTGGATCTAATCAAGTGCTTTTGTAAATTTTTCACTTTGGTTTTAAGGCCAACCCATATATAGATTGGTTTGCAAGCAAAAAAATCTAGTTGGTTAAAAGATTCAATCATATCTTTTAAACCACTTAGAGTTTGGTTCTAAAATTTTTTTTGTGGGTTGACTATGTGCCCAAAATGTCCCAGTTCAATTTTTAGATCATTTTGACATGATTTGCGCGAGTTATGAATTTCTCTTTATTTTTCATAAAAAGTCATTTCTGATCGCAAATCAGCGTATTTTCGGAAAAATTTACATTTTCAGAAATATTTTTGAATTCTAAGGGGGGTTCTTTCTTTGTGTTTTGAATTTTGAGGCTTTATTAAAGATCAAAAACTCGATTTGATGAATCTGGCCTATTTTGAAAAATTGGGTCCCTAGGGCACAAATGAAGAAATATTTTTGAATTTCTTACATTTTTGGAAAGCTCTTTATTTTTTAGCAGGGTTCTCTTCTTTTCATTTCTATTTTTGGATTCAAAATCATAGCAAAAAAAAGGTCTAATTATGTTGACTAGGTTATTCGTATTTTTTTTGCAGGGATTTTCGTGTTTTTCTGGTTTTTTCTGCTAACTGCTCACTGTTTTGGGTTTTTCTGTGTTTTCTGATTTTTTTGGAAAAGCATAGCAGCAAGTTATGATTTTATTGGGAAAAAGTGTTAAAGTTGTTAAAAATAGGTAAGATCTACTAAGCGCGTTGCGAGGACTTCAGGTATTCTTCTTTGGTTGATAACACTTTGATTTAGAACCTTAAAATGAACCTCTCATGTGTCTAGCTTGTGTGTTTTGCTTATGCTTTTAGTTTTCAAACACATGCATAATTGATACTAGGTTGTAATCTCCATTGATTTTTATTTAGCAAGCTTGATTATTAGTGATAGATTTAGATAGCTATATTGGGTTATTGGACTCGCTGAATCCGTCGGCCCCTCATTCCACCCTGTGGTTGCAAGATCAACGCCACATTAAAGGGGAGGGGTCTACAGGATAGAAGTGTTAAGTGCTCCACTTGGCAACCCTCTTGTGCTTTCTAAAACTCACTAATCTTTGAGTTGTGGACTCGTTTTGGCTTGTGTGAGGGGTTAAGTGTTCCACATCTTTGGACTCACCTTGCATTAGTTAAAGCGTTAAGTGTACCACCTTGTTCTTTTTTATTATTCTTGGATAGATTTACTTTTGGGGAATTAACATCTGTACACACATAGTAATTAGGCCTCATGAATACTATTCGTGGATCTTGAGGGAGTGAGTTCCTAGTGAAACTCCTCTCAAAGATGGATTCCTTGTGGGTGGGGAGGATACTTTGAGAATCTCTTAGATAGATAGATCTTCAACTTGGTGATTGAGGCATCCTTTCTCCGGAGAGGTTGATAGATCACTAGGGGTTGATATCATAGATCTTGAGATAATCTTAGTTAGTGTGTCGGATTAATTTGCTTGCTTTGATTGGGCTAAAAGTGAAAAGGTGTCAAAACCTTGGATTTGAAAGCTAAGTCCCCTTGTGGTCCACTATTGTGAGTCGCTCACCTTTAGAGAGGGTTAACCATAGCAGACAATTCCTATACAGGGAAAACTGCGGACAGAACCTCAAGCGGTAATAGCCACTTCTGCCGTGGTTGCAACAATCGCTATATAAATGTCCTCGTGGAAGAAATCTCCATGGGGTATGGTTCATTGTGTGTTGTTAGATCTCCCTAGCAGCTCTTGAAGATTAAGTTCTCAGACTGTGTCAAAACCTCGGTGCGCCGGGATTGGAGGTCACCCCTGTGAATCATAAAAGTTGCAAAGTCAAACCATTACTAAAAACCTTAGAGAGGCCAACTTTTATTTTCTAGGGATGTATGCAATGATTGTGAAACTTTTTGAGAACATACACAATTAGATCTCCTAGGGATTAGCATAAACTAAGTCACTTGATTGCTCATGTGCAAGGTTGCTTTGCCCCTTGTTCATTGTTTGAAGACTGTTTGCTTGAAATCCCTATTTTCTATCTTGCGTGCTTGGTTTATGATAAAGAATCTATTGATACATCTAGTTGGATATTTAAAATGAACAAAATCTGAGTTCTTGAGTTGAGACTTTACGATCGAATAACTTTGTTATCCCATTATTTCTAGTCTGCCTAGGTTGGTCCTATTTGGATTAGGCTACTTTTCTCATTGTTGAAAGCCTTTTTGCACCATGGGTTATTATGCTTTGACCTCTTGAATTAGTAGTCATTGATTTCACAAGAGACCTTGTTTGGAGTTGGTAAGATAGAAATTGTCCTTATTGAGAAAGATATACACTTGGATCCTTTGATATTACACTTGGAGAGTTTTAGTAATTTCTTGTCCACACTTTCATAGAAAAAAAAAAATCAATTTTAATTATTTATAATTTGGGTAAATCATCCTCCTGGTCCATATGTGCTAGGATATTCACCCAAAGTTGTGAGCACCTCTGTGGCAGTGTTGATTTATGCCTATTGCAAAATTCTATCTTATCACATTTATTTTGGACAAGTGAGTGCTTTTACTATCCTTGTTTGGTACCAAAATTTCTTAGGGTTATCCTATCAATTAGTACTTTTTCTTTCATGGCGGTTACAACAAGATATCAAGTAGATCAAGGACAGCAACCTCAAGTTGTCTTTAAACAATTACCTTTAGTTCAAACTCGTAGAAGACGTAAGGGAAAGGAACCTGTGTCTATTCAATCACCTGAGAGTATTCCCGAAGTTTTGTGTGACCTTAGTGGTGATCTTATTGAGTTGAGTACACCCTTAGCATCACCTCATTCAGCTATGGATATGAGTTTTACAAGAGCACCATACAAGAAGAATCAAAGTAGTGAGTATAATGTTGACCTTTTAAGTGGTGATCCCACTCATGGAAGTAGACCAACTTTACCTCTTATTGAGGATAGGTATTTGGGTGCACATCAAAGGGATGAGAAAGGAAGACATTATGCCTATCAAGAAGAGGAAGCCCAACATGATGATCAAATTGGTGAGCCTTCTAGTGCTCATGTGAATGCAACATTTACTGGTAATCGGTTTAGACAATCAAGACCATGTACACCGCTCATGACACCTCTAGGTTATGCAAGTGGAAGACTCAAAGAAATTGATCATGAAAGAAAAGCTCTTCTAGAAGAACAAGCTAAGAAGGAAGAACAATTTCAACGCCTAGAGGAAGAAAGGCAAGTTATTATTGAGATGGAAAGGAAATCCCGTCAAGAGGAACAAGATTTTTTTAAGACTTCACAACTTGACAATCAATTCAACAATGTGCACATTGGTGGTGGAAACAACTCTCCCCCATCTACCCCTCCTAAGACTCCACAAAGTGGGAGAACATCTTCACAATCTCCTACTCCTAGAGGAAGGAAAACTTCAAGACATGATTATTATAGGAGACCAACACCTCCTAGAGTTTCAAGAAAACCTTCACAACAAGCTCATCATGGTTCACAATATGGAGGTGTTAGCTCCAAATTTGAATATAATTCTTATAATTTCATGGCTATACCACAAGATCCACATTTTCAACAATGTATGGAAGCTTATATGGACCAAAATAGAGATGCATGCTTTCAACATTTAATCAATAAAGGTGCTAAGGTTCCTTACAACTTTGATATGGATAAGAAGATTCAAAAGCATGATCCTTCCATAAAAGAAGAAACTTATGAATTGAAGAAACAAATGAAGCAAATATCAGCACCCAAGAGTTCTTTTTCACTAGATTCAATTTGCCCTAATCCTTTTGATAAGAGAGTTGACATGAAAGATTTTCCTAGAAAAGTTGAGATTCCCCAATATGACAAATATGATGGAAATGGGGATCCAAATGATCATGTGCGTCAGTTCTATACTATGAGTTTTGAGTTTCATCATGAAGACTCATATCTTATCAGATTATTTCCAAGGAGTCTTAAAGCTCAAGCCATGGAATGGTTTACCAATATAACTCCTCCTGTTAAGACATTCCCTGAGTTAATTCAAAGATTTGTTCAACACTTTTCATACAATCTTTCACGATCTGTCTCACTATTGGACTTATGTCACACAAAGAAAAATCAAGGAGAACCCTTTATTACTTTCTTGCAAAGATGGAGACGACAGTGCTCTCGTTATTCTAGGACTATTCCTGAGAAAGAAAAGATTGAAATCCTCATTAGTAATATGGTTCCTGAGATGAAGTATGAAGTTAAGAAGATGGTTTTTGAGTCCTTTGATACCATGATTGAAGCTGCATTTAGAATTGAGGATGTTTTGAGAGAGCAAGGTATTTTGACCAAAAATGGAAACAACAACAATAATGGTCATAATAACAACAACAACAAAGATAAAGGAAAGAACATCAATTGGAATAAGAACAAACAAGTGGTCAATGATGGAGTTGTGGATTCCTCAAATCCTAAAGACCAAGATGTTCTCCATTTGGCTAGTGCTAATCAACATAGTAACAAGCCAAGATATCAAGAAAGGCCTAAAGGAGAGAAACGTAACTTCACCCAATTGGGTGATACATATGAAGAGATATTTACAAAGCTCCTTGCACGTGATCTTGTGCACCCTTATGATGCTGCAAAGTTCTATATACCTGAAGTTAAGCCATGGTGGTGGGATGAGAAGGCTTATTGCAAGCTTCACAATGGCATTGGACACAATATTGAAAAATGTGGGAGATTCAAGCATATTGTTCAAGATCTTATTGAGAATGGAGAACTTAAAATAGATGGACTAAATACCCATGCTGATCACACAGCATTCAAAGAGCCTTTGCCCAAGTATGAGAAAGGGGAAGCTTCCCAACCTAAGAATGGTAGGGCTGTAATCAATTACACTTATTCAAATGCAGAAAATGTTATCAATATGCTTGAGATTGTAGAAGAAAGTGTCAACATGATGGAAGATAAAGATCCCAATGGTTATAATTTAAATTTGAATTCTCCTACCTTTGGTGAAAAACCTATGTTGGTGTTAAGGGGTACTCACTCTAGAGAGTCATCTCAAGGTCCCCTTGTCATTAGAGGGCCCAATTCAAACCAGTCAAGTAAACCTAAGCAAGTGTCTTCTCAAAGTCTCAATGCTATTACACGAAGTCAAGGTCCCCTTGTTATCAAAGGACCTAGTTCAAACCAACCAAGTAAACCAAAACAAGTGCAATCCAAGAATGTTCCTTCAAAACCAATGGTTAATCCCGAGTCAAATTATAATCTTGTTGATCAATTGCAAAGAACCCCTACTCAGATTTCAATTTTTGAGCTTTTAGAGTTGTCTCCAAGACATAAACAGGTTCTTGAGGATGCTTTGCACATGGCGAATGTCCCCAATAATTTAGACGTTGATCAATTCCAAAACATGGTTAATCATATTGCAAGCCCTCATCATCTTTCCTTTTCGGAGGAAGATGATAAATCTTTGAGTCATCTGCACAATCTTGCCCTTCATATTGAGGTTATGATACATCGGACCCGTGTTAGGCGTGTGTTGATAGATGGGGGTGTTGGGCTTAATATTTGTTCTTTGAGTCTTTTAAAGACATTGGGTTATTCTGAACATGTTATTGATAGCAAAAGAAGGATTACTATCAAAGCTTATGATGAGGCAGAGAGAAGTTCAAAGGGGTTGGTTGTCCTTCCTGTTAGGATTGGCCCCGTGGAAAAAGATGTTTTGTTCCAAATAGTTGATGCTGGAACCCTTGCATACAACATTTTGCTTGGGAGACCATGGATTCATGATATGCAAGCAGTACCATCTACTTATCATCAGTGTGTCAAGTTTCCTTACAATGGAACAGAGATATGCATTCCTGGGGATAATACTTTGTCTATCAACTCGATTTTAGAAAGTACTCATATTCCCCTTAATAGACAAGCAGATGATTTTAATGCAGTTTTAAGTGATTGCAAGAACAAGTTTAAGTCCATAGACTTTGGCATGGGGGGATATCAACTCAACTCCCTCGCTGCATTACCAGTTTCACCTAGGTCTTATGGTAAACCTTCACAAGAGATGAAACCTTCTTCTTCAGCTATGACATTGTTTGACACATTTGTACAGTCGTCAGTGCCTATTCAAGATGAGAAGGAAGATGTGGCTATTAGAGATTGGATTTATAGAGAAGAGAAGTATTTGCACAATGAAGATTTCACTCCTTCACCTAATGCTTATGGAAGAGGGTATTCTTTTGTCAAGAAAATGGGTTATCCTGGACATGGTCCTCTTAGTAATAGATTGGATGCTGGAGCTGAACCTCTTGATCATCAAATTTTTGGATGCAAGTCTAAGAAGTCAGTTGGCCTAGGTTATGTGGATCAAAGTAAGAATGTTGCTTCTATCCTTGATAAGTCAGATAGTGAAGAAGAACAAGACTACATACCTAATTCAACAAACCAACAAGATATGTGTGAAGATTGGGTCCCTTCTACTAATCTCCTTTGGGGAGATTCAAATAATCTAGTATCTCATGAGATAGTTGCCAATTTAGAACAAGAAATCATGACTCTTGACGATATTGAAGCTTCCACATCTAGACATCCCAAGCATTCATGGTGTAAGCATCCTAGTCGAGACTTTGAAACAGATTCTAATGAGTATGAATGGGATTCTTTCTTAGAATCTTCCACAGTTGATATGGATGTTGATGTTTTTCATACATATAGTTCTCAAACTGAGTTAGTCAATGAATCATATGTAGGATTAGAGGATTTGAACTTGCATGTTGCCTTAGTGGACGATTCTTCGCTTGTGAGGATGAATCTTGATTTGGGTAGTTTAGGAAGTTACTTGACAGACCTTGAATCTTCAAACACTAGAGATATCATCCATATTCACAATCTTGAACCTGTCATTGATTTATCCCTTGTTCATCCTGATCTAATTGATTGGTCCCAATGCAACCAAGAACCTAAGATCTTAACATTTCAAAATGACTATGAAATAGCCTGTTATTTGAATGCCATTGAACCTGTAGTCTCTTCCACCAGTGAAGCAGCTGCTAGTATGACAGAGCCAGATATCAAGTACCTTAGTCGCAAAATAAAGATAAAAGAAAAGAAAAAGAAAAAGAGTTCTGATGGTGAAAACCACTATGTGGCAGTGTCAAAACCAAAAAAAGTAAAAAGAAAGGACGTATCCAAGGGTGAAAACCTCTCTGAGGCACCTAAAGATGAGGTACTTGATTCTCTTCCTAGTTATTTTCAAGATAGATCTTTAGTACTTATTGAACCAACACAAGCAGTCAATTTGGGTACAGATGAAGCTCCGCAAATGGTACATTTGGCTCAGTCTTTGTCATCACAAGAAAAAGAAGCTTATACTAAATTCTTACAAGAAAAGAAGATTAATTTTGCATGGACTTATTCAGATATGCCAGGGTTGAACACTAATCTTATTATGCATCACTTATCCATAGCTCTAGGTGTTAAATTAGTTAAGCAAAAACTGAGAAAAATGCATCCTCACATAGCTCTCTTAGTCAAGGCAGAATTAGAGAAACTTCTTGCTGCAAAATTCATAAAAGCTATTGCCTATGCTAAATGGATATCAAACATTGTACCAGTTTCAAAACATGAGAAAACCATTCGAGTTTGCACAGATTTTAGAGATGTTAATAAAGCATTCCCAAAGGATGATTTTCCACTTCCTAATATAGACATGATAGTGGATATGACCGCGGGTTATGAGATTTATTCCTTAATGGATGGTTTTTCTAGATATAATTAGATTAAGATAGCTCTTGAAGACCAAGAAAAGACTGCATTTACATGTGCATGGGGTACTTATTGTTGGAATGTTATGCCTTTTGGATTAAAAAATGCAGGAGCTACCTATCAATGAGCTATGACAACTATTTTTCATGATATGATGCATAAAAACATGGAAGATTATGTGGATGACACCTTGGTCAAGTCTAAGAAAAGAGACACACACTTAGATGATTTAGAAGTCATTCTAGATCTTATGGAACAATTTCAACTAAGGTTAAATCCTAAAAAGTGTGCATTTGGAGTTACCTCAGGCAAATTACTAGGATTCATTATTTCAGCAAAAGGGATAGAGGTGGATCCAGAAAAGGTTCAAGCAATTGTGGATATGCCACCTCCTAAAAACATTAGTCAAATGAGGAGTCTTCAAGGACGTCTTCAATCTATACGGAGGTTTATTTCACAATTGGCAGACAGAGCTCAACCTTTCAACAAGAACTTACATAAAGGAGTCAAATGTCTATGGAATGATGAATGTCAACAGAGCATGGACCAGATCAAGAAATACTTGGCAAATCCTCCTATTTTAATGCCTCCTATCCCAGGAAAACCACTTATCCTATATGTTTCAGCAACAGAATCTGCCTTGGGGGCATTATTAGCTCAACTTGATGAACATGGGAAAGAAAGAGCAATATACTATATTAGTCGTACTCTTGTTTCATATGAGGTTAATTATACTAGTATTGAGAAAGCTTGCCTTGCAGTTGTGTTTGCTTCCCAAAAGTTGCGACATTATATGCTTGCACACACTATACACCTCATAACAAAAATAGATCCAATCAAGTACTTACTAAGTAAGGCTGCCCTCACAGGTAGACTTGCTAAATGGATGATGATTCTTTTAGAGTTTGACATAGAGTACATTGAGCATAAAGCAATCAAAGGACAAGTTATAGCAGATCAATTGGCTGATTTTCCACTACAAGATGATGCACCTATTCAAGTTGATTTCCCAGATGAGCACCTCATATATCTGACTGAAAGAACATGGAAGATGTTCTTTGATGGGTCTTTTATGCAAAATGGTTCAGGAGCTGGTGTGTTGTTTGTTTCTCCTCATGGGTACACAATTCCTAAATCTTACAAGTTATTATTCTCATGTACAAACAATATTGTTGAATATGAAGCTTTAACAAATGGACTTAAGATGGCCATAGAATGGAGAATTACAGAGTTACACATCTATGGAGATTCACAGCTAATAATCAACCAAGTCAATGATGATTGTCTAACAAAAAATGATAAATTGGTCCCTTACAAGAAAATGGTTGATTCCTTGAGACTCTACTTCACATTTGTCTCATTTCAACAAATTCCTCGAATAGAAAATAAGGCAGCTGATGCTATGGCTACACTTGCTTCACTTCTTCAATTAGAGCAACATGAATCAAGATTTGAATTCCTGGTGGAAGAGCTACATCACCCTATCTATGATTCTCAAGAAAGTCATGTTATTTGTACCCTTGTTGATCATGAGTCATCTCGTTATGGTGCCATTTACTCGTACATTCATGATGGGATTATACCTAAAACCTTTAACCGATCTGAATGCAAAAACCTTATTCGAAATGCCTCTCATCACTCCCTTATCTCTAGTGATTTGTATAGGAAGGGTCTAGATGGAACACTTCTTAGATGCTTAGAAAAGGATGAATCTGATCAAGCGTTAGTTGACATCCATGAGGGTATTTGTGGTGGACATTCTAATGGTCTTGCCATGGCTTGAAGATTGCTTAAGGCAGGATACTATTGGCCCACAATGCAGATTGATGCAGTAGCTTTTGCAAAGTCATGTGAAAAATGTCAAAAACATGGTAACCTGATACATACTCCAAGTAGGGAGCTCATTCCTTCTATATCTCATTGGTCATTTCAACGATGGGCCTTTGATCTTGTTGGGCAAATTCATCCCAACTCGTCATCTGGACACAAGTTTATTATTACTGCCACTGATTATTTCACTAAATGGGTAGAAGCTGTCCCACTTTCTGTTGCCTCTGGAAAGACAATTTCTCTATTTATTTTGAATCATATTATTTGTAGATATGGAGTGCCTTCTGAGATTATCACTGACAATGGAGGTCAGTTTAAAAATAAGGACCTTAAGCAACTCTGTAAGAAGTTCAAGATAAAACAACATTGGTCCTCTATTTATTTCCCACAAGGGAATGGTCAAGCAGAAGCATCAAACAAAACCATTCTTAAAATCTTGCACAGAATAGCTCATAAGAATGGTAGAGATTGGCATTTACAAATAAATCCAGCTTTGTGGGCCTATAGAACAAGTATTCGCACTCCTACTGGAGCTACTCCTTTTGCTCTTACATATGGTGCTGAAGCAGTGTTACCTTTAGAGGTTGAAATTCCTTCACTTAGAGTTTCTCTCAAAGGTCTAGTTACAGATGAAGACTACCGTGCCATGAGACTTCAAGAGTTAGAACTTTTAGATGAGAAACGCCAAGCATCATTTGACCGTATGAGAGTCTATCAAAAGCGCATGTCAAAAGCATTCAACAAAAAGGTTCACCCTAGAGAGTTTCAAGTGGGAGATCTTGTCCTACGTGTGAATCATAAGAATCAATAGAATAGAGATCAAAAGGGTAAGTTTGAACCTAATTGGCTTGGACCTTACATTATTACAGCAGCTTTTGGTTCAGGTGCCTATTTACTATCTACAACAGAGGGAGAGCAGCTCCCTGATCCTATCAATGTCTTGCACTTGAAGAAGTTCTATCCATAATGCCCATTATGTCTAGGGGTATCTTTGTACATATTTATTGATCCTGAAAAAAAATTCAAAAAAATTGATATATTTAAAAAATCCAAAAAAATGATATATTGTAAAAATTCTAAAAATTGAAAAATGTCCTGAAAAAATGATCATCTTAGTGACAACCTAGCAAAAGGCACTTTGATGTATCTTCAAAAAAATTATATATTCCAAAAATACAAAAAAAAAAAAAAAAATCAAAAATTCAAAAAAAAAAAGAAAAAGTGCCTTGGTGAAAACTTGGAAACAGGTGCCTTGGTAGCAAAAAAAAAAACCAAAAAAAAAAAAAAAATCCAAGCGGTGAAAACTTGGAAACATGCGCTACTTGAGGCCTTTGCACCCCTGTTTCTTAGCACATGTCCTCGACACTTAGCCTTTCTCCACCATGCCTTGTCCTTGTTACCTTGGTTTGGAATTGGTCTTTGTCTAGGGGGCATAACTATGTTAGCTTTGGTTTCTTAGATGTGTGAGTCTTTAGGACACCTCACAAATGGTGTTTTTCAACACCCATTGACATCGAGTGTTTTTCAACACTTATTGGTTTGGTCTTACCCAGTATCATCATGTGATCTTACCTTCCTGCAAGCATTTGATCCTTGTCCTCAGAACTCAGTATCAGTTAACACACTTAAATTTTTAAACGCAACACTTAATGCTTGACTTATGTCATGATTTTTTTTCTCTGTGTACTAACTGTTATTGATTTTTGTTGAGTGTCTTTGTCTGATAAGTCTCTCCATGATGCATCGCTAGAAGACTTGGGGCATGAGACATGTTTTTATTTATTTATTTTTGCTTGTGGGTGTGGTCTTGAACTCTAGAGTGTCTTTTGTTGTCCCCTTGAAACACTTAGGAGATTTGAGACATCATCCTTGATTGTTTTTGCACAACCATTCTTATAGTCATCTTGGCATCTATGCCTTGATGCGAGTATAGTTTTTCTATATTAAATTGGGTAAGCTAACATCGAAGTCATCTTGACCTTTATGTCTTTGATGCTTATGTTAGAATCTTTCCACATTTCAATCCAATATAAATCACATTCATATCTTCATAGTTGCATTTGTAACTAGTGATGATTGTGTGATTTTTCGATGTCTATTAATAATGGCCCAATGATGAAAATAAGTTCTTTTACATTCTCTAATGAATGATGAACACAAAATCCTATGTTACAGTTGCTCTTTTGCAAGTACACCATTGCATTTCATGTAGCTTACATTATTAGACTTCATGTTAGTTTGCATTTTTAGGCTGCATTATGAGTTTGAGAGGGTTCTCCTTTCATCTTTATTGTGGACATTTAATCAATTGTGGTCACGTTTTGATCTTCATTTCCTTATTTTCTTTCGTGATCTCAATCGAAATTTCTATCTTAAACAGTTGATTGATTTTTGGAGCATTTTCTTTTCTCAGTTCTATTTCTTTCCATATCTTTCAAACTTCTATCTTCCATTTTCTTTTTCCCCGCTTCTTTTCTTCTAAATCACCTTTGGGGCATAATATTTCATGCTTGATGATCTACCTTGGTTCTATGATTCTTATATCTTTCATCTTACATCAAGAACCTTATCTTTTGTTCGATTTGATCAAATTTATCAATTTATTGTTTCTCCTCTATCTCATTTCGATTTCGATCACGAGGGGGCAGTAATTATCAATTTCAATCCTTGATTCAGTTTTATCAATTTTATCCTTGACTTTTTCAAGTTAAAATTTATTTATATTCTTTGTCCTAATGTGTTCCCGAGTCGACCACACATCTGGGTTGTTTTGTGGTCCCAAATTGACCTCACACTTCAATTTCTTTCTTTGACTACATGTGTTCCCAAATCGATCACACATTAGTCAAAGAGGGGCAAATGTATGCACCCAAAAATGGTCGCCTAGACTATGGGCCCCCATTATTCAATTTATCAATTTATCAAAATTTCTAAATCAATGGTTTGTAATATTTTATTAAATCAATTCAAATCAATTTCTTTGATCAAATTCGATTTATTTCATTTCTAAGATTGATCATTTTATTCCAAGTCTTATTTAATTAAAAGAAAATCTTCTCTTTTAATTAAATAAAATAAAATCTCCATTTAATTAAAAGAAAACCTCTCTTTTAATTAAACAGTTCATCCACATTTAATTAATTAAGAGAAAAACCTCTCTTTTAATTTAATTAAATATCTTCTATTTAATTAAAAAGAACTTGCTCCCTTTTAATTAAATAAAAATCCCACTTAAATATCTCTTTTGATGAAAAAAAGAAATAAAATAAATTCTTTTTATTTAATTTCTTTACACTTAAAAATATGATCTAAGTGGGATTTATCTTTCCACTTTCTCCTCAACCACTCCTCTTTTCTAATTGGTGGAATTTTGTCTCACATGGATCACCACTTTCTTCTCAACCACTCCTCTTTTCTCATTGGTGGAATTTTGTCTCACATGGATCAAGCTCTATTATCCCATATTGGTTGTGAGAAGCCTCTCACCTCCATAATTTCCTTTATAAGCGAGAGCCCTCTCCTCACGTTAGACACCGATGATTATGCTATTGTTATGCTGCAGGTTTGAAGACCAATTTTTGAAGGAGTTTGAATACAAAATCTTTTTGTGGAGAACTTCTATTTTCTTGTCTTTTTCTCTCTTGCACCCCTCATGGGCTTTTAGCTTAGATCTTGCATTTATAGATTAGATTTTTCTTTCATAGATTAAATCTTATTTTCATGCATATTTGAAGATCATGGAGACTAGCATTCTTGCTTTTCCTCTTTGAATCTCTCATCTCATGGTGTACTTGCATGGGCACAAAAATAGGTCAAACTGAGGGCCTCCATTGCAAACCCTTGCACTCTATGAGTAGAGAGCTATGGATAGATTTGTGAGGGCTCATTCTTGAGTTTTCTTACATGTAATGATTCATAGAAGTGTGACAACATTTTAGCACACACTTACAAGCATGAGTAGCAGCCATGTACTTAGCTTCTGTAGTGGACAAAGCAACCACAGGTTGTCGCTTGCTCATCCAACTAATGGCACCACCAAATATAGTGAACACATAAGCACTGGTGGATCTCCTGTGGTCAATATCACCTGCCCAATCCGAATCCACAAACCCATGAATACAAACTGAATGTAGAGATCCAAAAGAGTTACCATGATAACATAGGGAGTAATCTAATGTACCCCTCAAATATCTGAATACTCGCTTAACTGCATCCCAATGTATCCGTCCAGGATTAGCCATAAATCAACTCAAGACTCCCACTACTTGGGCAATGTCTGGTCTAGTACAGACCATAGCATACATAAGACTGCCAACTGCACTAGCATAAGGTACTCTACTCATGTCCTCCACCTCACTAGGAGATTTTGGACAATCATCTACAGATAACTTTGTTCCCACAGGAATAGGAACACATAGTGGTCTACAATCTGCCATGTTGAACCTGTCCAACACAGACTTCACATACTTACTTTGACTCAACCAACGTTTTCTATTAGACCTGTCTCTACTGATTTCCATACCCAAGATGTAACTAGCTGCCCCAAAATCTTTCTCTCAAACTGTGCTAACAACTGAGATTTAAAATCAGAAATCATACCCTTACCCTTCACAAACAGCAACATATCATCAACATATAATGCAATAATAAGAAGGTGATCATTTTCAATTCTGAAATAAAGACAATGATCTGATTTCGATCTTACAAATCCAATTGACAACACAAAGGCATCAAACTTAAGGTACCACATCCTAGGAGATTGCTTCAAACCATATAGAGATTTCTTTAATCTGCAAACTAAGGATTTTGTACCTTTAATAATGTAGTGCTCAGGCTATGACATATAAATCTCTTCCTCCAAATCACCATGAAGGAAAGTTGTCTTCACATCCATCTGTTCTATCTCTAAATCATATGATGTAGCAAGAGATAACAAAAATCTAATGGATGTCAACTTTGCAACAAGAGAGAATATTTCACCATAATCCATTCCCTCTACCTATGAATACCCCTTTGCAACCAATCTAGCTTTGTACCTTTCAACACTGCCATCTACATAGAATTTCTTCTTGAACACCCATTTACAGCCAATAGATTTTCTCCCTTTAGGAAAAGGTGCAAGGTCCCATGTTTTTTTTTTCTCTAATGAAGCCATCTCATCATCCATAGCCTCAATCCAGGAACCTACATCTTCCATGCCCAAAGCCTCTTTCACAGATCTAGGCTCATCAGTGTTAGTAATTAAAGCAAAAGCACAACTGGAATCTAACATAGAATAACCAAACCTTTATGATTGTTTTCTTTCTCTCGTGGATCTCCTTAAGGGTTGAGGTTGAGATTGTTCTTCCTCTTCTTCTGAACTATTAGAGCTGCAAGAGCTCTCCTCATCATTAGACCCAACATGGTCTCTCTATTCAGTCTTCTCAGGGGTAGGAGGCAACTGAACAACATCTTTTTCCTTTTCTTTTTCATCTGGTTGTAGCACAATAGGAGAAGATGTTAGCTCTCTAAAAATAACATTTCTACTATAAAACACCTTACTAGTCATAGGATTCCAAAGCTTGTATCCTTTTACACCAGCACTGTACCCAATGAAAATACATTTAACAGCTTTGTTTTCTAACTTAGATCTTTTCTCCATTGGAACATGTGCATAAGCTTCACAACCAAAAACACGAAGATGTCTAATTGAAGGCTTCTTACTAGACCACACCTCCATGGGTGTCTTACCAACAAGGGCTAATGTAGGAGATCTGTTAACCAGATAGCAAGCAGTGGCCACAGCTTTGGCCCAAAACCTTTGTTCTAAACTAGCTCCACTAAGCATAGTCCTAGCCTTCTCCATCAATGTCCTGTTCATTCTCTCTGCAACTCCATTTTTTTGTGGGGTATACGGAGTTGTCTTATGCCTCTCGATACCTTGTTCTTTACAAAACTATTCAAACTCTGCTAAGAAAAACTCACCACCATTGTCAGTTCTCACACACTTAGTCTTCTTACTAGTCTGATTCTCTACAAGGGCTTTAAATTCCTTGAATCGTTGTGTCTTACTTTTAAGGAAACAAATCCATGTCCTTCTATTGTAATCATCTATGAAAGATACAAAAAATACAGACTTGGAGATTGAAGGAACTTCTACAGGACCAAATACATCAGAATGAATAAGATCCAAAACATCAGAAGATTTGTGAGAACTAGAGTAAAACTGAACACAATTTTGTTTACCATATACACAGTGTTCACAGAAGTTGAACTCGAGATTGCAATCATTTAACCCCTCAGTGAGATTTTTATTTTTCAGGGTTCTGAGACCCTTCTCACCAATGTGGCCAAATCTCATATGCCACAACATTGTCTTTTCTGCAAGAAGCTTTCCTTCCAAAGTGTTTGCACCCTTAGATACACTTGTTACACTACCATCAGAACCACTAACCATAGCCTTCTTTACTGCTCATTTAGATGGTGGAGATGAAGTGATAGTTGCTCTCTTCTTTGAAATAGAAGAACTATTACATTGAGAAATGTATGCATCAAGCTGAAACAAAGTACCTCTCCTAGTACCCTTAGCAAGCACCATAGCTCCTCTCATCATCTTACATCCATCTTTAGAAAAAACAACTTGCACACCTACATCATTCAACATACTTACAGATAATAGGTTTCGTGCCAAACCTGGAATGTGCATAACTCCATTGATTCCCTTTACTCGTCCATTAGGAAATTTGATAGTGACCCTTCCGGGTCCAACTATCTTTAGGTGAGAATCATCACCCAAGTACACCTTTCCACCATCGAACTCTTCATATCTTGAGAACCAGTTTTGATAAGAGGTCATGTGAAAAGATGCACCCAAGTCAACCAACCACACATCATCAGATGCATGGGCTGCCAAAGCTACGATGCATGCATCGCCATCTTCTTGAGATTTTTCAGAACCAGAATCTGAGGCTTTCTTCTTCTTCTTAGGCTCTTTACAGTCTTTACAAAAGTGCCCAGTCTTATCACAATTCCAACATTTTGACTTGGACTTATTGGAAGTCTTTGACTTCCCACGGGATTTGGATCTACCCTTATTGTCAGACTTATTGTCATTTTTCTTCCCTCTTTCCGTGGATCTCCCACGAACAGCAAGGGCTTCTTTTTCTAAAATAGAAGCCTTTCTCTGCATCTCCTCTGATAGCAGGGAAGACACCACATCATCCATTTTGAAGGTGACTAATGTGCTTTCTAGAGCCATCACAAGATGGTCCCATGAATCAAGTAAAGAACACAAAAGTGTGTAGCAACGATCCTCCTCCTCTAACTTGACACCAGCTGATGTCAATTGTGCAGCCAGCAGATTAAATGCATTTAAATGATCCGTTAAGGATCCACCTTCCTCCATTCGTAGAGAATACAACTTCTTCCTCAGGACAACTTGTTCACCAAAGATTTGGCCTGATACATGGCCCCAAGTCTCTCACACAAACTATATTCGGTTTTTTCATCTAGAACATTCAGAAGGACTGCATCGGTTAAATAGAGTCTTATGAGACCCTTAGCTTTACGATCTTTGATATCCCAATCTGCTTGAGCTATAGTTGTTGGTCTTGTAGTGCTTGTAGTCACTTCCCATAGGTCACGATCTTCCAACATGTCTTCCATCTTGAGTTTCCACAACTCGAAATTAGTGCCATTAAATTTCTCCACCTCCATTCTTCCATATGATGAACTCGCCATCTCAATCTGCAAATAAGATTCAAGATGCTCTGCACAAGACTCCCACTCAACTTGAGATTAGCTCAAAAAACCCTACCCAACAACTAGGATCAAAAGTTGATCAAGCTCTGATACCACTTGTAAGGAAACTCAGGTGTGGAAATAGCTTCCTACACTAATCTCATAAGGAAAGTATGATGCAGCCAACCATGCATACAGAAAATAGACAGAGAAAGGAACACATAACACAAGGATTTGCCGGTGGGGAAAAATCTTTCGGTAAAACAACCCCACCCCTTCAGAACCTGCACAATGTATTATCTTCAACACAAGGTTACAATACACTTGCAATGCAAGTTCAACATCGACAACAGAAGACTCCAGTAGCTACTCACAGTACCAACAATACACTTTTTTCACATCGCATCTCTTCGCAACCCTAAAAAATGCTTATAACATGCGCTTCAGTTTAGGGCTACTCCCAAAGGTAAACTGTATTAGGTTTTTACCATTCTCCGAGAAAATAGGAACCCCAAAAAAAATTTCAGGGCAACCCCACTATTGGGGTAGAATGTACAGTACTCAAATATCTTAGTTGCCACATGTCTTCACCTGTCATTAAATCTTCCTAACATAGCTCTTACGTGTCATAGGAATCTGTCATAACCATTTTAGCCATGATCTCCTTACACACAATTCAAGATGTCGACACATCAACATTATTTGCAAGAAATACAATTTTACAAAACAAATAATAAGAATAGGAATTATACAAGGTTGAGACACCTTATTCCTAACAGTTGATTGGGCTGCAAACATGGCTTGCAAAAGTGATGAAAAGTTTATTTGGAATCAAGATGATAATATCCCTATCAAAGAGTTATCCTAGATTGAGTATGACAAGGTGAGAAGTAGGCAAAAAAAATTTATTAATGATGAACAAGGAAATAAGGATTAATTATGATTTGGGCAAATTTGGGGTGTGGTAGATTATGATTTGATTGGCAGGGACTTTTCATTCATTGTCACATGGATTGTGGGCATGTTTATTTATCAATTTCCTTTTCTTTGATATTGACACTAGGATTTTATTTCTAAATGTTTTTTATGGGATTATGAGAATCTGCAATAGATTGAAGAAGATGGGAGGAAGGAGAAAGAGAGTCAAACCAACTAGTTGTAAGGAATGGAAGAAGAAGAAGATGGAGATTTGGGAAATTCTATAATAGGGGAAGTTTACGGGTTTTATGGAGAAGCTTAAAGGTAGCAACCCTTCTATTACCTGACAATTCATTAAGACCTAGAAGGATGGGAGCATTTTGGTGGGTAATCAGAGAATAGAGGTTATTGAGAACATCATTATGGAAGCTATGGGCCTTGACATAGAGGAAATCAATTTTTATAGAGATAGGAAGCTTTCAGATCATGCAGTGGAAGAATTTGCAGAAATGGCTAAAGAGCATAATAGATTGGTTAAAATTGGTCATTCCTATTTTAGCCCTAGTTCTATATCTCAACCTTAGAGGTTTTTCATGTTCGTTGTTACTAAATACTTAACTTTTTATGGCCACTTTACTAAGTTATTTGGGTACCATTTTATGTTGGTAAACCATTTTAGGCATAGGGTTAGGCTTAATCTTCCCTTCTACCTCAAGAAATCGTTGGT
The DNA here is from genome assembly GCA_028749045.1 of Cupressus sempervirens. Taxonomy (NCBI): domain Eukaryota; kingdom Viridiplantae; phylum Streptophyta; class Pinopsida; order Cupressales; family Cupressaceae; genus Cupressus; species Cupressus sempervirens. The sequence goes on along the minus strand of CM053783.1, from coordinate 522,343,225 downwards.
TAATACAAAATTAGCTATTTAGAATGATCCTAAGGGTGACCATGCTTGTCATGAGGGTTTGATGGTGTTGGTTATGAATCTCCTCAAATCAAAAATGTGGATAGACCCTTTTATAGTAAGAAAACTATGGAGTGTGAGACTGAGGGCAGTGAACAGGATGAGGGTGTTGATGAGGATATGAAGGAAGAGGTTATGGAGATAGAGGTTAAGAAGAGGAAAAAGCTTCATCCTAGAAGCTCATCTTGGGAGAAAAAGAAGATTAAGGAGGTTGATTCTAAAATGGATATGGATTCTGAAGAGGAGCTGGAAGAGGGTAATGGAAAAAGTGGCATTATTGGTAGGGTTTCTAGAAACAAGAGGAAGAATTTGGATAGAGCTTCAAGCATACCTTATGATGATGAACCTATGATTAAGAGGATGGAGCAAAAAAGGAAAAATGTGCTTCCTCAAGGAAAGGTGGATGTTAAAGGGCTTGAGGAGACTAATTATGAAAGAGACAATGTAGACGGGGATGAGTATGACCTTACTCAGAACAAGGTCAATGATGACTAGGCATTTTTAAAAGGGATATTTGGTAATCTAGGGCTTATGATGAAGGATATCAGTAGTTTGCAGTAGTAGATGTAGAACATTTTGAGAGAATTTGACCAGCTTAGCAAAACTACTAGAGGGAAAAGTACTCTAAGACAACATATTGATAGACTTTATGAGGTGATTGGTAACACTGAAGGGGTTAAGAATGTTATGAAATGTGTTCCACCCCTAGAAGCTAAGAAAAAAGCCTTGGATCAGTTGATTAAAGATTTCTAGAAAAAGTTAGATGATCTAGATAACAGAGTGGTTAATATGGAAAAGAAAGTTAAGAAATTAGCTGATCAAAATTATTCTATTCTGAAGATTGTGACAAACAACATTAATACTCTCCTGAATAAATTTGAAAAAGGGTAAGGTCAAAGCTCCAAGGAAGTGAAAGATGACTAGGGACCTAGCAAGTGCACTAGGGCCAACTAAAAAAACATAGAGGTTGTCAAAGCCAAAGAAATGGATGATCTGAAGGCTTTTGCAGAAAACATGAACATCCTTGCAGACTAGGCAACAGTTTTACTAAAGACCCTGTAGCTAGTTTTGTGTTATCTTTTTGCTTTCTTTTTGCTATCTTTTCTTGCTAGTTGTTTTTGGCTACTTATTTTAGCTAGTTCTACTCTTTGGTGTTGATGCACAATTCTTTTGGGTTCTTCAACTTTTGTTATCTTGTTCCTATGTAAAAGGTTTGGGGTCCTTCAAAACTTGTTTTTACTTAATCAAAACAATTGCACTCTATTAACATATTGATGAATAAAGTAGATTCGTAATGATTTATAAATATTAACAGTGTACAAAATATATTTCAGATATCAATTATCAGTGTGCCAAATTGTCAAATGTAAGTGCCAATGGTCTTTTTTTTTCAGAAGACAACATTTTATATATCCAAACATTAGGTTCATATGACATTATTTTCTATACCTAGGATTTTTCATTGAAATGAACAATAGCCATGTGTGGCTCAAAATATTCAATTACATATGTGCATATAACCACATTTTGATGGGCCTTCACATCCATGAATTGAAGATAGGTTGGAAGTTGGTTGTTGCCCTCTATCAAAACGCAAACTAGCCACCTAATTTTACTTCACCTTCCACCCTTCACTATGACCTCTCAAGACAATTAACATGTCATCATATATATGGATTGACTCTGAGAACATCTTCTTGTTTGCAACAAGTGATTCTGCATGCATTGAAGACGGGGTGGAAGTTGGTTGTTACCCTCTATTAGAAGGAAAACTAGCCACCTCATTGTACTTCACCTTCCACCCTTCACTATGACCTCTCAAGACATCTAACATGTCATCGTACGTATGGGTTGACTCTGAGAACATCTTCTTGTTCATAGTAAGTGATTCCTCTAGATTGCGATTGATAAGCTATTGTTCATGCAGTTGAAGAAAATACTCCACATTTTTCTCCTTAACCTCTTTAAGAAACTTGTCGAGCTCTTTTTTTTCCATCTCCAATTTAGCATTCAACTACTTTATGTGCTTATTATTTGCTTCACATGTGGCCAAATTCTTTGACAACAAAGATATATGTTTCTCTTGAAGCTGGTTGTGTTTCTCTTGAAGTTTTCATCCAAGGTGGGATCATCTGAGCCTACATTGTCATGACTATTCCCTAGCCCCACCACACCACCAGTATCTGATACACCTAAAAGAAGTACTTCATCTAAACTCTACCATTGCCTCCTGGTTGATGAACCCTTCATCTTTTCACACTTCCCAGAAGTAGTAGACTTTGACAATCCTATAGTTATAGTCATGGGGATATCATGTGATGATTAATTAGGAGCTTCCTTTCTACGAACATCGTTGTGACTACCCATGACTGCATCAACATATAAGGACTATGTTTACATTCCAATAATAAAGTTTAATAAAAAAATCTCTTAGAAATAAAACAATCATTGCATTTTGTGAACAGAATGAATAGAAAAGGTGACACAAAATAGCAAAATACCTGGTCCATATTGTTTATTGGAAGTAGGAGTATCCACTTAATACAGTGATAAGATCAAATCATCTCCAATTTTTTAAAACATCCATCAAATTGAAGAACAGTATTCAACAATTTATGATAGAAGTTACTATACATTTGAAATGACCATTGGATACATTATAAATTGAAATAATATGTTAATTTGCATGGATTTATTTATTTGGTGTGTTTCAATGCCATTAGTTGGCCAAACAACTAAAATAACACCTTTCAATTACTTGATTAACCATATGGTTACCATGAGCCAAACGAACACCACTGCAATTCCAATCTACCTAGTTACAATGGTTGTCATTTAAAAATTACAACAATATTCAAATACCATTTAGGACATCAGATTTCAATGAATAACATTAAATTAAAGAAATCAAGATTTTTGATATATATAAAATTTTGTTAATGGAAATTATTTATTACCATATGAGTACAACTTGTTTATGGACATGACACTAACTTAATTACAAACATAAGAGGCCACATCAGTTCTATGCGTGGAGATGTTTCTTTCACATTCTTTAGTCCCATGTATATTGTCCAATAAAATGTCATGTTTTTATAGACCATTACTAAAATTATAACTACACATGCATGGAGGACAAAGACTATTTAATTATAACATGCTATGACCTACATTCGCGTGAACTCCAAATATGCATTTTTTAACTTGCACCCTCATTCTATATCCCTGATGACCATAAATGAGTTGTATGCATTGGTGTAATCCTCCTTGGACCAAACCATGATTTTTGTGATTTCCCTTTTGCTTTTGTGTTGTGTCTAACATTGTTTCCCTACACACAAACCACAAGAGTTAATGCACAAGACTGACATCAATGTAACCAATATAGTAATGACCAAAACCATGAAAACAAATAGTATGTTTCTAAGACCAAATCATTTAGTACACCAGATCCACTGAATCTTTTATATCATAGATGTTTTATAAAGCAACATCAGTATCACACTCATGAATTTCAGTATCTCCCATTGCTTCCCTCGATGGAAAAATCACCACTCTAGGTTTCTAGCTTTGTATCTAAAATTAACTATAAGTCAATGGAACTATCCACACACTATTCACTCAAACTATACAATGTTGAAATGACTATAAATTATAACGACTTGAATTGTCACACTTACATGGCCATCTCTAGAAAACCTAGGAGAAGTCCTCCACACAACAACCTAGCTCTCCTGAGAAAGGAAATGAAAAGAATTCGACATTTTCAACACCATTCTCTATACTCAGAGGATAATCTATTTTTTGGGTGTTTTCAAACCACTACATCTTACCAGCTTCTTTTTTGTATCCACTCTTTCCCTATTGTAGAGCACCTCTTTCTTATCTAGAAGGCTTCACTCTTTCCTATATATAGGGCACCTCAAATGAATCATTATTTTTTATTAATTTCTCACTTAATTTAACATCTTATATAGTCTACAATAATATAACAAGACTGTTACTAAACACAACTTATTGATACATTCAGCGCCTTGCAAATCCTAATAATTTTGTGATGTTGGGCTTTTAACAAAACACAGTACAAATTAGTGCTTCATTATCTACAACATTAAATATGGAGTTCATCTAATCTTCTATATCTATCTATATTTAAACTTATTTGAATTTTTATCTATCTATATGGAGCTACATTCTTGATGAAATTTTGTTGCATAATGTATAATCATAATCATTGTCTCTAAGACTACACCTGGTGTGTATATGGTGTATTGTCATTGGCTTTAAACCATTCAAACATGTGGATGACAGATCATAAAATATGAGATATATATTTTTAGGTTGTAGAGAGTATTCATGAACCAAGATTTAAGCACAAAATATGAATAAATCATCTTTTGAATTATGGTAGATGACATAATCAAAGCATTGCTCTCACTAATTACACTCAACTAAATAAACTACAACCTTTGATTATATTAGAACTTAATTTTTTTCAGTTTTATTTTTGGTATTGAATCGATGCAAATATAGAGTTATAGAAAACTTACACTAAAATATAATTATAACTTCTTCTTTTTGGAGGTTTAGACTTGTGATCATGAATGCTCAATAGAGGCATGAATTCTATGAGTAAACAAATCTAATGAGGGTTACCACAAAATTTTTGTTATCCAATAGGAGAGCACGAGTGTCCAAGTCAATGAGCTGACCTCTTCAACTATGAGCCAAGGGTTGAGAGGTATTAATTCTATCAAATTCATCTGAAACATGACCTGACATTATCTCTTATAATGTCAGAGCCTTACACTCAATAAAACTTGATTGACATAGATTTATTTGAAACCATTAAACTTCTCACCACCTTAAAAACAATAATACCTAATTCATTATTTGAATTTTTTTATATTTCATGCACCATTTTAACTAAACTACATTTAGAGCTCCATGTATTTATCATCTATTATTCTAACTCTATCAGAGTTGTTTGAACTCTATAAAAGATACAATCAATGAATATCATTATTGGGATCACCAATTTTACTCAATCAATTAAGCTTCAACTATTTCATTATCTCAAACTTAAACCCACCGACGCCTAATTAATCAAGTTTTTCTATGCTTTTGTAACATTTTAACTAGCTTACATTTAAGGTCTTTCCACATGTATACATATATGTGCTATCAGTTGTAACTCCTCACAAATATTTGTTGGAAGGGTAACAAATAGGCATATGAGTTTCTTTCCATTATAATCTCACCAAAAAGTAGATTAGTGTCTTGACCAATGTATCTAAATCTCTTGTAGTACAAATATTGATTGATGCCTTGAAGCTTTTCTGAGTGAAACCCAAGAAGGGAAGAGGAACTTTGAAGAAGTTTTGTATACTTTGTTTAATAGTACTTTTACTTAGTTAATCATGGATGCTAGAGCCACTAGAATGACAGATAATGGGAAGGAGAAGCATGGGTTCAGTCAACTTTAGAAGATCGTTGTACTACTAAGCAGGCTAGCTGAGTGTAAGTACTATGATCTCATAACATGTGATCTTCCTTATGTTACTTTTCACTGCAACTAGAAGGTGATTAACTATTCTTCCCAAGAAAATGGTTTTCCTCCATGGTGGAGGCTCTAAAGAAAAGCCTCTTGGAAGCTCTGGCCAATTTCTACCCTCTTGCTAAGAGATTGTGTATGAAAGATAGGATTCTTATGGTTGAATGCAACGATCCTAGAGTAGACTTCATCCAAGATTCATGGAATATTGTCATAGTTTGTGATCTAGCAGGGGAAGACTCTACTTCTTTGATGGAGGACATTTTTCTTTTCAATGATACCATTAACCTAAATGGGTTTTTCCCTCAATGCTTGCAGTCCAGGTGAGATTCCTAGGAATGTTTGTGACCATGGAACCATTAAAAAGAATGGAATTTTATAAAGAAAATAGGATTAGAGGGAGTTCGAATATACATACTATTGTTTGTTTAGTTACCATGCATTGCAAAGGAGAATTCATGCAGGTTAGGCTTTGTAGACTATTGTTGGAGTTATCGGATGAGTAAATATTCAAGTTAATTGGGAATATGTTAGTTCTCATGTAGTCACTTAAACCAAGTCTTTGCTAGGTTTTATGTAAATATAATGATTTATATTACTCTCCCTAACTTAATTACTTTATAATCAAAACTTATAAACTAGGCTTTATAGGAATTTTGTAGTTCACTATCAAAAGTATTCTAAATTGGGCCATGTCATAGTTGATTGCAGGGTATAGCTAGCTTATGCTCGTGAAAGCCATGAAGGATAATTATTTCAAAGTGAAGACTACACTTTTACTAAAGAATTCTTAAATCTAATTAACTCCATATTTGGTATTCAAAAAATGAGGCCTTTACAAAAACAATATTTCTTGCATCTCCATCAAATTTCAACATAAAAGGTAAACCATATTTTATTTTGTTTTAGCTCTCGTAAAACCTTTCCTTGAGCAATTTAATTTAAATTTGATAAAATTTAGGTCTCTTTAGTCTTAAGGTCACCTAAACAATGTTTTCAAAATAAGAGAATTTTATGTGTGTGCATAGACACACACAAGTATGTGCACACATGCAAAAGTATTCACACATAAAGACACACACACACATCTATCAAATGAGCCCATGAAGAAAAAAAAGAAAAAAAATTGCATACCCTTCCTAAACCCTATAGGGCCTATACAAATTTAAACTTTTGAATATTATAATAGTGTACCATACAAATGCAAACCTCATCTCCTTCTCAAATAAATTTTTAATATCTTCACATAGATTGTCCACATCATCAGTGAATGAGTGTGTATGTATGTATAAATGTATGTATGTATGTATGCATGCATGCATGTATATCTAAACATGTATGTATGTATGGATATCTGAACCCATACCTGTACATAGGAAAATTAATTAATATACCATCATGCTTGATACTCATACTCATGTTTGTACCAAGAGTAATAATTTAGATTATAGGAGTGAAATGGAAATAAATATCAAGATATATATAGATTGAGAAAGATCATCAAAAATTGCATGTTCTTACTCGCCATGACCCAATATTTATTGTTCATAAGAATACACCATATCCTAAAGATGTCATTTGACAAATGTTAGCTACTTGAGAAGATGCATTCCGTTAAGTATTTGTGTTAGATAGAGTATTTGAATTCTCATCAACTGGAGTTTCTAAATAACTAAATCCCTTCCATAATAGCCAAAACTTAGACAATAAAATTGGTAAGATAAAACTTATGTTACATTCGATTTTTTGTTAGTCAAACTTCAATTTTCATGCATCCTTCCCCTGTAATGTTGAAATGCTTATCTTTGAGAATTTTTTCTTTAGTTATTTGATAGTTAAGTAAACATTGAAAGTAAAAATGAAATGGAAAATACTTTCTTCAGCAGGTCAATCAAGAAATCCTTCAAAACATTTCAAGAATAAGGATAAAAAAGAAAATTCTACACATTTCAATCTTTTGGAATAGGTTAGTTGGGTTTTCAGTACACTAGCAGATTATCTTCCTCAATAATGTCATTAAAAAAACACAATTTGAAACTTAAGAAATACCATAAAGAAACCTAGATTTACTCTTACAAGATTGCAATAATGATGTTTTAAGCATTTCTACTGTCTCTCAATGAAGATTTAAATGGACAAATAAAATGAAATATGTGAATAAATGATTGTAGCTTTCTGTGTGAGGAATATGCACCTTCTACATTCCATCATACTTAATATATAATCATTAATACAATGAAAATGATGCATCCCCCTTCACTTGAAATGAACCACAACTCTTAGGTAGGGATGAAAATAAATGTGTATTGGATATAGCTTCCTTTCAGACCCTATAAATGAATATTAAAATAAAACTAAACTTTGGTACATGATAGAATCATCATCTCTCTCTCTCTCTCTCTCTCTCTCTCTCTCTCTCTCTCTCTCTCTCTCTCTCTCTCTCTCTCTCTCTCTCTCTCTCTCTCTCTCTAGTTTTCTACCCTCCCCCGTCCTAGTTTTCCACCCTACCACCTCCACCTCTCCCCAATTTTATTCCCTGTCCCTGCCTCTATGTTTCTATCTCACATCTCTGCTAGTTTCATTCCATTAGCTAGCTTTCAATCCTACAAGTGGATCAAACTAAATGCAATATGTATGCACACACCCCTTAGAAATAGGACATAAGAAGTAGACAAACTAATTCCTATGGGCATATGTCCTCACAGACATCATTACGCAAGTCATTGTCTTGCTAGTAGATAATTGTATGTTTGGTATCAAGTCAATCCCATCTTTCAAGAGTAAATGGTTGTTCACAAGAACCAATTTCCATTGCATAAGGAGTTGTTCATATCCTCATATGGTTGAAGTAGTGGGATTAAAGCTACTAATAGAAAACCTCATATAGCATTCACTATGTTTGATATCAAGTCAAAGCAAATAGTTGTTCACAAGAAGTCATTTTTAATGAGCATAAATGATCTACTAGGCAGTCATTGCATTGGTTGATGTTTATAGTTTTGCAAGGGAAAATCAGTGAGCTTCTAGCTAGTAAAAGAAACCATCAATAGCAATCAATATGTTAGGTATCAAGCCAATCTATGTGTTTCATTTTTCAAGAGTGAATAATTTTTCACAAAAAAACCTCATATTAAAAGAGCTCGAATGATGGATCGGGCAACCATGCATCAAGTGATGACCAAAGCCTAGTAGGGTTAAAGCAACAGTATTATAGATAGTGAATGAACCATCACATATTATTCATTACCAAATTTTGAACCAGAGAAAACAAATTTTCTAGCCAGCATATCATCCATATTCATACATCCCAAACCCATGGCTACTATCAAATACCCGAAGAAATAATTACAAAAATTAATAATAAAAGTGCTAATGGTTATTATAGTGGGTAATGTTGGGTTTTAATCCCTTTTGTGCTTTTTTGGGTTTGTAAATTAATTGAAGGGAGGGGAAATAATATAAGCTTCTACAAATACAGTGATTCCCCTTTATTTTAATTGTTATTCATGCAGCAATTTTGTTAGGTCCTACATGTCAGTTGAAATGCCATGAGATAGTGACATTAAAGTCAAATTATTGATTAGTAACAACAATCATGACACCCTCTATTCAACATTGAGTGGATAGTTTGACATTTTACTAAGATCAAAAGTTTCTAGACTCATAAAAAATAACCACTTTGTTCATATCCTACAACCATGATATTTCATGAAAGCACATTTGTTTTAAGCATTTTGCCAAATAGTTGGTGTTTTGTCTATGCTTTAACATTTTGTAGAAATAAACATTAAAAGCACCCATACCATTTTGAATTGGAATCACAACATAGTATAAATTTTTGAATTTGATAATGCAATACCTTCTATATGCCCTTTGGAAATATTTTATGCATCTCCTATAACACAAATCTATCAAGAAGTCCTAATTTTGACCATAAAGTTTTCCCCACCTGTCCTTCAATATCACCCTATTACTAACAGAGGATTCATCATCTAAGTAGTGAAGTTTATCTATCATCTACATTACCTGTTGCAATCCACATATAAGGGTTTATTGCATAGTCTTTAAAAGGCTTCAGATTAAAAGAACATTTATAAACATGAAGATATCTATCATAGACTTTACCTCATCCTAAATCATTGGCACAAAATGAATTGAAAATTCGTTATAGTGATGTGAAAATCCAATTGAAATGTGTTCAAATCTTGATTCGTGCTAGTTTCTAAACTTTTATCTCTAGGAGATGGGCTAAAATGGTGTGAGTGCAAAGGTTGCCTATAGTCTACAAATTGACAACACAAATATCTAAAAGCAGTGAGGAATCTAGATTGGCAACACTGGTTTGGATCTTATTAACCTTTTACTAATATAAATTTTCACCCATGGTGCTTCGTCCATAGTCCATACCCCATTATCAAAGCATCGAGATAAACAATTATGCCTCTTCATTGTCTATTGGATTATCAAACAATTCAAACAGACTACCCTCTTTCCATCTACAAACTATCGTAAAATAGATTCAAATTTAATTTTGCTAAATATGACTTAGATTTCATTTTACCCTAAAATACAAAAAATCATTTTTTCTACTTAAGCATTTTTTAGCAATGATGTGATTGGAACCTTTTTTCCATTTTTAAATTATTTTAGATTTCAAATGTTTAAAACTACAATTTACTGGATTTGTAAGAATTTCTACTAATCTAGAAGCAAGAGTTTGAAATAACCCTACAACATTCAAATAAAAAAGGAAATTTCTCATACCCTGATGCTAGAAAAATCATTTTCTATGTCGATAGGATCTATGAGACCAACTCTTCACAGGTTCAAGGTCTTTGATCTCCCTAAAAACACTTAGTCTATACACGATCTACGAACATTCTTTAGTTAAGAAGAGTTAAACAACATACAATTTACTGAATTAGCAAAAAATTCTATAGATCTACAAGAAGATTCTGTAAAAACCTTGCAAGAAACATTAACATACCGAGATGGTGGAAAAAGAATTTTCTATGTCCACAGGATATGTGATTGATGCAATCTATAAGATATCTGTGAGACCAACTCTTATAGGTCCAAGATCTACGATTTCCCTAATAACCCTATCTTGATATGTGAATCTAGAGAGGAACTCTTGAAGCATAACCAATAGATGAAAAATGATAAAACCCTTTACAAATGTTGATTTATGGTCAAGTTATCAAATTGACTTAACCATGGTTAGTAACAACATGGTTGGATTCAAAACATGGTTTCCCAATTGTGTATGGAATGCTATGATCAACATGGGCCCGATTATGATTTCAATGCGATTACTATTTCGATGCAAATATGGTTTCAATGCAGTTATGATTTCAATATAATTATGGTTTTGATGTTGGGATGGTGGTGAGAAAGAGTTGCTAGAAAAAGTAGTCATGTTCGTGTCCCTCAATTTGTACTACTCTCCTCTAACACCCATGACAACTACTGACTAGATCAATCTAATACAAATCATGTATGGCATGCATAAGTCTTAGGCATGGACAAATCATCTAGGGATTGTGTGTGTGAAATGCGGGCCTCAGATTCTCACAAACACTTCAACATGGTCATTACCTATGAGATTATCCTAGAATAAACATTGGATTGCTTATTTGAAAAGTCTAACAGAGTGACTTGTTGCCTTCTAATTAGAAGGATTATGCCTTTGCTCTCAGAATGAGAAGTAGGCAACCAAACCTCTAGAATGAAGGATTTATACAACTAAATGAAAGTGCAATTAATCTAGGTGAGAGATGCAATTGTTAATCTAAGAAATGAAGAAACATGCTATGCTAAATGAATGCATTTTCAAGCTAATATGAGATTAAAATCTACGAATTAAACTAAGTATGAAAGAATAAATTGAGTCAATATTTTTGCATAAGTTTGATGCAAATTCCCAATTTTCAACATCTGTAATGAGGAATGGAGAGCTTCTTTTATAGAATCGAAGAGGTGATCAACGGTTGAGATTAATCAAAATGAACGATCAAGATTGAAGAGGAAAGCCAGCCATAAAGGAAACTTCCTCATGAAAAGGGAGTTAACTGGTTGCCTTTGAGTGATAAAAGGTGCTGACTGACTACCTTTTGAGTGATAAAAGGAGCTGATTGATTGCCTTTTAAGTGATAAAAAGAGTTGATTGACTGCCTTTTGAGTGATAAAAGGAATTAACTGGTTCCTTTTTTAGTGATAAAAGAAATTAATCCCTTTTCAAGAATATTTAATTTAATAAAATAGGATATGTCTTCATAAATGGATAACTTTAATTAATTGAATAATTAAATTTAATGATTAAAAAGAGGAGCTATCTTATTAAATTAAATGTATTTAATTCCTTTGTACATTAGCTAAAGAGGTAATTTTAAGTTAATTAAAGTAGAACACTTATAATTAAATTAAATTAAATCAATAGGTTTGTGTAGCTAATTTGAGTCGATACTTAGGAATTAAATTAAAAATGTGATTAATGCAAATTAGGGTTTTCTACATTTGACACCTAGGTCAAGTAGTGATTATCAAAATTAGAATTGCCTAGTAAAATAGGACTTAGGAATAACTGAATAAACCAAAGTTGGCTAATATGGAAATGTGCCAATTTTGGGGTATTATAGGGACAAGCTCAGTAGTCACTTCACTTTAGTATGTGGTCTTGAGTGTTGTACTTATTTTTTATTTAAGTAAAATAGGTTTTAGAGGGTGCCTAAAACCCACCAGTTAACGATAAAAGACGATAAAAAGTTTAGAGTAAGCTACAAAACAATAGTTAACATCAAGCCATACTAGGCCATCATAACTAAAGAAAAAATAACCACAAAGAGGAGCAGGCAAGCCCAAACCACCAAAAGCCAAGGGCAAGATAAAAAACCAAGAACTTTGATCAAGGCATTGTTTCTTTAACCAATTCTGTAGCCTTGAGCTCCAACTTTCCCATGGTCTCAGCCACAACAGTCATCAAATGAATTTCATTCAAAGAATCCTTCTTTTCCCTCTTCCTCTTGTCTGCTCGCCTTCTATTGCTTGGGTTCTCTACTAGTAGGTAGTCATCTTCTTCAGTGACCCTAATTTCCTCATTTTCCTTATCCTCTTTCCCCCTAGTGCTTTACTCCATCATCAAGTGTAGTTGTTTTATAGTATCATTCAAACCTTTGATAATATTGAGGCTCTAGTTAGCCAAGTTGTGGAGGGAGCTCTTCATCCTTTCCACTATTTTTTCCATCTTAGTTACCCTCGCATCCAACTTGCTAATTCTATTGGTCCCATTCTCACCTTCCTTCCCCTACATCCTGATCTTAATCTCTTCTATTCCATGGAAAATCCACTTAATAGACTAGAAATTATCCACCATATTGTTATGGGTATTGTTTAGAAGGTTCATCCCCACCTTCCTTGCATTATCGCTTAGAATCACCAAAGTTAGGTCGATGAGTTCTTTCGAACGAATCCTACCATCACTTCCCTCCAAGACCTCCAGCTAGATATGTTCTCTCACCAAGCCCATTTTCACAGTACTAGTAACAAAGTTCCTCCAAGTTATTTTTTTGCCCTTAGCACAAAGAGTAAAAGTGGTTTTTTTTCGAACCATAATATTTTTTAGTCTCCTCCTAAGCATCGGGATGGGTCTTCTTTCCCTTAGCATGCACCTTCTCAGCTTCCTTATCTCCTTCCCTCCTCCTTTTGGTCAGGTTTTCATCATTCCCGCTTACCTGTACCTTACTGGTTCCTACCTCTTTCACATCATCCTCATCATCTATTTCCATCCCCTCATCCTCTTCATTGTAATCCTTTGCAAAATTAACCTCAGGCTTAATATTCTTACCTTTGGGCCTTTCCCAGTCTTTTTCTTCTTTTTCCTACCCAAGTCCTTCATGATCTTGGCCACCTTCTCTTTGTCATCTGAATGCAGCCCTTCACTATCCTCAATATCCAAAGGAAGCTAAGAGCTTTATGTTTCCTCCTAGGACTCCGCTTTGTGGGCAATAGCTCTTCTGTGGGTTCGAGCCTTGAAATGCTCATAAATAAGTAACAACAAACCCTCATGGAAGGTTGGGTTAGTATATGCTTTCTTCTTAAAACCCATGATATTCTTATTTGTAGAGAAGAAAAGGTAATAGGGGATGGAGATTTGTGTCCCATACCTAAAGTGGTTTAAGATGACAAAATGGTGGGTGCAGATTCTATCATACCTAGTGTCAAGCATAATGTAATAGATAATCTCCCTTAGAGCAAACCTCCAAAGTTTCTTTATTGAAGTAGGTTCATAGTATGCACCACTTCACTAACTCTTCCATATCCTTGGCATCCTTGGCAAAGTCTTTAACAACATTGAGGGAAAATTTCTTGTCCCTAAAGAACTTAATGCCATGAGTAGGAGAATAAATGACCTCTGTAATAACCCCTTCATTGACCTAAAATTCAATATCGTCAATCTTTACCTTCCCATCTTTCCATGACCTAACCATAAGATCAATGATCTTAAGATTCCAACCATGAAGTTTCTATATGAAACTCATGATGTCACCTTCCCTTAGCTTCTCCCAAACCTTCAATCTCCTCTTCCACTTCTTTATTTCTCCCTCTGGCTCTCTACGATGCCTTTCATCCATCATGTTATTGAAAAGCTTTGAATCACTACTCAGTGTCCGCCAAATGCAAAGAGCCGAAAACTGATTTTTCTCACCAAAATAATTATTGCCTTTTTCCTCAAGAAAGTAATTGAAAAACAATAACCAATCACCCAAAAAATGTGCCACAAAGCCCCCCAATTATGATAACTCTTTTTTGGCCCGTGCCAAGCTTTCATCACTATAAATGTAGGACTGACATCATTAACTTTCATTATTACACTTTATGCTTCACATCCTCCCCTGGATTCTCTCAATCTCTATTAAACTTTTAGTGGCTATCGAAGTCCCCTCCCCACTTGACCACCTAATTGATGTGTCCCTTATAATCACCTCATTGGTCATCTAGTTAGCAACTGCATTAGCCTCTCAGTATACATGTGACACATAGACCCTATCAAAGGTGAGTAATATGTGTTTGGTTTCTTCCATCATATTCTTAAAACTCCATAATGAGGGATGTTCACCCCTCAGGCATTTAATGATGTTGCTAGAATCCCCCTCAAGATAGAGGCTTTTTACACCTATTTCTTTAGCCAATTTACTAGTTTGAAGGGCAGCACAAGCTTCTACAAAGTGTGATTAGTTTGGTGTCCCAAAGGGAATGTAACCACCGCTATACCATACCCATGTTAATTTATGATCACCCCTCCACTACCTATAGTTCCAGGGTTACCTTTAGCTTCACCATCAAAGTTAGCTTTGTGCCATCCCTCCAGGGGTAAAGACCAATTTTTAGAGTATCATTGCTACTTCTGGTATCTCCTACAAATGGATTAGATCATTTGCATAACATATAATTCTCCAATAGGGCATTTAGAATTTTACTAAAGATAATTTTAGCCAAAAGGTAGGTATCCTTGAAGATACAATTATTACATTACTTCCATATTCTCCAACCAAAGTGAGGTAGAGCCCATTTTCTAATGGCTTGGAGTCTAGATCCCTTCCAAGATTCATCTCACTACCTAAAGAATTCAATGGTCGAGATAGGAGCACACCAGTTCATCCCAAAAGCTTGACTGAAAATAGACCACACCTCTATGGTGAAGGAGCAATGGATAAATAGGTGATCCATAGACTCATCCTAGTTTTTGCATAAGACACATCTATTTGGAATAAGAAGACCTCTTTTACTTAGACTATCTATTGTGAGAATCATGTTCTGGAGTAAAAGACAGAAGAAAATGCTGATTTAGGGATAAGGTCGGGGAAGTAGGCCTTAGCCAAATCCGATCTAGAATCTTGCCTTGTAAGAGCTTGGTACCCCAAAGCCACCGAGTAGATGACATTAGAAGTTTTCTCCTAAATAAGTTGGTCCTGATGGTCATTCAAAACCACTGAATGAAGAATAGTCATCACAGGTTTGAGGTCCCCAAATATTAAAGAAAGGTCTCTCTATTCCTAGCCATGTCTATAGTCACTAACAAATCTTCCATACCTCTGAATACAAATATTAGCCCATCTTTCATATTCAGGAATATTGTGAAGAGGCTCCTAGATCAACTAGTTATCTTGCCAGAAAAGAGTGTCCTTTCCATTACCCACACTCCATTTTGCCTTGCTATCGATCATTTTGATTATCTAAAAATAGGTTTTAAAGGACCCGAAACCTTCAACAAAGTATCATAGTAGAACTAACATAAGAGAACAAAAACAAAAGGCCTTAGTGAACAAATAGGCAAACATAGAAACATGAGGCCAAGTATAGCTATGCAGAAAAAGATAGCAAAAAGAAAGCAAAAGGACAGCATCTGGACAGCTACAGAGTTTTCAACAAATCCATAGCTTGATCTACTAGAATGTTCATATTTTCTGCAGTGGCTTTCATTTCATCTAGTTTTTTCACTCCCACTCCATCATTCTTCTTGGAGTTGGCCCTTGTACACTTGCTCAATTCATGGTCCTCATTCATAATAGAGGATTCAAGTCCTTTAGCCTGATCCATCTTGTTCAACAGAGTATTGAAGTTATCAACCACAGTCTTCATAATGCTGCAATTTTGGTCAGCCAATTTCTTGATTATTTTTTCCATATTACTTGTTCTAGGATCCAGGCTCTCCATCCTTTTTTAGATTTCTTTATTTACCTATTCTAGGTTCTTGTTTTTGGTTTCAATTTTTTATACCCATTTCATTAAGTTTTTAAGCTCTTTGGCATTGCCAATGACTTAAGAAAGCTTGTCAGCATGCTAACCCAGCATACACTCCCCCCTTGCCATCCTACTGAGCTGCTCAAAATCCTTTGAAATCACCTACATTTGTTGTTTAAGGGTCCCGAGATCCTTCAAAATTAACCTTGGGTTACCCATGATTCGCTTAAGGAACCCCTTCTCGTCCTCCTCCCTGTTATGTTGGAAATAGTGCTCCTACTCCCCTTGTTTGTTTTTGTCTAATTCAACCTCCTTGGGAAATTTCTCATCACCCTCATCCTAAGCTGACAACATTTTTCTTTTTCTTTCCATCCTCTAAATTAAAGGTTCATCATCAGAGGGGATAGAGACCCTATCTGCATTCTTGCCCCTATTACCCGAGACCTTCCCTACAATTCCTCTCTTCTGAGAACCCTTTCTCATCTCCTCCTCGTAGTCACTATCTTCATCTGACTCACTCTCCTTTCCTTTATTTTTCTTCTTGGAAGTACTACCAAAATCCCCTTTCATGCTTTTCTTTACATCCACCTCATCCACTTCATCCTCGGTATCCTTATCAAAGTCCTCCTCTAAATCACTGCCCTTTGTCTCATAATTAATTGCTTTCTTACTCTGCCTAGGCCTATCCACCTTTTTTGACTTTAGAAGGTTCATAATGAGAACCATTAACCCCTCATGGAAAACATGATCTCCATCAAGGTCATTTTGAAAGGCTAGAATGGAATTACACAAAGATTGTCTAAGATAAAAAGGCAGATTTATCCTAATCCCATGCCTAAAATGATTGACTAACATGAAATGGTGACCATAAATCTTAGTGAAGTGTCCATCCAAAATAAGATACTCAATAATCACAAACACAACAAATCTCCAAGGGTGTGAAATGGAAGCTGGGTTAAAGTAGGAATTACCTATTTTAACCAGTGTATTGCGTTCTTTGGCTGAATTTGCAAACTTGTCGACTGCCTTATCAAAGAGCTTTCTATCCTAGTAAAAAGTAATGCCCTCCATCTCTAGTCCAATGGCTTCAGAAATGATGTCTTTAGAAACCTCCATCCTTTGATTTCCCACTAGACCAGTCCCATCTCTCCAAGTCTTAATGAACTATCGAGTAATAGCAGGGTTGTTTCCTTTTAACTTTTCCATAAAACCAGTAAAGTTTCCTTGTTCAAGAATTTCTCGGATTTCCTTCTTCTTCCTCCACTCTTTAAAACTAATTGGTTCAATTCTTTTTCATTTTCCTCCCATCTTTTTCTCTTCAAAATGAATTACCTATCTTCTCAGAAAAACCCTCTGCAACTAAATGTCGTAATCGATATCGTAGCCAAGGCACAGAGTGGCAAATAAGACCCACAATCTCTATGTTATTGAATGGTAATACTCTATCCTTCCCATAATAGTTCGTTGCTTTCCAATTTTGTCCATAAAATAATTCTTTTTTCTTGACATAATCATCATTAATGAAACAGTTTTGCTCACTTCTAACTTTGTCATGTTTAATCAGCAAGCACACCTCAATAGGTATTATATCATTATTATTCCATATTACCTTTTTGTCACTCTTACATGCCACATTAGCTGCCTAGTTAGCAACTTGACTCATTTCTCTATAATTATGAGTGATAACACATATTTCAAAGGAATTGATAAGATCTATGGCTTGACTAATAATATTATTAATAGTCCAGGAAGACTTGGTAACTCTATTAAGGCGATTAATAATATTAAGGGAGTCCCCGTCAAGCTATATTTTGTTCAAATTCAAACTCTTTGCATAGATAAGACCATAGAGGGTAGCCTTAGCCTCAGCCACATGGTTTGTTTGAATACCAATAGGGATGGCCATTCCACCCATTCTATCCCCATTCACATTCCTAATAATAATACCATAACTAGTAATTATTGGGTTGCCCTTCAAGGCCCCATCGAAATTTATCTTATACCAGTCCATCGAGGGACAATCCCATCTAGCTAGATCCTTAAGGTTATGACCAGTTTGCATCAAGCTGATACCATCTAGATTCAATTCTGGATCACCAATTCTTCCCATTCATTTTGAGGTTGTTGACCTTTTCCACTGGATCTGATATTCTCAGTCACCAAATTCTTAATCTTACAGAAAACCTGATCTGGATTCAATTCAAACCCCTAAACACCCTATCATTACGTTCCTTCCAAACACCCCAACAAAGGAACAAGAGAATAAAATCCCACAATCTCAAAACTAAGGCATTATTAGAAGGTGGCTTCCAACCATTGAAAAAAAGTTGAATGGGTATCAGGGAAAACCCAAGTAATGTTCAGAAAACCACACACCCTATCCCAAACCCTTTTAGTATAAGAGTATTGTAAAGCATATGGTTAATTTATTCAACATCATTCTTACAAAGGTAACATCTATTAACAATGTTGAACCCTCTCATCAATAAGTTATCTGTTTTCGAAAAAAATTCTTGCAAAAGAATCCAAAAAAATATGTTAACTTTGGGGGTCAAATATTTAAACCATGCTTTAGCCCAACAAGGTTCAGGATGCTCTTCAAAAGCATTAACATACACCAAAGACACACAAAAAAGCCCATTAGGATTATATTTCCAGATGAGTGCATCCTCCTCGTGACTTAAAAAGATAACATTCAGAATCTTGTTGAGATCAATTAGGTTTCTATCAACCCTCTTGAAGTCTAACCAATTATTCTCCTCCCAATATTCTTCTCCGAAAATCCCAAAGAGATTCTTACATTGCTCCATAAAACCATTCCACCTTTGATCAATACTGAGTGGATGATCAAGAATCTAAATATCATCCCAAAAAAGAATAGTCCTTACATTTCCCACCTTCCATCTGACCCCTTAATGATCAGTTTATTTTTTTGAGCATTTTTCTAAATCATAGAACCCCCTTGTACTAACTCATTATTAAGAAAGTATCTAAGACCTTAGTTCTCTCTACTATACTTATTGGTCCAAATATCACACCATTCACCTTCCTCTTTGTGCCATCTCCATGACAACTTGGCAAGCAAAGAATCATTCATAGTGGTAACTCTTCTCAGACCAAGGCCACCTTTATTAAAAGGCATGTAAGCTTTCTCCTAAGCAATCAGGGGTAGTCTTTTCTTTTTTTCCATACCTGTCCATAGGAAAAAGCTTCTAAATTTTTTCAGTTACCAATGCAAACTTTCTA
Organism: Cupressus sempervirens; assembly: GCA_028749045.1. Classification (NCBI taxonomy): domain Eukaryota; kingdom Viridiplantae; phylum Streptophyta; class Pinopsida; order Cupressales; family Cupressaceae; genus Cupressus; species Cupressus sempervirens. The sequence goes on along the minus strand of CM053783.1, from coordinate 522,323,628 downwards.
GGGATCTTAAAAATACTCAGAGCATATAGCGAAACATTTTGTAAAATGGATTTAATAACAATAATCTTACCAACCTAACTAAGGAGGGAGCCTTTCCACCTTACTAACTTCAAATGAATTTTTTCAATCAACAATTTCCAAAAGATCTCGAGTGGGTCCATAAAAAGAGGCAATCCTAAATAAGAACCCGATATGGTGCCAATCTCGTAGCCAATTATCCTTTTAATTTTGTTCTATCTATAATCATTAACATTGATAAAATACATCACACTTTTTCTCCATTTAATAATTTGACCCAAAGCCTGCCCATAATTCTCCAAAGCCTTCTTTACATTTCTAGTATTTCTAGCTAAAGCTTCTCCCATAACTATAGAATCATCCACAAATTTCTAATGCAAGCAGATCAGCTCTTTGGAAGAGGGTTTAAGGCCAACAAAATACCCCACATTCACCATTTTTCCACACATCTTCCCAGACATTTAGCCATTAGAATGAATAGGATAGGAGAAAGCAGATCTCCCTACCTTAAACCATGCAAATCTCAAAAAAAAGGGGTTGGTGAACCATTTACAATAACCAAGAAAGTAGCCAAAGACACTAGCATAAAGACCAAATCCCTAAATCTCTTGCTAAAACAAAAGCTTCGAGTACTCTTTGAAGAAAAGCCCAATCCACTCTATCATAAGCTTAGGATAGATCAAGTTTAAGGAGAAACCTCTCTTTCTTGGAAACAGTTAGAGAGTGAATGTTTTCATGCACCAAGATAATTGAATCCAAAATTTGCCTACCAAGAAAAAAACCATTCTACTACCTAGAAATCAAACTAGGGAGAAAGGACAAAATTCTGAGAGTTAGCACTTTAGAAATAACTTTATAAAAAGAATTACAAAGACTGATTGATCGAAACTGGTCCATACTATCAACACCCGGCTTCTTAGGAATTAAAGTAAGGAAGGTAAAGTTCAATTCTTTAAGCATTTTCCTAGAACCAAAGAACTCCTTAACCCCATTACAAACATCATCACTAATGATACACCAATAGTTATGAAAAAATAGGAAAGGAAATCCATCTGGCCCTAGAGCCTTGTCTCTGTCGAAGGAGAAAACAACCATTGATATTTCTTCATAAGACAAAATAGAAGTTAGGAATGTATTCTAATCCTCAAAAATATGGTTGTTTCTCTAGTTCTAAGAATTTCATTCCATATATTTGATCCATTAGGAATGGAACCTCCATAGAATAAGTCTCTTATTGAATGTCTACAAAGGTACTTGTCTTCCATGATGTCCTACCAGTCCTCTTTGCTTGAAAAGATTCTCCAAATATGTTTTTCTTGGAGAGCTTTATTGAAACGTCTTAGTTTTCTTATAACCAACCCCCCATTCTATTTGGGGAGGCATACATTATCCCACACCACAAGGGGAAATCTCTTGTGTGTCTTCCAATACGGATCGTAGAAAATTCCTCTGGGTCTTCTCCAAATGGTCAGCATACTTGCCAAGAATCCCAAAGAGACTCAGCATATAAGTTGGGAGATCTAGAGAGTGGATTTGACCAATTGAATTTTGCTAGCTTGGCTAAGGGTGATTCCTTTCTAACCAGCCAATTTCTTATTGAACCTGTCAATAAGGCTATTCCAAAAAGAATTAGGGGGTTTAAGGCCCATTGGGAGACCCAAATAAATAGAAGGGAGGTTGCCCAAGTCACAACCTAGAAGATTAGCTATATTCCTCCATCTCTCAATCAAAGTGTTAATGAAGAAAACAAAGCTCTTGTTCTAGTTAATAAGCTACCTCGAGCCCTTAGAGTAAGAGCTCAAGATCTATTTCACCACCCTGGATTCCCCAACCGAGTCTTCCCCCCCCATAATAGTGTCATCAACAAATTATTTATAAGAGAAAACTAGGGGACTAGAAGAAGGTTTGATACCAGATAGAGCACCAAAATTTTGTTGGCAAAAATCATCCTTCAAGACATTCAACCAAAATAATGAAAATAATGGGCAAAATTGGATCTCCTTACGTGAACCCTCTTGAGGGTTTGAAGAATGTAGAGGGGGAGCCATTGACCAAAACAACCAAAGAGGTAGAAGAAACCAACTGGTTAATGAGTCTGATGACCCTTGAGTTAAAACCAAAGGCTCTTACAACATTGAAGATAAAGGACCAGTCCACCTGATCATAAGCCTTGGACAAGTCAAGCTTAAGGTGGAAACCTTCTCTCTTGCCTTCTTCTAGAGTGCATGACTTCATGGAAAATCATGATAGAGTCCAGGATTTGTCTCCCCAAGACAAATCTTGATTGTTGAGGAGCTATAATAGTTGGGAGAACCTTGATAATCCTTGAAGCCAAAACTTTATAAATAATAATGTAGAATGAGTTGTAAAGGTTGATAGGTCTGAATTGGTCCAAAGAATCCACTCCTGCCACTTTTAGAATAAGCATAAGGAAAGTGGCATTAACCTCCTTGAGCAAACTCTTGGCACCAAAAACTCTTGAACCACTTTAACGACATCCTGATGGACCACTTTCCATAACATTTGCAAGAAAAAAGTAGGGAAACCATCAGGGCCCGAAGACTTGTCTGCAGTAAGGGAAAAGACAACTTGCTCAACTTTTAGAGGGGAAGGAATAGCCTCAATCATTAAATTCTCCTCTAGTTTGATCAAAGCTGGGATATTCAAAATAATATCCTGTTGATCTTCATCCGCAAGATTAAGATCTCTCCAAAGAAGATTAGGGAAGAAAGATATGGCCTCAACAGTTATCATTTTCCTCTTCGAAGACAACATCCCCCACCTTGATTCTACTGATTTTGTTATAAACTCTATGCTTTAGAGTCAAGATATAGAAATCTAGTATTTTGGTCCCTCTCTTTTAACCAAACAACCCTAGATCTTTGTTTCCAGTAGGCCTCCTCTCAACCAATTATATTGTGAAGCTTAGTTAGAATAAAATTTACTTCCTCCAGCCTCTCTTCATTATATCCCTCCTTTTGAATGGCATCTTGAATAATGTTGAGATCCTCCAAGATCTATGCTTTGGAATGAAAAATGTTACCAAAATTTGAACTTTTCCACTTTTTGATATTTAGCTTTATATTTTTAAGCTTCTTTGCCACCTTGAATATGGCAGTTCACTTAATGTGAATGTTCCACCACTTTGAAATACGAAGAGAAATATCTGGGTGGGAAGTCCACATTCTCTCAAATCTGAAGGGAAAGTTATGTTTAATAGCAATGGGGTCCAAAGTGAGAGAGATAGGAGAGTGATCAAATCCTATCTTGGTCATTAAAGATAGATTGCAATAATTTTAATACATTATATCTAAAGATATAAGAGCCCTGTCCAACTAAACATGAATGCATTCTTTGCCCACTCTCCTATTGGACCAAATGAAGAAGCCTCCCTAAAGATCAACATCCAACAATTCCAAATCACTGATAAAGTTAGAAAGGTCCTACCTAATGTCTAGATCTAGAGCCATGCCCCCATATTTTTCATCATCCCTTAAGGGGGTGTTGAAGTCCCCCATGATTATACAGTTCCCCACTTCGAATCTAGATAAAATATTCTTAATTTTGACCCAATAGTTCCTCCTACCAATCTTAGAGTTGGGAGTGTAAATATTAAAAAGATGTCATCAATCATGATATTTGATATTAACAACTTGAATGAGGAGAATATTACCTTCACCATATAAAACTTAGGGCTTGAAAGATTAGAGTTGCAAACAGTAAGCAAACCTCCTACCTCATCCAAATTCATAACAAACCCCTCCAAAATCCTACTAAAAGAGATTATCTCCACTAACTCCTTTATTGGAGCTTTAGGTTACAACACTAGGAGCCTAACCCATCACGTTTAACCTATGAACTACAACTTTGTGTAGGATGCCCATAGTCACCTGCAATAGTCGTCGGAGGGCTAGGTGACCTAGAGCAAACCCAGTAGGCCAAGAGGGGATAGGATAGGATGTGTGAGGACCCCCACTAGGGCAACCTCCAAATCTTGATTAGGTTTTGAATGCTATCAATAATCTTATTGGGGTAGTGCAGCAGAGATTACCACCTATCATTCCACAGCCAAGACAACAGGGTGCTGAGGGGCATGGGGCCAATATCAAGGAGAGAAGTAGGAGTCCCCCACCCAAACTTATAGAGGATCAGGGGGGTGGGATCTCAGTGGACCCATCTAAGAACTGAGCCATCATGGATTGGCCAGCACTTACCAGTGTCATAGAGGTCAGAAGTTTTATGGGATTGGCAGGATACTATAGGCAGTTTTTGGCAAGTTTCTCTAGGGAAGCTCACCCTATTACCTCTCTTTAGAGAAAGGGAAAGAAGTTTGAGTGGACAAAAAAGTCTGAGGAGGCCTTTTAGAAGCTCAAGAGGGCACTCACTAGTGCACCCATTTTAGCAGTACTCGACCCCTCATTGGACTTTATAGTATGCATAGATGCTTCCTTGGATGGAATTGGAGTTGTTCTTATGCAAGAGGGATGATCCATAGCTTACAAGTCTAGGAAACTCAAGGCTCATGAGCTCAATTACCCTACTCATGATCTCAAGCTTGTAGTAATGGTCCATGCATTGGTGCGATGACATCATTTTCTTCTAGGGTGACAATTTGAACTTCATTCAAATCACCAGAGCTTGCAGTATATTGTCACATAGCCAAACCTTAATGCTAGGAAAAGGTAATGGATGGAGTTCCTATTTGAGTACAATTTTGATGTGCATTACATTAAGGGTAAGGAGAACATAGTGGTGGATGCCTTGAGTAGATGATGTCATGAGCTCGCTTCCATGGTTACAGGCACAAATTTGAGGGAGCGTATTATGCACCACCTACCAGAGGATGAATTCTATGCAAAAATTTGCCAAATAGTCCACTCTGAGAGACCCCTTGATGGTAAATTTGTTGATTATTCATTGGATTCTAAGGGATTATTACAACATAAAAGCGCACATATATGTGCCCTCCACTGGAGACTTGTGTGATTTCATTATTTTAGAGGCTCATTGAGCACCCTATGCAACACATCCTAGAGTTAAGAAACTCCATGCCTACTTAAGACAGCTATATCATTGGTCGGGTATGAGGATGTAGATTGCTAATATTGTAGCTAGATGTCTAGAGTGTTAGAGGGTTAAGGCATAGCATGGACATCCAGGTGGACTCTTGCAACCCCATGAGATACCGGAGTGGAAGTGGGACATTATTTCCATGGATTCCATTGTTGGTCTCCCAATGTCTTCTCTTTGCCACGATGCCATCATGGTGATGGTTGACACCTTCACCAAAGTTTCTCATTTCTCACCGGTTCAAACTAGTTTCACCGCCCCTATAGTTGCATAGGTGTTCTTGCGAGACATTGTTAGACTTCATGGCATTCCTCGTAAGATAATCTTGAATATAGATTCCTTGTTTACATCATACTTTTGGAGGAAATTGCAGGCAACATTGGGCACCAGGCTCAACTTCAGCACCACTTATCATCCCCAGACAGAGAGGGTTAATTAGATTTTAGAGGATATGTTATAGATGTATGTGATGGATAACTAGGTTAAGTGGGAAGAATACTTGCATCTTGTCAAGTCCACCTACAATAATGGGCATCATTCTTCCATCGGTATGCCACCCTACCAAGCCTTGTATGATAGACCTTGCAGGACACCCTTGAGTTGGGATAGGATCAAGGATAGAGTATCCATTGGATCGCAGTTGGTCAAGGACATGGAACAACAAGTGACATAGATTAGGCAATGACTCAGAGGGGCCCAAGATAGATAGAAGAAGTATACAAATGCCAAGAGGATAGATAGAGAGTATATGGTGGTGATAGATTATTCCTGAGGGTGTGACCTCATAAGAGTCCAATATGTTATGGAAAGGGCTCTAAGTTAGCACCTTGTTTTGTCAAACCCATCAAGATTTTGGAGTGGATAGGACCAGTCGCCTATTGCAAACAACCTCTGGAATCTACCCATATCACCTACTATAGGCTCAAAGGTGGTTCCTCGCTAACTACCTATTGTGGGACCATGTGGACACTCTCTCGCAATATGACCCATACCACAGAAAGCATAACATGGCCCACAAATCTGAATCTGCACTCCCTGTGGCCTAGATTGCTACTAACCCTCAGTCTTGCTAGATCCACTAAAGCCTCCCCTAGAGGACTATTGAGTCCTGGCTGGCTGAGTATACTAGGTCTATGGCCTCTAATCACATCTAGGGCCCTATGTCTACCACTATTTGGGCTTAGAGCCCTAATAGCCTTGAGATGACCTCTTTCTAGTGTCCTACTGACATCTCTGTTGTGTTTGTGGGGCCTTTGAGGACCCCATTGAATGACTATGATTACCCTTCCAAGAGGGTTTTTGTTGTGCTGGCTGATGGGAGGGATTTCGATTATGGGACCTATCTTGAGATTCTTGTTTAGTACGAATGTCTTCAGCAACCAATGCCATCTCAACTGCCTCTCTAAATGTCATAGGAAATGCCAACCATAATGATCCCTGGAGAGATAAGTTAAGGCCCTTAATGAACCGATAGATGCATAGCTTCTCATCTCTCATGTACTCCACATAAGGAAGTAGCTTCAAGAACCTACTCTCATACTAGACCACCATGAGACCCCTCTACTGAAGATCATGGAACTCCTTAACCTGCCTCTATCTAAAATGCTCCCATAAATATCTATCTCTGAAACGGTCCACAAAGGACTCCCATGTGAGTGTCTCTATGTCTACTCTCCCTATGGTCTCCTCCTGTTGCCACCAATTGGAGGCATCCTCTCATAACAAGTGTATTTCATGTTTCTATATTGCAGAAATATATTTACGATGAGTCTCACTTCATAGATTGGGATGCCTTGTAGGTGGAGTCAGATAGACAAATAGCCTTGGAGCCCATTTGCATATTGGCTCAGCGGACCCTCTCACTTCGAGGGAGAGAGCTAGACCAAGTTAGAGTCTAGTGGGAATGTTATGATGAGGTCATGGCTTCATGGGAGGATGCATCATAAATGAAAGCACAATACCCCTATCTTTTTTATGAACTCCAAGAGGAAGTTCATGCCTAGAGGGGGAGGATGTGAGGCCTTTCCCCAACCCATCATAGCATAAATATTGTATTTTCATTTTGTTATTTATGATTAGATATCTTGACATATATTTTGATGCTTGATGGATAGTAAATTTTGGTACTTATCCGATGATATTTACCTTGTAATTTTCCATTATGGTCTGTATCAGGATTTAATAGGCATAGTCGATGAATTAATGGATGTTTAATCAGTACTTCATTATTATGATAGAAAATGGAATTTTGTTGTGATTCAAATGCTTAAATTTATCTTGCTAAGAAGTTAGTAATATGCAGATTTTTTGAGGTTTAATGATTAAATGTGTGTAAGCAAATGCTGGAGAATAGGAAGTTAATTATGAAATGTGTTATATGTGAATTGTAGAATAATGAAATAATCATGTATCTTTACTTTCATATGTATTTTATATATGACTTTGCATTGGATTATTGATGCTTGATTTTAGTGTGCAGAAAAGGAACCATGGAAATATAATGGGAAAACAAGGTAAAAACACATGTTAATATGACAATGCCAAGGTGAATCTTTAGAAGATTTGTAAACCTCATTGTGATGTGTTTATTTTGTAAACATGAGATGTATGTGTGTAGTATGTATTTCATGAGTAGATTTAGAACATGTCATGTGTGATGTATAGTGAATTTTGTGTGTGTCACTTGACACTTGTACTCATTATGTGAAAATGACATGTTCTCTGAAGATGGATCATGTAGCCAGCTTATCTCAAGTTAAATTCCTTATTTGAGAATTAGATGTAATTGCCTTGATTTAGTAAGGGAAACAAGGGTTACCCCATAAGAAATTTGGAATTGGCTTTACCTAGCATTATGAGGGCCAAAAGTAGCTCTAAGGTGAATTTGTGATCAAAATAAACCCTACCCATGATAATACTTTAAGTTAGGGAGCTAATAGTGGCCAATAGGGTGCCTAGAAGACCTAGGAGACCCCAAAAAGAATGCATATTATATTGAATCCGAAAATGAGGGTCATAAATAAGGGCATGGCCAAACTAGAAACCCACTTGCCCACTCTCTAACTTTAGAGACATTTAGGGTTTGGAGGAAGAGGATAAGGAGATCTACTACAACTTCCATTGCCATTTCTTGGAGTAAGGTTGGTACCCATGATCCATGGTGTCTCTTCATTTCATTATAGATTTGATATGGTGTTTCTTCAATTCATTGTAGTTTTGTTACGGAGTAGATGTTGTTTTGTGAAGAATCTTGTGATATGTGTGTTGAATGTGAGAAGTTTTATGAGGATTTCTTTCTTGAATCTTGTTTTGTTCATGTTGATTGTTTGTGTAAAATGGGTGTGAAGCATCACTCACCCTTGGGAGGGAAGAGATGCTTGAGTGAAGGGGTTAATTGGGCTCACCCATGTAGTTGAGAAAACTCTCCCATTTGTGGAGATGATTTTGATGTGTTTCAATGGAGTATGGACTTCATGATTACTTGCATTCTTGGGAGGTATAAGGAGGTGTATGAAGTGGGAAGACATTGTTGAGCCTTGAAGGGGCATGTTGATTATATCAATATGTGAATATATGTGATTCATGGATTTGAAATTCTCCTCATGGAGAGAGAGCCCACCTTCACCCTATATCTTGATTCTATGGTAGAATCTATGTGCAAGCCTTGGGATGGGTTGTAGTGTATTGTGTTGAATAATAGTGTTATAGTTTACATGGTATGTGAATGTCAAGGTGTGCAACCATTTGTGCCTTGTTTCCCTAAGCTCAGTGGGTGGCCTCCTTGAGGCCTAGGTTGGGAGGTGAGTGATCTGATTGGTCTGATCTAGACTAATTGCAGTATTGAATGCTTAATAAAATAAATAAATCACATTTTAACGGAAGTCTTAATACATTTATACATAACTGAAATTATGCATTAAAACTTAAGAATTTAAGGTGAAATAAACAGAATTGAGAGAGAAGAAGATAGAAAGTGCAAACAAGTTTGATTTCGGAGTTCGCCACAAACGTGACTACGTCTCCGAGTCGACTCTAATAGAGTACGACCGATCTGATTAATCTCCAGAAATCAATTACAAATGCACCAAGTCCATTTCTTCTAGCACTTTGACAGCATAATAGTCCTCCAAAGTACGAAAATGGCTCAAAAAAAATCTCCTTTTAAAAAAAAACTCTCCACAAATTCTCCACTATGTCACCTATTTCCCTTGAAAAATTATCTGTGTCCAAACTCACTCACACTCTCCCCTTTTATATAGGAAAATTCACCCAATTTGGTGAAACTAAAAGATTTATAAAAATTCCCCATATCTTCTAAATCTCACATAATTCCCCATTTTACATAACAAATCTTCTTTATTAGGATTATTAATAATCCTAATTAATCTAAGCCCATTAAATTTATTCTCTTCGAGCTTTAGTTATTTAAAGGAATTAGTTTTTAAATAAAAAATAGTGGGGTTTGTTTGAGTTATAAAGCAATCGGTTTTTAAATCATAACAAAATTAACCGATGCCAATCTTAAAGCAAACCGTGCCAATAGCACAATGGTGGCAAGAGCTTTTCGTGGGCCGGCGGTTGCGGGATCCAACCCCATCGATAGTTTTTATTAGCCAATTTTTGGCGTTTATACAGCAAAACCAACCGGTGCTCATTTAAAATAAGGAAACGCAGATTTGGCGGAACGGCAGTGCCGCTATATTAAGAACGGCAGGTTCGGGGTTCGAATTCCCCCAACAAACTGTTAACAACCCAGACGACTGCTATGAAGATGGGGCCATGTGTTGCACCAGGAGGGTGCCACGTCGCTAGCTTTGATTCACCAAAAGAGACACGTCATCCGACAACTGCCTGCCACGTCTTTGCTGATTTGGATGCCACCTGCTTACAAAATGGACACGTGTCAGCACATGATTGGTCCAATAATGTTTCCCTTACTACTGATGTCATCACATACGGATGCTGATGTCATCAACTTCCCCCAAGTCAACCAAACTTTAAATGTTTGTAACTCGAGCATACGATGTCAAATTTTGACGAAACAAACGCCGTCAGAATTGTCTCGACGAGCTCTTTGCGATGACATGGGTTTCATCCATTTTTGAGACAATTATTTTTTTCACCTTTTGGCCACCCCCTGAGCCTAGTTTGACCCATCTTTGATCGGCCATAACTTGCACGAACAGACTCCTTTTTGCTCCGTTCAAGTTGCGTTGGAATCAGGACGTTGAGATCTTTTCGATGGTGCAGATTTTGGAGAGAAACGAGATACTTCAATTTTTATTGAAATTGTCCACCGGATTAGTGAGCTTCCATGGTTCCCCATTTTTTTTGTCTCTCTTTTGGAGGTTTTTACTTGATGATCTTGGAAGCTTGAAGCTCATGTAATTTTTCCATTTCATAGGAGTAGAGGACACTATTATTTTTGTATCAAAATGGTGGGCAAATCAAATTTGCTATGTGATTATATTGTGTTGTGAGAATGCAGTCTTATTCTATTCTATTTGTCAATAGAGAGATTGTGAGTCATCTATGTAGTGAGAAAAGATATTTCTATTGTGTATATTTCAGAATAATGTCTTCACCACCCTATGTTCATGTATGACAAGAATGTAGTATGGAAGGAATGAAAGAACTTTGAAAGAAAATTCTATTGAATTATAATTGTAGTTTTATTTTCTTGGATATGAACGTGTTGAAGAAAAGAATTAAGTGTCATAGTAGACATTAGAAGGATGAATAGGAGATTATCGTTTTGTTATTCTTATTTCCTGAAGTCTCATATGAATAATTTAGATGTATTTGTGTTTAACCTCGAATCATATCAAGTGTAGAATTTGTTGTTAATTGATAATGAATTCGTAGACATGATGAATACTTCACAATAAAATTGGAATAATGGAAGTTCATGAAGTTACAAGTAAAAGATTGTATCGTGTCTCATGCAAAAGTATCTTGCAATTTAATTTAATAGTATTAAGGCATTTTTCATATTTCAATCATAGATTTAACTATATGGAATGAGCATTGGAATTCATAATGTAATGTTCAAAATTATAACAATTCAGTTATAAGTAACCATAGAGAAATTGTGAAGCAAATAAGGCAATAAACTCAACGTAGAAACAAAGTGCCTATAGATGAATATTTAGTTTCTAAAAAATGTATGAGTAAAACCAAATAATGTCTCATCCAATACAAGTCAATAAAATAATAGACCCTGAGTAAAATAATAATATCTTGAAATTGATAAGTTAGAAATAAATCATTTCCAAAAACACTCCCCTTCAATAATGAAGTGTCAGACTTGAGTGATGGTGTCCTTAGATCATGATAGGACTCATTACAAAAGATATATAAATAAAAAGCAAGAAAAGAAATAAATTTATTATAATCCTAACTTGACCAAACATAATAAATAAGGAAAATACCTTTATGTCTCCAACTCATTTTCTCTTACCAAGGTGTATCCTAGACTCCATTCTAGCAAATGCAATCCCAAGCAAAAAGGTATGTGGAGGTCCCACTATGTGGCCATGTATGTGGTTGACTTGAATAACTTCAAACATTGAAAGTATGCCTTGTCTGAAATGACTCAGACATCCTCCCTAGGCGCCTAGCTTGGGAGATGTTAAAAATAAATAACATAAAGAAAACCCAAATTAGCACATCTACCCATGCCTAGGAAAAAGTGGGAGTACTTGGGAAAAATCTCAAGTAGCTTTAAATTACTTCTTTTTCAACTACATTGGAAAATGAAGGTACCCACAACCACTTACCTCAAGTTGATCCCTAGGCACCAAGTGGGTGGAGTTTCCTTTTTAGTTAAAAAATAATAAAAAATCAAAATCAACTTAACTATACCTACTCCCTTCCAAAGAAATCTTCTTGGGAGCCCATGTCATAAGTATATGCCTGTCAAAAATAAGTGGAGACTTTGCTAAGTGTCCCATCTTGGTTAAGATGTCATTCACATCCACCTAGGGAGTAAATATTTGGAAGTATGTAGTGCTTAGAAAAAAGATTGAATTTTGACATAGTTTAGGGAAGGAAGTTTTAGTGGCACGTGGCCCCATGAGTTAGGAAATTGACTTGGGAAGGGAGATATGTTGAATTAATAAATATAAAGGATGGGACATGAGTGGTATAGGTTAGATGGGTTAATAGGACATAGAATTAGTTAATTAGTGAACTTAGGAAATTAAGTCATGGTTAGTGGGAATGCAATTTTTAATGTAATTTATTGTTAGGATAATTAAAAGAAAGATAATTTGTTATTTGTTTAAAAAAAAGAGAGATTGTGGAGTTGTTGAGGTCTAATGTTCTTTTGTTAAAAGTTGTAGGAATAATAAGATCAGTTTGGAAAAGTATTGTAGAAAATTGTAGATTAATAGATTTGTAGGGGAATAGGCATGGTATGGTAGGACTTAATTTAGTAAATTTAAAAGATTCATAACAACAATAATGATAAATAAATAGATTGACAAATAAATAAATAAAAGAGAATCAATTCAAATAATTAATAATGTGAACCTAATTAGTAGTGCTTAATCAATCATTTACCAAAAGATCAAAGTAAAAAAAATTTAAAAAGGTAGGAAATAAGAAGCTCATCAAAGGGGACATATTTATGTAGCTAAACGAAAATGGAAGATATATGGGAAGATGCACATGTATGTTGTGGTAGAGCATCTTGTGTTTTGAAAAACATTTAGTGCAAACATAAAACATCTTCGTCGTAACTTGTAACCTTAGGATGCTACCTTTACACAATCAGTTATAATAGTGTACCATTCAAGAATAATCACAACCTAGTTTGAGTTTAAACCCATTCAAATTTAACATCAAATCATTGACTAAATTATAACATTAACATATCTTTCAAAAAAAAAAATAGTTGTGTTTTTGTCTTGTTGAATTTTGGGTATGACATCCTTTCTCATTTTGGTTTCTTGAATTATCATGAAATCTGGTCTATGATCCCTAAGCATTTTTATTATTACCTCTTATTTGTGGGCTTCATTTAGCCCATGAATGTTCCAGGATATGGCCTTCATCTCTTCTTCACAAGGCAAGCCTCTTGGATGGTCTTTTGGCTCCCATCTGCTAGATTCCTTCTGGTCTCCTCTTTCCTGTTCTAACTGGGACTATTCCTTCTAGGAGTTTTAGGTTTTTCTCCAACGCCAGCTTTCAATCTAGTTCTTGTTGCAGCTGGGGAGACTAGAGAATGGTCTCAAATCTTCTTTTTCTTTCTAACTCCCCTTGTCATTCATCAATATAACTTGCAAATAGAACCTTCATTCTGGTTAATTGGCCTGGCAATGAGGATCTTACCAAATCCACCACTCTTGAAATCTTCCTAGGAGAAGCTATCCTCTAGCTAAGAATGCCAACTTCCATAGGGTTGGGCCCACTAGATAGAGTTGCATCCACACTCTCTGCTCAAACCTGAGAATTGGGGACATTAGATATTTCCCCTTCTACTCCTAGATTAGTGCTTGCAATCCTAGATAAGAGGTCCTCTTGGGAGATTTCCTTGGTTGGACAAGATATCAAATTGTTACATAAATCCTCATATTCACTTCCTAACTACTGCTAAACAACCACAATCTTCAGTGATTTAGCTTCCTTGGTGGTTGTTCCACCAAACTCTACCCCTAAGATCACAACATCAGCCAATGGTTGGGTAGCCACCAAACCCTCCTATTACTTCTCTAGAGAACCTTCATGGTTGGAAATTTCCTTCTATCTCTATACTTTCTCTCCTTCTTTGGAGCTATTGATTTTGTCCTTAGTAATACCCTTGGCCTTACTCTTATTCTGAAATTATTTCCTGGATTTTTCCTCCTAGAGCTTAGGGCATAGCTTAGCAACATGGTCAACTTTTTTATAATGAAAGCAAGCAAAGGGGACACTTTCAAAGTTCAGCTTCTGAATGTGGGTTCCTAGCTTTAAATGGAGATACACCACCTCTGGCATACCTCTACCCTCACTGATCCCTATACAAATTCTTGCAAATGTTAACTGGCTCCTTGACACCATGACAGGGTCAATGGATAAGAGCTCCCTAAAAGATTTAGTTATGCCATCAAAAACATCCTCATACCAAAACTCCATAGGAAGTTTAGGGAGGCATACCCAAATAGGAACTTGAACAAAGAAAGAGTCGTTGAGGTCCATTTCTGCAAGGCTAGAGTCAAACAACCAAAGGACCAAGACCTCGCACATAGAATCTTAGTGAGATCCTCTAGGCAAGAGAACTCAAAGGAGAGAAAACCCTTAGCCATAGCCGCAATCTCCACATGACCTTTCAAGTCCCATTTTTTTCTTGCATAGGACCTCACAATATCAATATTCGGCCTTGGGCCTATGAACTTCCCAACCAAGGAGGACACCATAGAAGCAATGTTATGATCTACCAGCTCATCTAGGATTTCAATAGCATACTTCCCCTTTTCTTTGTCTGAGATGTCCTTTATCTCTAGGAAGGGAGACATATCTATGGGCTTTATACCAAAGAGAGATGACCACTGACTATTCAACCCTACATCAAGGACTTTTCGAGCAAATTGTGGTCCCAACATAGTCTAACCAATTTTCAAAGCCTCCTTCCTTATGATCTACCTTGTTTCATGTGGGCCCTCATTCCCAAAGGAAACTTTATTCCCCAAGTCATCCTCCTCCTGACAGGCTCTAAAACCCTTCTCTGTACCATCCTAGACAGATCGCTTAATGCTAAATTCAAATTTATGATCTTGCCTATTCCCACTCTTACTCTCGCTCCCTCTCTATGCGACATATTTTTTAAGGCAGGCTCTATTTATATAACTCTAAATATATGTTAAATAAATGATAGTTATATTTTAATTGTTGAACCTCAAGGCTTGACATGTCATGCACGAATCTTAGAAAACAACAAGCAGTGGAATGGAGAAAATGAATAACTACATACAAACTCACACCAACATGATATGAATGGGGCCATCCTAAAAAAGATAGTGCAAGAAAACCACATAAATGGATATCTACCCACTCATTATGAAGAAGTACAAATACTCTATTAACTAATTCCTTGGTTTTTATATGGTATATTTTCTAACATTTTTCTTCTATATTTAATTCTTCGCTTCATTTTTTTAATTCTAGTTTTGGGTTACAATGAAATTTCTTCTACAACATATTGGCCAACTATTAGTTGGTCAACTCCCATGTATAAATCAAAAGATCAAAAATAATTAAGTCTAAAGCATTGGTAGAAAGTAAAATGAAATTTTAGAAATATTATGTGTTACTATACTACTATGAGTTAAAAATACGAAGAAACAAAAAAAAATAGACTGACTGAAAAGTACTACTTGTGAAAATTTTAGAAATTTGATAACTTTGATTCCACATTAGATCACAATTAACAATTTCAATTTTCCAAATATAAGTAGTTGTAAAATTTCATTATAAATAATAATTCTTATGGACATTAAAAAGGAAATTTGAGCAGGCTAGCGATGGAAGGAATGCTTAGGAACAACAAAGAAGACTTATTTTCTGTGTTTTCCTTGAATTGGGCTTTCAATCCAAAAACAATGTTGAAGATATAGTAGCTCTTTTGGCTTAACTAGTACACATTTTTCCTTTATCAAAAGGGCCTTGATGATACTAAATATGCACACTAAGCTTCATAGTATTAACTAAGTTACACAGTGTCAAGTGTGTTCTCTAGTGTATACCAAGTTCGCAATGTTAGTGATGTGAATCTAGTGTTGACCCAGCTAAGGAGAGTCAACCAAGTGATTCAGTTTATATGTCGAGTTTCACAATGTTCACTGAGTCACAAGTGTTGACCAAGTTCATGCTACTTGGAAGTGATTAGTATGAATTGAGCTTCTACGTCTATCAAGAGCATGACAATGTCAAGTGTTGACAATGGCTGCCAAGTATCAGAACCTCACCGAGTTTGTCTTCAGAACTCAAGTACCAATAGTTGAGCCGACTTTATGATCTTGATGGAAATCTATGTTGTAGCTGACTTTGATGAATTGTGTTTTGGATTGTTATATATGTAATGTATTGTATCACATCCAAATATAGAAGAAGAAAGTATAAGATAAGGAGTGTGAATTAAGAAGGCTACAAGTAGTATAAGGGACAACAAAGATTTATCTATCATAACAAGGTGATCTTTACATTTCAAAGGAATCTCGACCAACAAATTAGAGTTGTAGATCAAAGATCAACCACTAGTTCATCCTAACAGGTGCATCAATCAAATCCTTTAATAGGGTAGACTTAATATTCTTTGACAAACCTCTTTATCGAGTGCATAGTTCATTGCATGTTTTGTAAATCTTTTCA
This sequence comes from Cupressus sempervirens, assembly GCA_028749045.1. NCBI lineage: Eukaryota > Viridiplantae > Streptophyta > Pinopsida > Cupressales > Cupressaceae > Cupressus > Cupressus sempervirens. The sequence goes on along the minus strand of CM053783.1, from coordinate 522,307,191 downwards.
CAAGGTAGACCTAGTAGTCTTTATTGCTCCTAATAGGGTAGATCATCATAAGTGATCAATTGTAAGCCTTAATCAACCAACTTTATATTGCAGTACTAAAGCTTGTGGGTATCATCCCAACCCCAATTTTACTTTCTATTTGGAAGTTTTTTGGGTCACCATATCTAGTGTCAAAATATTATGAATTTTTTATTGCTTTCATTCTTTCATGCATGCAATTAGATCAAAATATTATATGAAGGATTAATTGATGAAATAAGTTGAAGTTTTATCGGTTTAACCCCCCCCCCCCAAGTCAGTAACCTTTCCTACCTCATATTTCCAGCAACCAAGAAGCCACAACCAAAGAACAATATAAATTAAAATGATTGATAAAGCCAAAGAACAATATAAATTAAAATGATTGATAAAGCCAAAGAATAATGGAAATGAAATTATTGATAAAATTATTAGTTGCTGCAACCATGGAAAAGCAATCATGTGAAGTCAACACCTACCAATCCATAATTGTTACCAGTTTACCAAAATTTTCAAACCGAACCTACCAGTCAACCCTAATGCACAGTTAATTATCGACTTTTCATATCCGCATGTAGCTAGGAGGGACAATTGTGGTTTTGATGGTTGTTGGGATTCCACTAGAATTTTAGTCATGTCTGTCACTCTGACACCCTAACACTGGATGTATGGTATGTATGGTAGTATGGTCTTAGGCATGAAAATTTTGTCTGGAGATTAGCTAGTCTCGAAATATAATAATCATTTAATGGGAAAACATATAATCACCTTGAAAGAGAAGTGCACGAAAAATAGAGGGATACAATTGATATAATCTGAGCACACAAAGAAATAGTCAAGACTAGAAATACCTTACATATTCATTCAATATGCTTAATATAGATGTCAATTATATTAGCCAAAAAGGAAATGAACAATGAATATAATACGATTTTGTATATGATTTTTAAAAAGATTAGAGATTGCATGGTTGTCTTTGTGATAATAAAAAAGATAGGGAGAAGAAGATGACGAAGAAACAACAAAGCAAGATGGAGATTTTCTACGGTTCAAGCCTTGTCGAGGCCAATTTTTTGGGGAGACTAGGGTCTAAAATTTAATCTAGTCTCTAGTTTGAATCTTACAGGGGACAAATTAGAAAAGGGGGTGGATTATTTTGATGGCAAAGATTAGAATCATATCCTTCAAACAAAAATGACTTCTACCTTCTCAAATATAAGTAAATGCAACAATAATAGAAGAAAACAAAACAATAGCAAAGAACATAAACATAAACCCTACAAGAGCAGAGAACATAAATAGATTTGCAACATTTAAATATTATATTAAGAATAAAAAATGACTCCAGTGATCTACATTTTCAAATAGAATAAACCCTACAAGCAGATTCATTCGATGTGATGAAATTCAACATACACGAATGTTGCAAAAATGATTTTGTATGTCGATTTCTGCAATACTCCCAGGTTGAAGAATGCTAGGAAGATGGTAAAGATTTGAACCTTATCACTGATCTTCAAGAGCTCATTGATCTTGGAAATGCCATAGCAAATTGCATAAGGGAAATATTAAGCTTGGACACAAATCAACATGAATAATATTCACCAAACATCACACAATAGCCACATGCATTGTATTTTATTTTACTAATCTTAATAGTTAGGCAGATGATAGCCACTAATCGTCTACCTAACTGTCAAATGGACAGTTGTTGGTCACCAACCAATAGTCAATCCCCCATTCAAATTGACAACCTCGAGTTACATAAGCAAAATTAGGTAATGACAAGTAGTTAGGAGTCCACAGACAATCTCTTTAATGATTTGGTTATGTTATTTTTTCCAGTGGATGACGACCCATCTTGAATGAATTAGACTAATGATTCCCCTAAGTATTAGCATATTCTCGACTGGCAAACAAACTAACAAGGATCAGACAGACACCCTCACTCTAATACCCTAACACTATATGTATGGTATGGTAGTATGTATGGTCTTAGCATGCACTTTTTGTTTGGAGATTAGCTTGTCCCATTTTGATTAGGGGTTAGGAATTTGAAAAGTACAAGTTAGGATTAGGGCATGCATTTTGGACAAAGTTCAAATCCTAGCTCACATCTGTTAGAAAGTTAAGGTATAGGGAGAGAGAGTGAACATAGGTTTTGGGGAGAGAGGGTGACTATAGAAGCAAAGACTCACCATTAACTCTAATTCCCCAATTCCAACTTTCTAACCATAACTTTTTCAAAAAGTTGTGGTTCGGGGAGAGAGGGTGCATATATAGGTTTGGGGAGAGAGAGAGGGTGTTGGCCCATAGAGACAAAAGGTTGACCATTAACTTTATTTCCCCAACTCCAACTTTCTAACCTTAACTTTTCCAAAATGTTATAGTCTAAATTTTTGCCTTTTTATAATTTAAAATTTTCAAATAATCTCTAAACTTTAAAATACCATAACTTTTGACTCCTAACACTGATTTGAAAAACTAAAAGTGCAATGTAGAGTTGGCAACGAGTCAGAGTAATTGAAATTATGAGACTACAAAAAATTGGGTAAACTCCTGGCCATTTTAAAACTTGAATTTAGATGTATATTTGCCCATTTGACTTCAAATTTTGGTGGAGTAAATATTAGGGCAACATTGTGTAATACCCCTCCTCTATTGTCATTGTAGACTTTGTTGTTAAAGTTCTATCAAACTCTTATGTGGACAAGTTAATCCTTAACTAATATTTGAAATATGGTACTTTGATGCATAGGGTAATTGATTATACTAGATGATAATGGTTATTTACTTATAATGGTGATACTTTCATGTGTCTAGTTGATGATTATGATTACCTTTGTAAATTTCTCTTAGTAAATATAATCATTTCCGTAATGATGTCATATGACATGCCTTCAAATGATGATGATGAGTTGTTTATATTTTAATGTAATGCTACTTATACTCATGATTTATTGATAATAATACCTCATACTTGCATGTGTATGGTGTGTGTATCTATTTTATATTTATTCCTGATGTGCCTGATGTGGTTGGGGGAGTCAAAGTCACCTGCGAGTTACGATCTACATGATGTACCACTCCTTGTCATTATCTGTTTAGCTTACACACACACACACACACACACACACACACACACACACACACACACGTATGTATACATGTATATCTACATATATAGATGTATGTATATCTATATATACATATATAGATATACATGTATATATACATGTATAGATATACACATCTATATATGTATATACATACATATACATATATATACACATACATAAATATGTGTGTGTGTGTGTGTGTGTGTGTGTGTGTGCGCACTCATCTTTCATGCGAGTTGTAGGTATTTGACATCAACTTTCCTAAAATGTCAGGATGAGTGTGTCCTATCGCAATAACTCAGTGGTAAGAATGGGGAAATAATGTTCAGGTTCAATCCCAGCCAAAGCCTAATTAATTTCCTTGAAAAGGAGGACATGTATTTGACTGCCTACCCTTTTTGAGACCCATGAACTTTTCTTTGTGCGAGTTGTTTGATTTTTACTTTGGTGAGTTTCACTTATGTTGCTTTTATGTCAGTTTGACTATGTGATTTGCTTGATAAATGATTCAATTATGATGATTTGATTAATCTCATGATGTTTGAATTATTAAATATCATTTGATTAAAAAGAAAATATTAAAATGTGATGATATTCATTTAATTGGAAATTACTTAAACATGTACTCAAATTAAAAAGATTTAATTTAAAAATCTAATTTGAGAAATTAGATCAAATGAATTAAAATATTAAAGATTTAATATTAATTTGTTGTAAGTATTTAATTAATAACGATTAAATTAGAGTTGCATTGAAATAATGAACTTTAGTTATTATTATTAATTAAAATAATAAATTATACTTTTAAAAGTGCTTTGTATAAATAATAATGTGGAGAAAAGAAGATAAAACTATATTTTTTAAATTAAAAAGGGATTTAAGTGTGCATGAAAGAATTAAACAATTAGAATATTTACATTTTAATAAAGAAAATGGCTTTTAGAAAATTAGGGAATAAAAACCCTAGTCAGGGTGAGGACTCTTTATTAGAGGGTTTGTGGTTCATTTTTTGACACATATTTTAGGAGAGCAATTTGGGAATGAAAGTTTAAGAATTGTTGAAAGCTTAAGAGTATTTGGATTGCATGTATTTACCAGCTTTTCTAAAATTTCAGCTATCATATTGAGTTAGGGTTTGAGAACTCTTTTGCAAAAATTATTGTGGAATATATGTCTACCTCGTGTCTGCCATGTTATTGAAATTTATTTGTTAAAAATTATGAAATGAAATATGTAGAATAATTATGGTTTGCACATAAAAATTAGAATTTGATTCATGCATTGTTCAAAAACAACTGTCAAATGTATACTGTAGGATTATGATGTTGAAATTTGATGTAAAAAACCCATATTTGAGCAACCGGTGAAAATTCAACATTAAATTTTAGAGGAAATGATTATTATTAGCTAGGATTTGAAATAAATTATTTGAAAACTTCAACATAAACCCATGTAAAGATTTATCAAACAATACATATATTTGCCTCAAATATAAAGAGATTTATTGGTTGAAAATCTTTCTAAAAAATAGATACATTCAAGCTAGAAAACTAAGTATATTATGCTTGTATGTTTCCAAAGATCATAGACATAAAAATAATAATTGTATGTTTATTATTATTTAAAATATATATAATTTAATTTTTTAGATTTTTTTATAAAACAAAACAAAATAAAATATTTTATTATTAATATTTATCAAAATTTCAATATATATATATATAAACAAAAAATTATTTATTAATTTCAAAAATTAAATAAATATAACTCATTTATTTGTAATATGGATGTTAGTATCAATGGTTTCTTAAGTCTAGTTAAACTATTAGTTGCATATAAGTGATTATATATTTATTACAAAAAGGGTAGGTAGTCAAATACATGTCCTCCTTTTCAAGAAAATTAATTAGGCTTTGGCTGGGATTGAACCTAAACATTAAAAAGGGTAGGCAGTCAAATATATGTCCTCCTTTTCAAGAAAATTAATTAGGCTTTGGCTAGGATTGAACTTGAACATTATTTTCCCATTCTTACCACTGAGTTATTGCGATAGGGCACATTCATCCTTGCATTTCAGGGAAGTTGATGCCAAGTACCTACAACCTACATGAAAGATGAGTACACACACACACACATATATGTATGTATATGTATATGTATATGTATATGTATATGTATACATATGTATGTATATGTATACATATACATACATATATATATGTATACATATACATATATATACATATATACATATATATATACACACACACACACTTATATGTATATATATGTATATATATACATATATATACATATATATGTATACATATATATATATGTATATATATACATGTATACATACATGTATATATATATATATATGTGTGTGTATACATATATACATGTATGTATACATACATGTATATATATATATATGTGTGTGTGTGTGTGTGTGTGTGTATATATATATGTATATACACACACACACATATATATATACATATACATATATATGTATATATAGAGGAAGTATATCTCAAGTTCACCAATTGATATGTATGAGAGGATTAATGTCAGATCCTCAAGGAAAAATTGTCGATCTACCCATTCAAGAAAATTTACGTGAAGGACTTTCCTTAACAGAATATATTATTTCCTATTACGATGTTCGTAAAGGAGTTGTAGATACTTCTATACGAACAACACATGTTGAATATCTTGAATAAGATTTACAAAAAGACCTTGTATAGTACCACACTCTACTTTACATACAATGAGGTGTTGTACTACTTCAACAAGTCTACGTGTGAGATATCCAACATTTGTTGTTCGTATAGAAGTATCTACAACTCCTTTACGAGCACCGTAACAAGAAATAATATATTTTGTTAAGGAAAGTCCTTCATGTAAGAATGGGGAAATAATGTTTAGGTTCAATCCTAGCCAAAGCCTAATTAATTTTCTTTAAAAGAACATGTATTTGACTGCCTACCCTTTTTGAAACCCATGAGCTTTTCTTTGTGCGAGTTGTTTGATTTTTACTTTGGTGAGTTTCACTTATGTTGCTTTTATATCAGTTTGACTATGTGATTTGCTTGATAAATGATTCAATTATGATGCTTGGATTAATCTTATGATGTTCAAATTATTAAATATTACTTGATTAAAAATAAAATATTAAAATGTGATGATATTCATTTAATTGGAAATTACTTAAACATGTACTCTAATTTAAAAGATTTTATTTAAAAATATAATTTGAGAAATTAGATCAAATGAATTAAAATATTAAAGATTTAATATTAATTTATTGTAAGTATTTAATTAATAATGATTAAATTAGAGTTGCATTGAAATAATGAACTTTAGTTATTATTATTAATTAAAATAATAAATTATGCTTTTAAAAGTGCTTTGTATAAATAATAATGTAGAGAAAAGAAGATAAAACTATTTTTTAAAATTAAAAAAGGATTTAAGTGTGCATGAAAGAATTAAACAATTAGAATATTTACATTTTAATAAAGAAAATGGCTTTTAGAAAATTAGGGAATAGAAACACTAGTTAGGGTTATGACTCTTTATTAGAGGGTCTGTGGTTCATTTTTTAACACATATTTTGGGAGAGCAATTTGGGAATGAAAGTTTAAGAATTGTTGAAAGCTTAAGAGTATTTGGATTGCATTTATTCACTAGTTTTCTAAAATTTTAGCTATCATATTGAGTTAGGGTTTGAGAACTATTTTGTAGAAATTATTTTGGAATATATGTCTACCTCGTGTCTACCATGTTGTTGAAATTTATTTGTTAAAATTTATGAAATGAAATGTGTAGAATAATTATGATTTGCACATAAAAATTAGAATTTGATTCATGCATTGTTCGTAAACAACTGTCAAATGTAAACTGTAGGATTATGATGTTGAAAATTGATGTAGAAAACCCATATCTGAGCAATCGATGAAAATTCAACATTAAGTTTTAGAGGAAATGATTATTATTAGCTAGGATTTGAAATAAATTATTTGAAAACTTCAACATAAACCCACGTAAAGATTTATCAAACAATACATATATTTGCCTCAAATGTAAAGAGAATTATTAGTTGAAAATCTTTCTCAAAAATAGATACATTCAAGATAGAAAACTAAGTATATTATGCTTGTATGTTTCCAAATATCATAGACATAAAAATAATAGTTATATGTTTATTATTATTTTAAAAATATATAATTTAATTTTTTAGATTTTTTATAAAATAAAATATTTTATTATTAATATTTATCAAATTTTCAATATATATATATATAAACAAAAAATTATTTATTAATTTCAAAAATTAAATAAATATAACTCATTTATTTGTAATATGTATGTTCGTATCAATGGTTTCTTAAGTCTAGTTAAACTATTAGTTGCATATAAGTGATTATATATTTATTAATGCAAGCGATAAGTTTATATATATAGAAGTTATGGTGGAGTTCACAATGTAATCATCTAGTTATGAATATTTAGTATTACGAGAGAAATTATAAATAATTTGATTAAAATTATAATTTCAAGTTTGAGTTATTTGTAGTTGCATTATGAATTAAAGGAAAAAGTAAATATTAATATTGGACTTAAATAGAAGTCAAATTAATATTTTTAAAGTGAAATTGATATTAATATTTAATCTAACAATATAAGTCATTTATGATTTAAGATTATTTAAATTAATAACATAATAATATTGCATGGCATTTTATATGTACAAAGAGATTTGACATTTAAATACTTATTCATTTAAATAAGTATATTAGCTTAACAATTTATGTAACACATTCTTATGGATCAATCTAAACGTAGCCAATGATGGGATTAAATCATTTGGTTTAGAAATATGTGTTTCTCATGTTTTGTTTAAAGTCTCGTGATATTTATTTTGTGATGGTTTTATGTGACTTGTATAGTTGGCTAAACTAGGATGTGGACTAGAGATTTTTGTGATTTCTTTTATGGTGATAATTTGACTAGATGCCATGATGTATTTAGGGATTCAAATTGAGAATTATGTTTATGGGTTTTATCTTTAATGAGCATTTATGTAAACTTGGGTTTGGAGAACCAATTATTATTTTTGGGTTTCCTATTATAAAATTGAATTGGATCATTATGGATTTTATGGTATGGGACACAATTATGGTTTGTGAGCTTTGGAAAGGTTGTTTATGTGCATTTCTATGTGAGTGTTTTACAATGGAGGCAAGGGCCCAAAATGGTTGCAAGGGTAACTCATTGTAAGTTGTGTAATAAGTGATAATATAATAATTAAAATATTTAGAAACATATTAAAAAGATAAGTTAGAGTGCCCCCATGGCTTAGGCGAGTTGGTTTGAGGTTGTGGGTAGATCCCCATGGTCTCGAGTTTGATTCCTTGCCCTTTACTACCTTGCCACTAACACTTGGAGGACGTGTTGGTTATCTTGTGGTTGAAGGGATTAGTCTCACTCTAAGCTCACCTCATAAAGAGAACTCGTTGAGCTTGGGTTGCAGGGATACCCTCCGAGAACAAAAAAAAGAAGATAAGTTAGAGATATTGTATCACCAATGCCTTGAGTGCTTGTATAGGCTAACAATGGGAATGGTATGATACCTAGTGAGAGGTATGACTAGTTTTTTCTCATTTTCATGAGAGGATATTCTAGTTTCGCATGTATCATGTTGAGGGTTTAGGGTCTAGAGTGACTAGTCCAAGGTAACTCAACGCTTAAAGGTTTGGTGCCTAGTGAGAGACCAGTCTAGGGTAACTCAAGTAGTTTGACCATGTGATGACACTCTCTAGTGTGTATCCTAAGTCTTCTTCATGATTTTTATATTTTCCTCCGGTGGTGTACTTGTCAAATGTATTTATTGTGAGTTGATAGTCATTGTTGGATCTTAATTATTGTAGGTGGTGTACATTTATTAATGATAGTTATTTATTTGTTTGTTATTATTCTTTTTACACTCACCATTTGATTTGAAAGTGGTTTCCTTTCAGTGTAGTATTTCTTTTATTTCAATACTTGTGTACTTGGTATCTTTTATTTTCTTTGGTATGTAGATTTAGAACCAGTTGAGTATATTTTTGACTTTGGTTATCTTTCTTTATCAATAGTTTTTGTACACTTGAGGTAGATTTGGCTATTTGGATTCCTTTCCTATGATTAATTTTATGATTTGATATCTGTATGTGTATCATACATTATCTCCTTTACACGATGAGATTGTGAGCTTGATTAGGTGACCACGCAGTTAGGAGGTAATGACTTTTTACCATTTGAGTCCCCTATGGATTGACAGTGATGTTGAATGTTTGTTGATGCAGTTGTATCTTTATCAATATTGTTCTTATCTTGGATACTTTTATTTAGTTGATGTATATATGTATGATGTCTTCTATTTTGAGATCCTACAAGATGTATTATTGTATTTTGATTTACTTGTATTTATTATTGCATACCTTGCAACATGTACAATGGATATTGTTATTTGGATGTTCTTTATCATATCATTTGTATTTATGTATTTTCTTATGAAATTATGTATTTTGTATTCATTCGTGATTGTGGATATTATGCTTAAGATTAAAACTAATTGAACCCTTGAGGAATGGGAACTATATTTGTAATTGCTTATGTGCACTCCATGTGTATGTGTCCACATTGTTATCTTATGGTATACAATTTTATTTTTTAATGTTGGGTAAAACATTGTAACATAGGAGGTTAATTTCTCTTGGGTTCCTAAGCAGGGCATTATAGACTGAGGCTTGTTGACTTTTTTTATTTGTGTACCATCTGTGATGATTTATTTGATGAGTTTTACCCCTGTAATTGCCTCTCAAGGATGTCATGAACTAGAGGATTGGGGGCATGGGGGTATGTTTTCCTTTGATTTCTGTTTGAAGGTGCACTTTGTTAGTTCATAGGTGTCTTGAGCTACTTGCTTGACCCACTTAACACTTAAGATCTCCAAAGTTACATCATTGTCTATTTTTCCACAAGATTGTTCTTATCGCCATCTTGACATTTTATGTCTTGATGCAAGCATAATCTTGCCATACTAAACCTAGAGTGTCTAGCTACGTCATCATCTTGTCCTTTATGTTTTTGATGAATAGGTTGGATTCCCACACTCCTATCTAATATAGATCATATTCATATCCTCACTGTTTCCATTAGTGATGATTGTATGATCTTCCAATGTCCCTAATAGGGCTCAATCATAAAAACTAGTACCTATTTAAATAACCCTTGCAATTGCACTTTGCATACTATCTTACATTTTAAGGTTTATTCTAGCTTAGTTTGCATTTGGGTGTCAAGCAAGTCTCTTTTATCTTTCATGGGCACGTTGGTCAACTATGTTTATCCTCTTGGGTCTTCTTGATTATGTCTTTCTCTTCTTCTTTTAATCATTTCATCTCATCACTTCTCTTCTTTTCTTGTCATCACAAAGGATTAATCTTATCATCACATCTATCTACTTTTGTGGATCCTTTATATAACCTTTTTGACCTAATTTGTGATCTCCTTAGATTTCCACAAAAATTGCACTCTTGCCTTATTTTTACATCCTGGATCCATTTTCAGGATCAAAATCAAAATTTGGGTTCATCTTGTTGGTCAAAATTTCATTTAAAAATTCTTCCTTCTTCTACATAATTGAATGACCTTGTTGAGGCTTGATCTTTGAATCTTCATGAGACAATCTTCATCTTCTTCATCATTTCTACTCTCTTCAACTCTTCTTATTCATATCATTTCAAAATTTTCCTCATTTAGACCTAATTCTAATGCTTTACCTTTCTAATCAACTTAGTCAAACTAGGGCATATCTTCATTGCTTGGTGGTCATTCTTTGGTCTTAATGTCTTATCTTTCACATGAACTTTGGCTTATCTCAATTTGATCAAATCTATCTTATTTTTTCATCTCATCTACTTCATTTTAATTTTGATCCCGAGGGGGCACAAGTATGTTATCATTATTTTTTATTGATTTAGCTATGTTTATTTCTTAGGAGCATATGCTTGACCTTTCCATTTTCTCTTGATCTATCTATCTCTTTAGGGCATATGATTGACCTTTCTATTTTCTCTAGATCTCTCTCTCTCTCCTAATGTTTAGTCTCGCTACTTATCGATTGAGTATTCAGGATCAACTATCTCTCTATGCTTCGATCTTTGGAGTTAGATTTCTCTATCAGCTTGGCTTCTTTATTATTTTACTTAATGTGGTCCTAGATCAACCACACATTAGTTGAAGAGGAGAAAATTTAATCACCAAAAAATGGTTATCTAGACTATGAGCCCCCTTTCTAGAATTTTTGCTTAGTTTATCTATCACTTATCTTTGATCAAATCATTACTTTTCTATTTATTCGATCATAACCTATGGTTTAACCACCTTATCCTAAGTCCTTTAATTTAATTGAAAGAGTTTTCTACCTTTTAATTAAATAAAATATCCAAAGTCCCACTTATCCTAAGTGTGCACATGAAAAGCATCACTCCTTTTTTTTAATAAGAAAAGACATTTTTGTCTCACATGAGGGGCACACTTTCCAAGGTGGGTGGAATCTTTATTCTCCTCCACATATATTTTTCCTCTTAAACACTACCATTGATCTTTCTTAGGTGAGATTCATTTGCACATGGATCACTCAAGACTCATTCTTCACCATTGATTTTACCTCTTAGTCTCTACTGTCCATTTCTCTTTAAAAGAAAGTTCTCTCCTCACCTTCTCATCTCTTACACACTTATGTTATTATTATGGTGCAAGTTTTCTTAGTGATTTTGGAGCACTTGGAGCACTCACTTTGCACTCATCTTGCACATCATTTTCTCAATTGCATTGAGCTTAGTTTCCTTTTATTCATAACTTAACTCACATAATTTAACTAGGTGGCTTTGCAACTCTTCATACTTATTAGCTTAGATCTTGCACCTTGCATCTCATTCTACTGTAGCTTGCATTTGCATTGCATTTCACTCATAATTTTTGAATTTTGATTTCTTGCCTCTACTCTTTGAATCTTCCATTCTAGAGGTACATCTTGCAAGGGTTGTTTTAGCTAGGTTCATTTGAGAGACACATGCTCATAACTACTGCACATCATAGATAGGAAGCTCTAAGTCACCATTCAAGGTTCCTAATCTATTGGATCCCTTGGAAATAATGTCTTAGTGAAGTGTGACACTTTTTATGCACACAAATGGAATGAAAGCAATCTCATAGACTATGCTAGACTCCAAAGAATTATTTGAAAGGGATAATATTCTAGATATCCCAACCTCTAATGGGGTGTTCACATGGAATAAAAAATGATTTGGTTTCTATAACATAGCAGAAAGATTGGACATATTTATATTCAAAGGTAATTTATTCCCATTTAACTACCTTTTCATTTCAACAATTATACCAAGTGCAGGTTCAAATCATTACTCAATCAGGCTTCAGATGGGAGAACTTCATAAACCAACCAAAAACCCATTCAAGTGCAAAAAATGTGGTTCCTAAATGATGAATTCTTGAAAAATATAAATCAATGCTGACATGAAGAGAAATTTGAAGCATCTAAGATGTTTTGTTTCATAGCAAAACTAAAAACACTAAAAGAAAAAATAATAAATGAAACAAAGACTATTTTAATAACATATTTAAAGAAAAATTAAAAATTGAAGAAGAATTGAAAAAGCTTAATAAATAAATTATAAAGGTAGAAATAGACAATGATAGTTATATCAAAGAAAAAGAATGGTTGGCTAAACAAGAAAACAAATTAACAAAAAAAGAAATATCTTGGCAACAAAAGTCAAGAGAGACATGACTATAAGAATGAGACAAAACACAAAATATTTCAATAAAAATACACTTAATTATATAAATATAAATATAGTAATTAGAATTAAGGATAATGCACGAAATATGATTAAAAACCCAAATGGGATGGTAGAAACTTTTGTTAATTATTTCACTGACACCCTAAATAACTTTAACTTCTCAATTATAATAGCTCAAAATAATATGTTAGGTTAAATTCCCAAATTAATCACTATAGAAGAAAATACAAATTTAAATAAGAAATTCACAAAAGAGGAAATAAAAGAGGCTCTTTTCCAACTCAATCTAGATAAATTAGCCAACCTTGATGATTTTCAAGCTTTAATTTTTCAAAAATATTGGGATATATCAGGACACGATCTATGGGAGGATATTGAAGCAACTAGAAACTTTGGATCCCTATTAACTGAAATTGACAATACTTTTTTAGCATTAATTCTGAAGAGAACTAATTTTGAGGAGCTATGAGATTTGAGGCCTATAACCTTATGCAATACCATTTATAAAATTCTATCTAAAGCAATAGGCAATAGACTTGTAAAACACTCCAAGCCTTTGGCTTCTCTCATCAATGGATAAAATTTACATATAATTGTATTTCAACACCCAAAATTTCTCTACTCATACATGATACGCCTAAAGGTTTCTGCAATATTTCTAGAGGTATTAGACAAGGGGACCCAATATCACCTTTCCTCTTCATCATTATGAATGAAACATTTAGCAGAGCCATAAAAAAATCACAAATAAAGGGAAAGATTAGAGACATTACAGTAACAAAGAAAGTCCCTAGAATAAGTCACCAACATTTTGCTAATGACACCATTTTTCCAGGAGAAAGTACCTTGAAAGAGGCTTGAAACTTTAAGAAAATAATAAAAACTTATATAGAAGTGTTAAACTTTTGGATCTACTGCAAATGTACTGACATTGCCATGATATTTGGTATGTGTTTTCCAAATGGCAATGTCATTGTATATATATATATATCATTTTAGTTATTTTCTCTTTGATCTCACTCATTTATCCTACTAAAGCTACCAAAACATTAACACTCCCTCTTAGCTAGGGAGGATAAACAAATGACATGTACTACACCATAAGTAATATTAGGTATAGAAATTTGTATGATATATTTGATCATAAGATATCCACCATTTGATATTACATTTGATATCATGAGTCTTGGTCTCCAAGAATATTTACATTTGATATTCACCAAGTACTCAAAAGGTTTTGATATCACATCTGATATCAAGAGTATTGGTCTCCCATAATATATTGATATTCACCAATTACTCAAAAAATAAATTGATATCACATCTGATATCAAGAGTATTGGCATCCTAGAATATCAATGATATTCGCCAAGTACTAAAAATAAGGTTTGATATCACATCTGATATCAAGAGTATTGGTCTCTCTGAATATCGACATCTGATATTCACCAGATACTCTAAGTAATGGTCTTCCAAAATATTGAGATGCAAGACATTCACCATTTACTCAATTTGTTTGATCTCCTAATGCAAGTTAAGAGCGTCACCTTACAACAATTACTCCAATTACAAATGTCGTCACTTCCTCATGATGTACATAGGGGGTAGGCCAATTAAAATCACATGGTCATGTATATACATGAATCACAATCCTCTTGATTGCTATAGTTTATTCATCACTAGAGAATCCATCAAAACATGGTTTACTCACTTTGAATTAATATGATCGAGATCACCGAAGGTTGACTGAATCATATCTTGTATCTCACTCCCTCTCTTTCAAGGTTGCCTCTAATGCAATGTCAGTCTCCATCTCAATCTCCCTCTTTTTCCCGCAATAACACTCTCAAAGGAAAAGATCAAGGTATATAGCTCTTATAGTGCATATTAAAATAAGAGAAATACTACTATAAATGGATAGTTGCAATGCTCAATGAAAATGAGTACTTATCTGCATATCAACATCCTTGATTGTCCTCGCCATCATTGATGTGGTAATTATAAATATAAGACTTAATACTTATCTTTATTGGGGTGATGCTCGAAGCCGTTATCCCTTTATAGTAGCATCCCTTCATTCCTACCTCATAATTCAAATCATATATCTAGAAATAGAAATCCTTGTATGAAGGAAAGGAAACCAAATTTGAAATTATGCTCTTGGCCTTTGTATTTCCATCCTTGCTCTCATTTGTCTTGCAAGGAGTCTCTTATCTATGCACCACTTTAGACAAAATAAAATTAAATGCTTCCATGATTATTGCAGATATGTATATAGTCCCATCATCACTAAGCCTTTCCCTAAAATAAGAATTATGTTGGATAATTGCGAGGTAAAGCTATTGAAGATCTCTTACTCTGTCAATAATATCTATCCCTCTTAAAATGCATCAATAAGTTTTATCAAATTGGAAATTTATAATTGATAACCATGCAATAGAGGAATATCCATAAAATCCAGTCCCACTTATAATAGTTGATTCTCCAGATCCTTGATAGGTAGGCATCTCAGTACAAAGCCGTAATGATTCTTCTATAAAAAAAAACATAGGACAATCATCTAATTAGAAATTTTCTATTACATGTCATTGTTTTTATTAGAGGCAATTTTCTCTGGAATTTCAATGTTCAATTGTATGTGGAAGATAAATTGTCCTTGATTTACTGTGACTTTATCAAATAGTGATTCCCTTATACTTTTATAATGGTGCATATATCTTAGATACAAATTATAATATTCTTCCTTTCAATGTTTGTAGTCTCACAATGATAATCCTTTCCTATGCTTGGTATTCAATGATTTTAATTGTAAACATCAACAGGAAGCATCATGCCAAAAAATAAATGTAAACAAATAAGAAATTTTCATTATTAATACTAATGATGAAACAAAGAGAAGTAATTTCAATATAATGGGATATTGGAAAGGAACTTTCCTATGTAAATGTCTTGGAATCCAACTAGAAAAAGGAGTTAGAGAAGGAAAAACTTGGAATATGATTATGGAGAAAATAGAAGAAAATGCAGAGTTGGATAAGAAAATGTTTAACTAAAATAGGTAGGACAACTATGATTAAAGTAGTTATATTAGCCATTCCTACATATCAAATGTCATGTATTCCCCTACCCAAAGCAGTCAAAAGGAAATTAGACTCAAAACTAAAAAAATTATTTTGGCAAGATATCATAAATAAACAAAAACAAACATTGATAAAATGGGATAATATATGTAGACCTAAAGATTATGGAGGCCTAGGAATTAAAAAATTGTGTTGGGAAAACAAGGTTTTAGGAGGAAAACTATCATGGAGAATGTACAAAGAACATATTAGTAAATGGGCTGAAATTTTATTTCATAAATACTTGAATAACTCTAAACCCCTTTCCTTGTTTTGAATGAGAAATACTCCTAAAGGATCGATAAACAAGAATTTTATGATTAAATGTCACCCTTTAATAACAAATAACCGAACTTGGGATATTGGGATAGGTTAGGACACTTTGTTTTGGGAGGATTCATGGGATGTAATTCCTTCTCCAGATAGCTATGATTTACTAACCAATATCAAGAATATCCTAACTATTATATGGGGACATCAAGTTTGTAATTATAAAATTATAGTAAATGATACCCAATATGGAGGATGGCAATGGAAAATTCTAGAAAACACATCTCTATCACCACATGAAAAAATCACAAATTCACTCAATTTCTAAACAAAAGACAAGTCAATCGCAAAGAAAGGGATGATAAATTAATATGAGGAGCTTCAAAGGATGAAAACTACAAAGTTAAGATATGATATGGAAATATTTTAAACTCTTAATAATGGGAAAAGATAGATATTCCCCTTAACCTGTGTTGGGACTCAGTATGCCTTCTGAAGGTAGGAATCGTTCTCTAGGCTGCCATATAAAAAAGAATCCTAACATTGGGTAGGTTTACCAAGATGGGTTTCAAGAGCCCATCAAGATGTTCATTATGTGAAAATAAACCTGAAATGATTGAGAATTTGTTGTACCATTGTCCATATGCTAGGAATTGTTGACAATGGTTATGTTAGGAACTAAACTAGAAAATAACATATCCAAAAAATCTATCAAACTTTCTAAGAAGTTGGCCTAGTTATAGGGAATCTAGGGTTTATAATAATCAATGCAAAATATCCCCTTCTATTCTCCTATGGGAATTATGGAAAGAAAGAAACATAAGAATAATTTGCAATGAAAAAATGGATCAAACAACATTCCTTAACAAGATGGAGGTTAGTATCATAGAGGTAGCTAACAACAAACTCTGGGATACATATAAGGAGGAAGGGACTTTTACTGAATGGGATGTAGAGATGCGCAAGAACTAGTTCAACTTAATCAATCCACCAATGACTTATCCAAAATCAAAAAAAATTAGCAAGGGTAGAAAGCAAATGGGACCTCCCCCAATAGGATGGGAACAATTAAATTTTGACAGGGCTTTTAGGGGTAACATGGGTCCCACTAGCTTTGGGTATTTTATCAACTCAATTAAAGTTTCTTGTTTAATCAAACATGTTAA
Organism: Cupressus sempervirens; assembly: GCA_028749045.1. Classification (NCBI taxonomy): domain Eukaryota; kingdom Viridiplantae; phylum Streptophyta; class Pinopsida; order Cupressales; family Cupressaceae; genus Cupressus; species Cupressus sempervirens. The sequence goes on along the minus strand of CM053783.1, from coordinate 522,289,624 downwards.
GACTCTAGGGGTAGTGTCCAAAAATCCAGCTGAGCTAGAGGCTTTGATCGAAGCTTTAAATATCAACAAATAATTGGGAATTAATAAACTAGTTATAGAAGGTGACTCACAAATAATATTAAATGCATTAAGGAAAAGGAAAACTTCTAATCGAATTCTCAACCTTTAACTTGAATATGAATTAATCATAGTTAATCAATGAGGAAATAATCATAAAAAATATTTTATGAGAAGGAAATAAAGATGTAGACAACCTAGCAAACAAAGGTGTGGATGGAGATGACCTTTTACTTAGATTATCCAGTTGCCAAACTAATCTTAAATTCTATATCTAGATACTACACATTTTTTATTTTTAATCAATAGTTATTATATTGTAAAACTAGCCAAATTTGATATACTACTAAATGTATAAAAATGAATAATATAATTACAACTAGGCTAGTTATAAAGTAACTTATTAAGCTAGATGAACAACATCAAGATACTAATTTCCTCAATTGTATTGACTAGACTAAATTCACCATCACAAGGTATAAATCAATTATAGTAATATTCATGAGAATTCCAAATTAAGAGAACTAATTAGTAAGGGTGGTATATTATCACAATAATAAAGGGTTTATTAATTATAGCACAACTTAATTAAACCAACTAAGAGGACAAACTAAATATTAAAACACTTAGTCATCATGATAGTGATCATAGGGAGCATCCCCTCAGAGGCAATATAAAGATTAATTGGTTATCTTTTATTATCCTAATAAAACACATTAATTGTCAAGATAAATAATTTATACTCAATTTAGATAAAATATTCATTGATTACTACCAACAATGATCTTGGTCAAAGAGGTGAGGGTGTGGAGGATAAATAAAGTAGACAATCTAATCGAAAGTCAAAGTAGCAAGAAGAACACTTACTAAAAAGGATATTACAAAGATAGTTAAATAAAAATGCTTTAAATTGTGTAAATGAAGAACAATCCTCATAATCTCATTATTTTTGTAAATAGGGGAATGTCTCTATATTTTCATATCTTTACTGGATGTAAGTCCTCGGGCAAGACTGGAGGTTTTCTTGACTCCATTCTTTTCTACCAAATACTTGCTTGAATGAAGGAATAATGTATAAATTTTATTGACTAATAACAGAAATCCTAGCCTCAACCTTTTGTCGATAAAAAAATGACATTGGCAATCTTATAGCTATTAATATTAGAGAATTACCATGTATGATTTTGTACAGGTCGAATGTGAGTAGATTCACATCAAGAAATATGAACTTTTGTCCAAGGGTTCCCATGCAAAATTAAATCTATAAAACTTATTTATAGCAAGTAAAATATGCTTTAAATAGATAGAGCATTAGGTAAGGTCTCAAAAGAACACAACAAAATTATTGATTCAAGATAACCATGAGCTAATTATCAAATTTGGTTGAGTCAAGTCATACTTTTAGCCTAGAACATAAATAAAAAATAAAAAATATGGTGTTAAATGAGAAATAAGACAAGTCTAAATTGAGAGACTAATTAAAATTAGTCATATGAAATAGGTTAGCGGTTGATCTATCCTAAATGGACAAAGGTATTATGACCTCAACTAAGACAATGTAAAAAAGTAGATGCTAACTAGAAAATGATAATATGTGTATGGTGTTGGGAGAATCTACTCCATTTCAAAGGGATTAAAAGCTAAGAGGTTGATTTTGACCATCTTGTAATTATCGGTTTGTTAATATTAGGAGGACAATTCAATTTTAATGCCTTGTGTCTCGGTAATGTGACCACATTTGTAGATGCTACTCAATATAGCTTCAATATAAAGATAACTTTTTACTCTAAAAATAATATATTATGGTGTAAGCGAGCAGTCCCATATAATTGTAGGGCCTTACTATTCTAATGGGGTGCCCATAAAATTGTGTGGGTCACTCAATATTTTCTATCCCTACTATTTTAAGGGCCTAGAATAAGGTAGTTGCAATTTTTTGAATCCAAGTCTACATTTCGAGTCCATTAGTGCCGAAAGTTATAGGTGATCACTAAGTCATTATTTATGTTCAATATTTCCCATATGCATGCATTTAGGTCATAGGTGTTGACCTCCATATTCAACTTGCTTTCGGTTTGATTGATACTTGGCACTCCAAACACAATGTAATTATTCTGAACATATTGAAGAGTAAGAATATAAAATTTCTACTAAATGTTATATGACCAAACTCCTCATATCAATGTCACAATATTGTTATTTGATATATATTACTATCAACATAACTATTACACCTCTCAAGGTGCAAGTGTTAGTTAAAGGAAAAATAAGGTAATTAGTTGCATAATTGAGGACAAATTCACATCATCGTAGATATGAGACATGTAGGTGTAAGAGGTCTAAATAAGCATGGAAGAGAGAACTTACCTTATCCACAAGAGAGATGGAATGACATTTTCGCATAGATTGCACAATGTATGAATATATTAGTACTTAGTACAAATTTGTCTTAATAGCTAACAACACACACCTTTCTTTGGCCAAGATATGGTCTAGTCAAAATCTACAATCAAAGATTAAAAAAAATTAGTCCATTGAATTGTCATTAAAATCTTTCCTTCATATAAAATTTTCAAAATAATAATAAAACTAGTAGTTGTACGCTTTTGTGCTTGCAACAATAAGCCGATAGCTGCTCAATAATAAAATTATTTTTTAACATATAATCTTTTATGTGAATAAATTAGATTATTAATAATTTTCAATTTAAATAACATAATATTTATTAAAATCTTTTAAATAGATTTATAATTATTATTTATTTAAATTCAATTTATCAAATATGGAAAAAAATTATTTAAAAAAACTCCATCAAAAAATCTTATTCAGAAAAATATGAAAAAATAACGATGTTTCTAACAAATATTGTATTGATTAAATAAATTATAGAAACTAAAAAATAATATTTAAAGAAAAAAATTAATATAAAAAATAAATTAAAAACTAAAATCAATCAATTTTAATTTTTTGAATTTAATAATTTTCGATTAATTATGTGAACATTACAAATAATTATTTTTAAAATAAATAGAAAAAAAAAACAATAGTTAAAATGGAAATAACAATTAATAAATATTAAAATAAGAGTGTAGTGAAAAATAAGCTTTTTTTCGACAATTGACAACTTTTTTATCAAAAATTTTTACGGACACAAATAACCTATTGACTAAATAAATTATTTGGCTTTATTTCTCTCTCCTATAAATTTTGAAAAATAATAATAAAATAAATTATTTGATTTAAAGAGGTGCGCTCTATTTCTCTCCCTATAAATTTTTGGGAACGCCGTGCTCTGGTGCCGGCCGCCGAAGCACAGGGATCTGCCTCCAAGTCGAGAATTTTTAGAAGATCGTGAGAGTGTGTTTAACTAGACCGATACGAAAATCTTGGCCGCTGATTGTCATTCAGTATTCTGCTGCAACAGCTATGGCCGATTCATTGCTCTTTGCAGGTCTTCATTTTAACAAGAAAAGATTTTCAGCCGATTTCCATAAGTTCGAGGTAATCATTAGTTTTCTCTTCGCTGTGGAAAGGAGGCGGTTGGGTTTAGGGGATGTTTAAACTTTGTTGTGCAGGTAAAACCTAAAGATAAAGATGTAACGCCGCCACAAGTTTTCGAGGAGGCGGAGGAAGACGAGGTGCGGCAATTGGAGACCAGGAAGAAAAAGAAGCAAAAGCTCAAGTCTTTCGAGGGTAAATCTGTCATTTTTGCTTACTTTTTTGGTGGCGAGTTGGCCGTATCTGATCACACAAGTGTAGTTTAATGCTTCAAAACTTATGGAGAAAAACTTCTGTGCAATTTGCCCATATAATTTAACCTCACACTCCGCTATGTAATGTAATGTTCAGAAATCAGTGAGGTTTTTAACGTATTTAAGAGGCCCAAGGCTTTAAGCGAGAATGCGGATGAGAAGACGCAGGTGCAAGCTCAAGTTCGGGCTGAGGAGAAGGAGCATTTTCGAAAGCAAGAGGTGAAGATTAATATCAATGTGTGAACACCATTCTGTCTTGATTACCTACCAAGTATCCAGTATTTAATTTGTTTAATGGTTTTTAGGTGAGCGTATCCCTGCGAAAGAAATATGGCATATACGTGGCAGGTGAAGATGTTCCTTCACCACTCGAAGGCTTCGACGAGTTAAAGTCCAGGTATCGTTAAAAAAATTCCCATTGACAGTATAGCCAGCTGAGCCGCATTGCTGATTTATTTCATTTCAATTTAAAATTGCCTCATTCTCGAAGTCCGCGCCAGTCCAGGAAAAGAATTACTCATTTTTGCCACCATTCACCTAGTTGATTAGTGGCAACTGAGAGAGAGATCTATTATTGATGTAGGAGCAACATATCAGACTCTCCAATCTTCCTGATGCTTCTCTGTCTGACTTGCTTGAGTCAGCGTTCTGTTCTTTTGTTTTAATTTTTTTAGTTTAGTTTCAATTTTGTTTGTTTCTTTTAAATCTCCCATCGCAGTTTCAGGTCTCTTGTCACCGGTTAGAAAGTTAGTTGTGCAGTTAGTTTGATGGTTACAAACCGACCACACTGTTAGTATAATGTATTACAATGTTAATAAATGTAGTATGACTACACAGTTAGTATAATGTATTACAATGTTAATAAATGTAGTACAGTAATTATTAGGAAAGCTAGAAAGTTACTGGCGGAAAATGCCTTTCAGATGCCAATTTTATAGGGGAAATATAAAAGATTGTAAATCTCCTTTAGAACATTAAGATGCACAGAAAAACAAATACACACAAGATAAACACAGACCAGATTTAACACGGGAAACCCTGTTGGGAAAAACCCACCACCCAAAAACCTCTAAGAAACTTTGTATTACAGTAAACAATTTACATACAACAAACTTTGGTTTTTGGACAGGCGTACAGGTTCAAATTGCCTTTACAATCAACCTCACTTTCATAGCTACAGCCTCCTCAGCCCAACGAATCCCGTCGACATTCATACACTTTGCAATTCATAATGAAATCTGGTGCATTAACTGTCAAGAACAAAATGGTTATTGGCAGCCTTGATACTCATCCATCCAATGGTTACTCATTCAGGTATCAGACGCCTCTAGTCACTCGAATACCTTTGGTCACACGGATGCCTTCGGCAATGGTCACTCGGATGCCTTTGGTGACGGTCACTCGACCACCTTCGATCACTCAGATGCTTGTCACTCCAAAATGTTTTGGACACGTAGATGCTTGTCACTCTGAAACGTTTCGGTCACACAGACGCTTGTCACCCCGAAACGTTTCGGTGACCCTTCACCATACGGTGGAATCACATGTACGGTGTTTCATTGTACAAGTACAATATCTCACCGTACGGTGAACAACCACCGTACGAACTTGTCATTCCCAACAATCTCCCACTTGATAAGTACGTGTTGATATTCGCAGAGATACTTAACATGACCATGTCCGACTTACACCTCTAAAAAACCACACAGTCCTCCTGTTGAAACCTTTAACCGTTCGAACAAACACATCTCTAATTAGAAGAGATAACACCATCATCTCCATCTCTAAGTTTCCATGAGTACCTGCAACTGATCAATCCATGCCAACTCCGAATGCAACATTACAATATTATGAAGTATCCAACAAATGATCAATGTACTCAAAACAAAGAAACTAAACCAAGATCAACATGTCAAAATTCCAACTATGGTCTTAGGAACATAAACATGATCTAAACAATCTCAACTAGAGAGATTACGTGCTCTATTTAAACATATCAGAACATGTTAAATGAAAACATAAACCACACCCTTATCAAAGACTCTATTGAGCCCTCAAGATGTCAACATCTTCAGTTACATAAAGATTAACATCTCCAAATAGTACTTCAGCAAATGTGAAAAGCTTCTGCAACTTCAAAATCTTGCGCCTTCAATAGCTACAATACCAATAAAGATCAATTACTCCATCATTGCCAACAACTCCCACTAAGCTATGGTGTCGAGTTAGACATGACATCTACGTCACTGCCAACAACTCCCACTGTACGGTGGTGCCGAGTCACACATGACATCATGACAAACATCTTCGACACAAAGATTGAATTACTCTAACCAGTCATTATCAAATGAGCGATTAGCCAAAGCAACACTGCTTGCATCTTCATCATCACTCTGAGAAGACTCAAAATCAGAAGAACTCTCCATATTCTTCTTTGTCTTCGCTTTGCAATCCTTTCAGATATGACCAACCTGCCCACAGTTCCAATACTTTGCTTTGGACTTCTTCCCAATACATTCAAGCTTCATGTCCTTCTTGCTTTTGTCCTTCACTCTGCCTTGAACGATGAGAGTCTCTTTAGTCACCTCAGAAGATTTCCTCTGCATCTCCTCTGACAAAAGTGCAGCAACCACTTTATCCATTTTTAATTGGGTGATAGTACTTCCAATGGCCATCACAAGATGATCTTATGAATTAGGTAACGAGCATAGCAGTAGCATGCAACACTCTTTTTCACTAACAGATGTCAGTTGTGCAATCACCATATTGAACGCATTTAGATGATTTGCCACAACCCTTCAAAGAGTACAACTTCTTTCTTAGGAAGAGCTTGTTTACCAAGGATTTTTCCTGATAAATATCTCCCAACTTCTTCCACAAAGAATGTGCAGTTTTCTCCTCATGAAGATTCAAGAGAATAGAATCCGCAAGGCATAGCCTCATCAGTGCTTTGGCCTTTCGATCTGTTAAAACCCAATCTTCTTGGTTCATGCCTGAAGGGTTGTTACCAGATACAACAACCCACAAATCATGATCAACCAAAATATTTTCAAGTTTCCACAACTCAAAGTTCATGCCATTGGACTTTTCAATCTCTACTCTCCCTATACTCGCCATCTCAATTACCAAATAAACACTTTTCAAACTCCCACTAGAAACAAATTGACACGGAAAACGACCCTACCTAACAAGGATGACCCAAGTTTTGATACCACTTGTTAGGAAAGCTACTTGCGGAAAACGCCTTCCAGATGCCAATTTACAGAGGAAAAATAAAGGATTGTAAATCTACTTTAAAACATTAAGATGCACAGTTTAAACAAGAACATTGAAAAACAAATACGCACAAGATAAACACAAACCAAATTTAACATGGGAAACCCTTTCGGGAAAAATCCACCACCCAAAAACCCCCGCGAAACTTTGTATTATGGTAAACAATTTACATACAACAAACTCTGGTTTCTTGATAGGCTCACAAGCTTAGATTGCCTTTACAATCAACCTGACTTTCATAGTCACAGCCTCCTTAGCCCAACAAATTCCGCAGACATTTATACACTTTGCAATTCATTATGAAATCCGGTGCATTAACTGTCAAGAACAAAACGGTTATTGGCAGCCTTGGTACTCATCCATCCAACAGTTACTCATTTAGGTATCAGATGCCTCCAGTCACTTGGACACCTTCGGTCACACAGATGCCTTTGGTGACGGTCACTCAGACACCTTCAGTCACTCGGATGCCTTCGGTGACGGTCACTCGGACACCTTCGGTCACTCAGATGCTTGACACTCCGAAATGTTTCGTTCACACAGATGCTTGTCACTCCGAATGTTTCGGTCACGCGGATGCTTGTCACTCTAAAAATGTTTCAGTCATACAGATGCTCGTCACTCTGAAACGTTTTGGTGACCCTTCACTGTATGGTGGATTCACATGTGCAGTTTTTCATTGTACAAGTACGGTATCTCACCGTACGGTGAACAACCATCGTACGGACTTGTCATTCCCAACAATAATTAGGGTAGACAGTTAGAGAGGTAGTTTTTGCATTGTTGAATTGTTTAACTGCTTTCTACTATGTCTACCACTTTATAAATGCAAATCAAATGAACTATCACATATATTGGAATAAAAGAATATTTTATATATTTTTCATAACAATGGTATCAACAGTAGAATGCAATCTAATGGACTTGATGGTCACAACATGAGCATGTTATTGATGAATGTTTTGGTGGTTGTGCTAATCTTTCTTTGGTACTTTGAGCCTTCATTTTTGGAGGCTAGTGGGACAAGAGGATGGAAGATTTCCATCATCTTAAGTTAGCTTCTCACTTTTAGATGGTATTCTGTTTGAGAAGCATTTTAGGTTTTTGGGTTTCTTATTTATTCCTTACATTGTTGCTGACATGTTTGACAATACATGTATTGTGAAATTTGTTCCATCGTTTGGATGACATTTTGACATTTAACAGGACTATAGAGGAGCGTGTGGAACATTTGAGATAGGTATTGTAGAGGCTGCAGGAAGAGAAGTTGCAAGTAAATCTTAAGAAGCATGTATTTTTTCAAACATAACTGATCCACTTGGGCTTTACGGTGTCCAAGGATGGGCTCAAGATGGACAAAGAAAAAGTCCAAGCCGTCCTCGAATGATCTGAAGTGTATGGAGGCAAGGAGGTTCTATGGCTTAGCAAGTTTTATTAGTAAATTTATTAGAAATTTCAGACCATTTAAGGGAATGAGAAACCATTTGAATGGACGAGGAAGGCTGAAGAAAGTTCTAGATTTCTCAAACACAAAGTAAGTGGGCAGCCCATTCTTGCTTTGCTAGATTCTAATAAAGTATATAAGTGGAGTGTGATGCTAGTGGGTTGGCTATTGGGGTTGTCTAGTCAAAAAGGTAAACCAGTAGCATTCTTTACTGAAGACTAAATGATGCAAAGAGAAGTACTCTTATTATATAGAATTTTATTCTTTGGTTCAGTCTCTAAAGAAATGTAGTCATTATTTACTTCTAAAGGAATTCATTGTATACACAGATAACCTAAGTCATAGGATACATCGAATTTCATCCATGAGATATGAATTTCAGCGTATTTTTACCCTTTCCAAACTTCATCCAAATTTTATGATATTTAATATAATACTGTTATTTAATATAATATTAATTTATTTTAAAATAATGTTAGAGTTATTTGGTTTTATTATTTAGCAATATTAAACTATTTTGACAATTTTGTGGATATATTACTAATAATTTAAAATACTTAAATATATATAACTTAAATTTAATGTCCGTTTTTTTTTCCGAATTTTTACCCTTGCTGTACTACATTTGATTTTTATAATCAATGAAGTCGAATTTCAATTTGAACCTTGTGATTTAGCTGATAACCATGCTTTGCAATTCATAAACAACCAACACAAGTTGAATCAATGACATGCCAAAAGGGCTGAGCATCTCCGAAGCTTTGATTTTGTTTTGAAACATAAGAGTGGACAAATGATTGAAGTTGTGGATGCTTTGAGTGGAGAGAATTTGTTGTTATATGAAATGCAAGTTAAAAATGTGGGTTTTGGAAGTTGTATGTAGAGGATGTAGATTTTAAGGAAGCATTTGAATCTTGCAAGAATCCAATTTGTAAGAATAAGGAGCCATGGATGGGCTTTTTGGTTCAAGATGGTCTGTTATTGAAGGGGAATAAAATTATGTATTGCCAAGGGTTCCATGAGGAACAATTTGCTAAAGGAGAAATGTTGTGGTAATCTTGCTGGTCACTTTGCACAGGTAAAACTTATTTGCAGTTGAGTACTTATTATTATTGGCCCAAGATGCAGGCAAATGTGAGAAGATATGTTGAAAGGTGCAGCATTCGGCAACATACCAAGGGAAGAAGTCCGATTGCTGGCTTATATCAGCCCCTTCCTGTTCTAAACCCGCCTTAGGACTTTGTGTTGGGTTTGCTTCGTACACAAAGGGGCAGTGATTCTGTTTTTGTTGTGGTAGATAGATTTTATAAAATGGTGCATTTCATACCATGTAAGAGAACTAATGATGCTACTAACGTTGCAAGAACTAATGATGCCACTAACATTGCAAACTTGTTCTTTAAAGAAGCAGTGAGGTTGCATGAAATTCCAAAAAGTATAGAAATTGACAGGGTTTCTAAATTTGTGGGTCATTTTTGTAGGACACCATGAAAGAAGTTAAGCACAAACCTGAATTGTCTTGTTGGTAGTTCACCTGGAAATTTGGTTCTCATGTTGGCACAGGCTAAATTTGTGTTTAAACTTTAATGACTCTTCGAATAAAAGTACAGGTTTCAGTCCTTTCTGTGTGGTGGATGAGGTGTGTTTGAACTTCAATATCTTGCTGGGAGTGAGAAGTGAAGTGCAGATGGAGAAGATTTTGCTTGTCATTCATGATATTCAAGAGCAGGTGAAACAAAACATGACAGACAATAATTGGCAATACAAGAAGCATGCCGATCAAAAGTGGAGACAATTGCAATTCCTGGTTGGAGACCTTGTACTGGCTTACCTTCAGAATGAGAGGTTTTCCACAGGGACGTACAATAAACCAAGGATGAAAAAGCTTGGTCCGTGCAAGTCCTCAGAGATTTTCTGATAATGCATATGAATATCTTTGCCTGCTGATTTAAACATCTCTCCCATTTTCCATTTAGCAGATTTGTATCCATACAAGGGAGATTTTGAAGATGGTGAAACAGAAACAACAATCCCATCTGCTGAGAATGTGCTTGGAACAAACTCTGCTCTGCCACAAATAGAATGCATTTTGGACACGTGGTTGGTAAAGAAGACCTGCAGAGGATATTAAAATAATTTTGTAATGTTCATTTAGTTTCTAATTCTGGCTTCAGTTCAATATTGTTTCATTTAGAAACATTGTCTTTTAATCTCTTATAAATAGAGCCTTTTGTCTCTATTGTATATACCAATTTATAATAACAATTACTATCCAAAAATTACAGTAGAGTCTCCATTATTGATGATAGTGAAGAGTCCTTATTGATAATTATGGTGTCTGCATATCCTAAAACATGTTTGTGCTCGGTGAAATTAAAATAAATATCATTACTTCTAGACATGAGATTCCTTATCCATTATTGATGAGAGCCAAGAGTCATCCATATTATGGCTACCGCATCTTGTAAAATGTGTCCACGCATGGTGAAATAAGGTGACTATAGTTGCTTCTAAACATGAGTTTCATATCTTAGGATATTTCAGTTTTTAGTGTTCAAGCATCTTTCCTATTATGCAGTAGCTAAAACATTATCTCCAAAAGCATCCTCATATTTCTTCTCAGTCTTCATGGGGCGAATTAGACTCTGAATGCAACCAAGGTGTTTACTCCCTATCTGTATTGACAGTCTAAGCTGTAAAAGAATGCGTACAGAGGTGTATGCTTGGCTGGAGTAGCAATAGAAACAAGCTCTTTTCTGGATCTGAGTACACCATTCTCATTATTGTATTTTGAGGGCCTGTTATGACAATTCCTGTCCTCAAATTAGGTAGATATGCAGGCATTAGCTTCCTGTTGGCAATCACTTAGAGTTCATTGCTTTTACTCTTTACAAAAACTTGTTGCTGGGTTTTTTGATAGTTAAAATATGATATCATTGTAAACACCTCTAATCATATCATTGTTGTATTTATTAGTGCAGATTTTATAGTAAACATTGATTGTTTAAATGAAACCATGAAGGATGGTAACAATCAATTTTAATATCCTCCCATGTGGACTATGAATAAAGGCCACCATATTTGTAAGATATATATATATATTTTGATCGGTAATAATATGTATTATATTAATAAAAGTAATAGTTACATCCATGCTTCACAGTTCAAAACCTTCGTACATACAAAAAACCACATCTATCCATAATTCATTAATCTGCCCTCCCTACTTACTATTCTTTCATACATCAAAACAATAATTTAGCATTACTCCTTTCCAAAAAACTATCCATAACCCATTAGTCGCATCCACACCTTGCTCGCTGCGCAGCCCGCGCCTTCTCTATCCTTGAAATCCTCCACCTTTCTCCAATGATGCTCGGCAGCCCTGTGGACTTCGTTGGCGGCGGGGATAGGTTGCCCACTCGTTCCTTATTTGCAGCGCTCCACTTTCAACTCGGATGATTTCTTCCCACATCCGGTCCCATGCCTCTTTCATCTTTTTATATAGAGCAGATTTATCAACCTTCGCTTTCCACTTGAGGAAAGGGACGTACCCAAATGTTCGATTGGCATCCTCCAGTTCAAAGCACTCAGCGATATCAACGCCTACTCCAGGGATTGACCAATCAAGTATATGATCCAACCCACCAAGCATTTCATCTGCGAACAAAGCTTTGACCGCATACCGTGCTTCGTCAACCGGCTTATTTATCTCTAGACCCTAGGCGACCACCATTGCTATCACGTCAAGGTTAGAGCGCCGTTTCACTTCCCTCTCTTCACCTGCAGTACCGCATCCACCATGACCTCCGTCTTAATCTTTAGGAGCCCCTTCATGTGTTCCCTGCTTACCGGCCCTTTGAAGGCCTTCATTTCCTTATTGGAGTCCAGCACAATGGTTGCTTCCATCATTCAGTTTTTCTCCCCTCTGTAAAGAAAACACTTAGGCTTCAAACTACTTTTATGTTAAACCGGCCTATACCATCTCTTTATTAGTAAATCTTCGCACATACGATGTGTTATATCTATCACATTCCGTATGTATCTACCCCCATAATCTCTAGGCAATCGCTGTCCAATTCCTTCACATTCGCCACCTCTGTACAAATAGTACAAAGTGCTGTGCGCCACCTCTTATTTTGGCAGTCATAATGACTGTCATATCTTGCAAACCAAATTCTGCCGTCAACCTAGCCTGGCTATCCCATCACACGTAAATCCTCCATTTTTGTTGAATTAATACAACTAAAGGTGGTTGCCCAGTTAGCCAATTTATCTGCCTCTACATTCCCCTCTTGATACACATGGCTTACTTTGAAATTCATGAATGTACACAACAATTCTTTAATAGTTTGAATCTGATTTTTATAAAACCATACTTTTGTTGTCCCCCTTCATAATCGCATCAACCACTATTTTTGAATCCCCCTCCAAATGCAAATTTGCAACGTCTAGTTTCCTACCCAAGGATACTGCAATCAATGCCGCTTCCACCTTAGCTATATTATTGGAACCATCCGCCAATCTCTTCGCTGCAATTCCAATTATTTTACCTTTATCATTCCGAGCTACCACTCCAGCACCGGAGATGCCTCCATTGCCTTTAGACACACCATCGAAATTGATTTTGACCCAACCCTTCTTAGGTTTTCTCCATCTGATCTCTTTTCTATCAACCTTTACAATCCTATTCAAATCTCCATCATTAGCCCATTTAATTTTGATACCCGTCCAAAACTTTTGAATTCGGTTATCCCAATGATTAAAGCATTTCTTTGGATTTTGGGGCACACCTTTGGCATTGATACATTCCTCGATGGATCTATGAATTATATTCCACACAGCTTCTGCATTCTCCATCTTCTTCTGAAATATTCGTCAATTCCGTTCTTTCCAGAGCTCCCAAACAACCAGAGCCGGACTTATTTTCCAAATATTAGAATAAAGGGATTTTTTAAAATTACTAGGTCAACACTGAAAAATTCCTTTCACTGAGTCTGGTAGAGGGGCCATCCAGCATAAATGTTGTTTCAACTTCGCCCAACAATATTGTGCAAATTCACATTGGGCTAATAAGTGATTTGCATTCTCAACAGCCTCCATACATAGAGAACATCTAGAAGGGCCAACAAAACCATATTTATATCTTCTATCATCAGTTAAGATTCTTCCTTGCAAAGCTATCCAAGCAAAAGCCCCCGCCTTAGGCATACATAATTTGTTCCAGCAAAGCTGATATGGCCATCCTGCAGCTTTATGCACTCCACCCCTAAGTTCATAGCCCAATTTAGCTGAATACCTGCCACTTTTTGAAGCACACCAGATAACTTTATCTTCCTTATTACTCAAGAAAATTTGTCGCTCACTAAAAATGCCTTTCATCTTTAGTTTCAAATCCTCTGATATTTCCAAATATGAGATATCCTTCCATGCCCAACTTGTGCCCAACTCTATCTGTACTTTCTCTACATAGCAATCTATTGTTGTTCCCAATATATCTTCCATAATGGGGATCAAATTTTCCAGGCCTTCAATATCTGACAGTTTACCTAATCCATTCCAAGAGTCATGCCAAAAAGATGCTCTTTCCCCATTACCAATCTGCCAAGATAGATGCTTGGTTATAATAGGTCTGCATTCCAACATAAAGTTCCAAACAGTTGAACCTTTAGGGGGGTTTCTGACTGTTAGAATGCGCATAGACTCCTTAGAATCAAGATATTTGGCTTGTAAGATTTTAACCCACAACTGATCTCGGTTTTCATACATCTCCCATATCAATTTAGCTCCCAATGCTTTATTGACATCCTTCCATCTCCTAAGGCCCACACCCCCCATTTTCTTTGGCATGCATAAAGATTCCCATGCTATCAGCGGAATCTTCTCTTCATTTTGTGATCCATTCCACACAAATTTCCGCATTCTCTGCTCAATATATTTCAAAATCTCCATTGGGATCTTCAGACAACTCATAGAATAAGTTGGAATTGCTGATATAACAGTTTGGAGGAGCAAAATTCTTCCTGCAAATGTCAGCCATCGCCCTTTCCACCCATCAAGCCTTTTGATGCAACTATCAACCAATTCCTTCCATAGATTTGCACAATTTCTTCCCTGAAACATAGGTATACCTAGGTATTTGTTAGGTAGCACCCCTTGTTTAACTCCCAACACTTTACAGATTTTAGATTGTACTCGACTTGCTATGTTGAAAAAGAAAACTTCTGATTTGTGCCAATTTACACATTGACCTGTTACCTTGCTATAATCTTCCAGCACTGATTTAATACATTCAGCTTCCTTAACAGCCGCTTCTCTCATTAGAAAATTATCATCAACAAACTGTAAGTGTGTTATAGCCTCCACATTCCTTGCCACTTTTAAACCTTTCCATCTTCTAGCCAATCTTGCATTAGTTATTGCTCTGCCTAGAACTTCCGCTAATATTATAAAAAGAAAGGGGGAAAGAGGATCACCTTGACGGATGCCTCTTTCCATGTCAAAAAAGCCTTGAGGGCTTCCATTTACCAGAACAGAGATGCGAGGAGAATTAATGCAAGCAAAGATCCAACTACAGCAAGAAGCGCTAAGACCAAAACTATCCAAAACTCTCATTTAAAACTTCCTATTAACATTATCATAAGCTTTACGTATATCTAATTTCAGCAGCATTCCCGGCTCCTTGTTTAACCTCAAAGTGTGAATAGCTTCATGTGCAATGATGATACCTTCAAAAATAGATTTACCTGGAGCAAAACCACTCTGTTCCGAGGAAATAATAAATGGGAGCACAATCTTCAGCCTATTTGCTACTACTTTTGAAATAACTTTATATACTGTATTACATAAAGCTATGGGACAAAAGTCATTAAAAGTTTCTCTCTCCCCTTTTTTCGGTATCAAAGCCAAAAAAGTGTTATTCAAATCTTTAAAAACAAACTTCGTTCTCCTTGACTCTTCCACAACTTCCCAAAGCTCCTGTCCAACAAAGTCCCATGCAGCTTGAAAAAATAAGGCTGGAAACCCATTCGGGCCTGGTGACTTATCTTTCCCTAGTCCTGATAACGCTGATTTAACTTCCTACAATGATACCGGTTGAAAGAGCCTCCTATTTTGATCTTCCAAAATAAGCTTTGGCACTCCCTTTAACAATTTTAAACAGTCTTCCTCCTCAGCCATATTCTGAGAGGATCCTATAAGATTCTGAAAAAACCTAACTGCTTCCTCATTTATTTGATTTTGCTCTGTAAGAATCTCCCCTTTATCATTTTTAATAGAGAACACTTTATTTGAAGATCTACGTTCCTTCACTGAGTTATGGAAATACTTCGTGTTCCTATCACCTTCTTTCAACCATAGCTCTCGTGACTTTTGCCTCCAATATACTTCTTCCTTATATAAAATTTCTTCATAATCCTTCTTTAACTGCTGTTCCTTAATGAATAAGACCTCATCCATTCCCCCTTGCATCACCACCTTATTAACTCCTCTAATTGATCTTCCAGCCTTTGTTTTTCAGCAAAAATGTTATTGAAAACTTCTCTATTCCACACCTTTAACTATTCTTTTAAGTACTGCAGTTTCTTGAAAAAGATAAAGGCACATGAACCTTTCTAACTTGGAGCTGTTGACCACCAGCCTCTAACTAAATCCAAAAAACCATCCCACCTCAACCACATTTTTTCAAACCTAAACGGAGCACGTTCTAGAGCATTCTCATTCCTGATACTTAAACAAATTGGGAAATGATCAGACCCTGTAAGGGGCAATATGTCAGCGTGGCATAAACAATCTGTATTGCTCCAATCACCACCCAGCAAAAATCTATCTATCTTCTCAGCAATGTTAGTGAAACCTTTCCTCCGATTTGTCCATGTGAAATCACCATTTACAAAGGATAGATCCTGTAAGTTGTTACTTAGAACAAAATCAGCAAACCCCTGATGACTCTTGTGCAATTTCACCAAGCCACCTAACTTTTCATTCGGGGATAGGATTGCATTAAAATCCCCCCCTAACACCACCAATCTTTCCTTCCATAACTCCAACTTCTCAGATATAGTTTGCCAAATTGCACTTTCAGATTCTGTTGACAGGGTCCATAGATGTTAAAGGCTAGAAAACTAATCTGGAGCTGAAAGGAAGAGATCAACACCAATTGCCAATTAACATTGCAATCAACCAAGGACACATTCACTGCCGCATCTTTCCAAAACACTCCCATACCACCCGAGGTTCCATCGGCATCAACCATTAGTGATATCCATGGCATGAGCTTCTGTAAAAGAAATTTTTTGTTATGACCACTAAGCTTTGTTTTTTGTAAAAACACCACATCTGCTTTAGCTTGATCGAACACCTGCTTGATCAAGCGTAGTTTGTTAGGAGCATTGCAGCCCCTGACATTCCACGAAAGGAGCTTCATTGCTTCCGGGAAGAGATATAGCCTCTTCTCGATCTCAACAGTTTGGCTTGATCCGCTGCATTACCAGCCATAGCAAGCTTAATTCTAGCAGATTTAGGCCCTCGTTTCTTCTTTTCAGATATCCTAGGTTCATATTTGTAAGATATTGGTTATGATAGATGATAGATAAATGTCACAAATAAATGTTGAAGTAAAAAACAAATTAATTACAGAGATTGAAAATAATATTTTTGTACCATCAACTCTACAATTTTGTATTTGTCTGTCAGGGTGCATGCTACTGTATTGTTGTCTTTCCTTTCTCTGGCTTATGGTCCTTGCATTTCTGTCTTCTTCATGAACATTGGTTTACATGCAATGCCAGTTTTCGCCTTCGGAGTCAATTTTCCTTTTAATATGGGAGACGTGCCTTTTTGTCCAAGAATGAATGAATGATTGAATGCTTTTTAATGACGTCCATGAGACCAGAGCAGTCTAAGGGATTGAAGAACAACTGCACTAGATAATTTCCGAATTCCTTTCCATTTCTAATCTTTTGGTATGTATCTTAACTGAAAAACCAGCAGTCTGCTTTATCTTATCCCCTTCAAATAAACTATGCATGTTGTCCACCATCAAGGAAAACACAAGTTTTTTGATTTGTTGTATCAGCTTAATGCTAGGGGATGACAGAGACAAAGATCACATAGAAAAGTTGGATGTTCATAAATACATTTTGGCTTTTATTATTGGAGTTCATAAATTAACAACCATGCAATTGATATTTTTGGTTGTAGTATTTCTTGGCTTGAATTGTGGATTTGGCAAATAGTGTATGTCTTATTCTAAATAATATTGCAAGAACCTCATCGTCATGGTTCTTTCATCTTAATATAAAAGTCAGAGCTTAAAATTTAGTCAATAGTGATTGCATGAAAACACATGGATGTTCTGAAGTTTATGTTCTTGTAGTGGATCGATATGCCTTTCTATGAGTTCACGTTAGATATGATTTTACGCTGTTTAACTTGAAGGTCAATCACTTGAAGATTTTTTTTGCTCTCAATCACTTTTGTTAGTAACTAGTCCTGCTCCTATAAATGTTATTACTTCTTTTTAATGCAGTTTATATTTGAGCTAATAATGTTGTGATTTATATTTATATAATTCATTGTTTTTCCCTGTGATTCATGGACATGCAGATACGGATGCAAGTCATATTTGATGCAAAATTTGGCCAAATTTGGCTTCAAGGAGCCTACACCAATTCAACGTCAGGCTATTCCTGTTCTTCTTTCAGTAAGTAATCTAAACCGCTGCTTGCTTTAGGATTCTCGACTTTGCATCTATTCCTTTTCAACAATGATGGTCTAAAAGAGTAAGCTGCAAAACAAGCATAGTGCTTCAATATCATATTGTAAACAAACATTTAGTACTTTTGAACTCCTTTATAGGAGAACTTAATGGTCATGTGTAATGAATATATTTACAAATACTATCTTATTGTTATTCGTTGGATCAATTTGATGCATCCCATGGGATCCAAATGTTAGGAAAAGTATTTGCAGACCTCTTATCAATTATACCAGATTAAACATAACTATAAAAAAGTGCAGGTACTTCCACATTAACCTCCCAAGAGGAATTTTATAATAATCAAACCTATAACAACTTCAGCAGCATTGTGCCGTGAAAACAGCTCAATGAAGTGAAAGATAGAAAGGAAATCAACTGCAAGAGAAAGAATGGCATATATATTGTTGGAAAATCCACCCTTAAGATCACCAAACCATAGTAATGAGAACCGCCTAAAAATATTATAGTAATCAAACCTATAAAAACTTCAGCAGCATTGTGCCATGAAAACAGCTCAATGAAGTCAAAGATAGAAAGGAAATCAACTGCAAGAGAAAGAATGGCACATATATTTTTGGAAAATCCACCCTTTGGATCACCAAACCACAGTAATGAGAATTGCCATGAAATCGCTTGAATCGCCGGTTTGGCAATTCGATTAATGGTTCCGGATTTTTTTTGAACTGGTGAACCAGACCAGCGATTTCATTGCATGAATCGCCAATTCATGTGATTCATGGAAAAAATTGCCAAAATCACCTTTGTGAATCGCGAAAAGTCGGCTGCGCGGGTAGGTAAAAAGTCAAGTCAAATTTTAATAAAAACACATCTTTTAATTTTTTTTTTGTTTATAGATATTGATAGACATGTTTCATGGATCTTCATCTTAGATACATTTATGATTTGATGTCTTATGGATCTTCATCTTATATACATTCATAAATTCTATGATTTGACTCATTATGATCCTATGATTTCTATTTACTTAAGCTACAATTTACATTTTATGTGTATCGTAGCGACGTATGTGATGGATTTATCATTTATGTTTCATGTTTATGTATGTTAGCTTCTATTTGATGAGGTTATAGTGTGTTTAAGTTATATTCAATTAAGGGTGCAAGAAATAAGTTTAAACTTGTTAAAATCTCTAAATTTCAAAGGTTTTTTAAATTTGCGATTCGTGGCCGGTTCATGGCCGATTTGCAATTTGATTTCGATTCTCATTACTTTGTACCAAACTAATGGATTATTCGGCAATGAAAAATGTATTACAATACAATATCAGGCTCTTGCCTCCATGGAGACCAACTTCTTCTTTTCTCTTGAAGAAATTTGACAGCATAACCTTTAAAAAAAATTCCATATTCATTGCTAGTCCTCAATCTGTTGATTCATGAAGGCCCAAAAAACTACCATTAGACATTACCGTGAGGCGAAAAAAGTTTCCAAAATACGACGATAAAAGTCCAGATACTTCACACTCCATTGTTTGTTAGTTACCTTATTTAGAACTATGCTCTATGACGTGTCACAATATAAGTGGGTCAAGATTCTTAGTCCACTTTGTTATCTCTTTGTTAATTATGCTCTTATGTGTCCCTTGTATCTATTTTGGTTTTCCTTATTGCTGTTTATTTCTGTTTTCTGGGCCAATTCCAACGACAAGGACATGTAAAATATCATTGTTTGCAATTAAAATGTGCAAGCAAAATGTCTAAAATTTTGTATACCACGAACCATTATAAAATAATCTCAATATGTTGGTTGTACAGTTTCTGCTCTTGTCCAATGATCCCAAGATGTTCATTGCAATGGTGAGCAACTGAGTTGCAGATTTGGATGTGGATGTGGATGCAAGAATCAAGTATCCGAATGTGCTTTTTTTTGATTTTGGATGTCTTTATATATATATATATATATATATATATATATATATATATATATATATATATATATATATATATATATATATATATATATATATTTGCAAAGAAATACAAAGAAATGCAAGCAGTATACAAAATAAATTAATTACATAGTATGATACTTCACCATTGATCAAGATTTGAGATGTTTTATATTTGATAGTTCAACTTCAAACTTCACAAACGCTAATATACGAATTGAAATAAGTTCAATAACTAATTAGTAAATTACTCATGTTCAAGATTCCAATGCAACTTGAAGTACAAAATGAAAACTTTAGTTCGTGATTCAATGTTGATCAATCAAGAGTCAAGACTCAAGATTCACTAATCAGATTTAGAATCACAAAGATTCTCAAGAAAATCCACATTCTCATCATCTCCAATTGGTGCAAGTTCAAGCTCATTTGAACCAAAATGGTTCCACTTGTGCTAGATACACCATGTGCCATGATGCTATCATCATCATCTGCGATTGTAGTAAGATCTTGAAGCATTGCATCCAAGTTTGCATATTTAGGGGTTACATCCCAAAGCTTGGCTGACCCTTACTTGTATTCATCCTCCTTGTGTGACAAAGGACACAAGTTAGTATGAATGTAAACCAAGTCCTCAACTTTGTTTGAGCGTAACCGGTTGCACTTCACTGAATAGATATAGGAGCCTGTACTCCAATTCCATTCAGCAGCATAATAACTTGCAACCTGGACGATGTTGACAAAATTAAAATACAAATGAAAAGTAATTTAAAGAATGTTAAACACTAAATTGTAGAATACAAGTGGTGAACAAAAATAAAAAAATTACTTGTGAGAGGATCTTGATTGCAACAGGTTGTAGATGTTTGTATGGTTGACCATATATATAACACCATGTTGTTTTGGTCCTTTATTTTATATGGAGTAAGTTTTGATCCCGAAGCAAATATGATAAATTCTAGGCTTAACTTTTTGTGCATTTCATCATCTTGGAAGAATCTTGCAAATGCTTTATAGCACCCATTAGCATCTTCATCTACATATGGTGCAACTTTCTCTGGCATATTAAGTATTTCTTGGCTATAGTACCTTGGAGATAAGGCATATGTAAGGAGGTGCATTGGGGTAGTCATCTTCTCCCAACTATGATGAATGATTGTTTCCAACTTATTTCATATGACTTCACTTTTTGTGGGGTCATTTTCATGTTTTCCACGGTGTCTATGCCATCATACACATCCCCTAAGCAAGGGGGATCTATATCAGCAAAGCGGAGCACAATCATGATAAGCTTGGTGAAATCTAATACAAATTACACACGAGGCCACCAATTGTCATTTAAGACTAAAACCTTGACCTTTAGGGCTCTCTCTGAACTTGAAGTCTTTCATATACCCCACTAGCTCGAAATAACTATTTGGCTCAATGCCCCTTGCACTTTGACAAGTTGTCTCATAACAATAGTATGAGATGCTAATTGGATCTTAGCAACCTAAGCAAGTTAACAATATGTTAATAAATAATAAACTAAGTTATATACAATTTGATAATTGGACATGAACATAAAACTTATTCAAATTAAATAAATAAATGATATTTTCTAATCATTACCTTTAACAACTCCAATTTGGAGAATGATTTGATTATGCATTGTGACATGTGGCTATTCGTCACAAACATTTGTATCTTGTCTCCCTCTTGGTATATTTGCTTCACCCAATCTATTTGGGTGCCCATTTGTTGCATGACCAAGTTTAGGGAGTGTACAATGCATGGTGTCTAAAAATTATGGCCATATTGACTCACAACCAAAGCACTTGCACCCCTACAATTTTTGGCATCGTGTGTACCCGGTTGGACTACAATCTCACTACTACCCATCTCTATGGCCTCAATGAGAATTCTAGAAATGAAATGTGAATCTTTTATTTCTCCTTAACAATCAACCACCCTAAAAAACATTAGCCCTTTGGGGGACACTGCAATTGCATTAATCTATGATCAGTTTCTTTTATCTTTCTATCCATCAAACACAATAGATATAGCCAAAGTTTTCCAAGAAGTTCTAATTGGTTGAAGAGTTTTCTTTATAGAAGTCTTCTCTTTTTGCAATAGAGTAGTATGCACCTTTTCATACCTAAGGCTAGTGTAATTGGTAGGTGCTTTGTTGATGACTGCCACCATTTCCTTCCAATATAGTGATCTCATCAAGTTGAATGGAAGACATTTGACATAGAGGCAATGTGCAATAGCTTGATTACCAAGCTCTCTTGCCTCCATTTTAAATGCGATGCTTGATGGACCTCTTTTGCGGACGGTAGCTTCTACTTCTTCCTCTTCCTCTTCCTCTCTTGATACAAGTAATTGCATGAGTGGATCTTTGGAGGATACAACTAGGTCAGAGGGCAATTGTTCTGTGCGGATGGAGGTTGATAGAAGCTTTTTTTTAATCTTTTAACTAAATTATCAGCAATTTCTTATTCTCTTACAAATCCTCCTAATTGTGCATTAGTCATCCCCTCTCCATCTTTGCTTCTTTTGCACATTCTCATTCCTTTCCCAGAAGGGCCCATAAAATGAAGTTTGACATGAGAATATGAGATATTGAATGGTTTACTATGACATTCATTACATTTCCAAATTATGACCCACAACTTGAAACCTGTGCTAATCTTGTGGTGGAGATTCTACATCAGTTTTGGAATTGTCTCTTCCTTGCCTTGCCATCGAATTTTGACTACTGGTAGTGGCCATTCTTACACAATACAATCTAATAAGAAAATAATAAATCTAAATTAAAAATAAATTATGAACATCAAGCATACAAGTGCAAAAAAATGATACAAAATATTAAAATAGATAGTTAAACTTGTTTTTTCATTTTTCTATAAAAAATGAAAAAAAAATTGTACAAATCTTCTTTGCTGCTTTGGGTTCGGTGATGGATGTGGATTTGAGAATCTAGTTTGTGGATTCGTGATTTTTTTTCCCATTATGATTCGTGAGTGTGTGTGTGTATACACACACACACACACACATATGCATTATATATTAAAAAAAAAGAGATATATATATATATAATATTAAAACTAGATCATTTCATACTATGAATCTTTGATTCTTGACCATATATCAATGCTAAATGTCAAAGATAAACATAATGATTCATCAAGAAAATCATCATATTGAATTCACAAAACTTAGACATAGTTTTAACTTATAGTTCAATAATGTTTGAAATATGATTCAATAATCATGAAAGACTAAAGTGTTCCTAGTCATCAAATGCTTTATCTAACTTATAGTTCAATAATGTTTGAAACATGATTCAATAATCATGAAAGGCTGAAGTGTTCCTAGTCATCAAATGCATTATCTAAAAAATGTAGATCATTGGGGTCATCAATGGCTGCAAGTATTTCATTATCTTCATCATTGGAACCTAGGTGCTTCCACCAACAATAGAGGGTGTTGCATCGTCCTTTGCATCATCTATATCTAGCAATGTGGCTCTAGCAAGATCATCAATTGTCATATCCAAGTTGGTAGACTCGGGTGCAACATCCCAAAGCTTCTCTATGCCCTTCTTGTATTTTGGGTCCTTACGTAATAGAAGATGTGAGTTGTGCACAAACACCAAGTCTTCTTATTTTTTGGAGCCCAATTGGTTATGCTTCACTGGGTGGATAAAGGAGTATGAACTCCAATTTTGCTTAGTGGCAGAAGAGCTAGAAACCTAGAGAGAAAACAAACAAAATTAAGTGTTAAATAATACATTGCAAGTGGCCAAAGCAAATGAAAAATAGATAGAAAATAAAATTAAAAAACTTACTTATGATAGGATCTTTATTGCAAGAGGCTGAAGGTGCATATAATCTTGCCCATGGAGGTACCACCATGTAATACCATCTATTCTGCTTTGATCATTCACAACAACAAAATCTAAATTTTTCCCTGAGACTAATAACCCAAAATCTATCCTAACATTTGCTCCTACCTCTGGCTCGCTGACGATCCTATTGAACGCCCTCGTATATCCACTAGCAACCTCAACATCTCTATAAAGTGCCATTCTACTAGGAATAGGAAGTACCTCTGGGATATAATACTTGGGGGAGAAAGCATAAGCTAGGAGATGCAAAGTAGTCATCTTGTTCGAACAGTGAAGGTCAATTGTTTCCACCTTTTTGTATACGGTGTCTGTAGGGTCATACTTTCTCCTTTGAATGACCTAGGATATGAATAACAAATGATGTTTATTTAAGTTATGTAAATTAAAATTGTTTATATTTAGCTATATCTTAATAATAATAAACTTGGATAGAGCATTGACAATTGTATTATAACTTACCACTTTGACTTTCTCCAACATGGTGTCCATGGCATTATATATGTCCCCCAAGCATGGCTGATATGTGTCGGCAAACCTAAGCATAGCCATGATAGGATCGGTGAATTCTATCATGTATTCTACTCGAGTCCATCAATCATCATCCAATATCATTGCCTTGACCTTTTGGGCCCTTGTTGTATTGGACTGTTTCCAAATGCCACATTGGTTGCTAATGACCATTTGTGATAATGCTTCCCTCACCCTCACAAGTCCTCTAAGGACGATTATATGTGATGCAAAGTGGGTTTCAGCCACCTAAAAACATGTTAATAGAAAGTTAGCGACACATTCATAAATTGATATTTCATAAAGTAAACTAAACAAATTAAATTTTAAAATTTACCTTCAATAACTCCAAATTGGAAAAACTTCTAGAAATTGCTTGTGATATATGGTGGTTTGTCACAAACATTTGAATCTCTTCACCCTCTTCATATGTTTGCTTCACCCATTCTATTTGGGTGCCAATGGCTTGTATCACCAAATTGAGAGAATGGAAGGTGCATGGTGTCCAAAAAATGTGATCATATCTAGCCTCAACCAATGCACCTGCAACACTTTTGCATTGTCCACAACTTAGATAACATTATTAGTACCCTCCGCTTCTATGGAATCAATGAGAATGCGAAAAATAAAATCAACATCTTTCACTTGCTCCTCATAATCAAATGCCTTCAAAAACATTGTCCCTTTGGGAGACATAGCAATAACATTTATTAACGGACAATTTTTACAATCTTTACATCCATCTTAGATAATAGACAAAGCTGTTTGAACCCAAGAATCTCTCTCTACATTTCTTCTCTCATTGTGCAATAAGGTGGTGCATAACTTTTCATATCCAAGGCCATAGTATCTTGTAGGTGCAATATTTATTCCCTCCACCATCTCCCTCCAATAAGGTGATCTAATTACGTTGAATGGAACACCATTTGCAAAGAGGCAACATCTAACTTTTCAACAGCTAGATCTCTCAACTCATTTTAAAAAGTCTTATCTAATGGGCTTGTTGGTTCCCAAAACCACAGATTGGAAATCCAAGGGCATTGGCAATTCTCCAATAGGATTACTCAATCAGTTTTGGTCGACAAACGGGAATGATCTCCTCACTCAATTCCCTTGCACTTTAGGCTTCGCGCAAACCTTCCTTAAACCCTTATGACTCGGTTCAAAGCTTTTCTATAGCGAATTTAAACTTTATAAGTTGGCAATATCTTTAAAACTTGTTGAAAATAAAATCATATGAATGTTTGGATGTTTTTACTTATGAAATGAGTATGATATTAATGAAAATAATGGTTTTTATGAGTTATAAATATGATGAAATATTGAACTTCAAGACTCGAGACACTAACCCACTTTCACAATATAAAATCCAGACCAGTTCCTTATCCGACTTTGGGCAAATAGAGTCAAACTTTCTCCAAACCCTTATATACAACCCCGAGAGACAATGCTTATACCATCTACTACTTTATAGAGTGAGGCTTCAACTGACAACACAAACCTTAGTCTAATGGAATTTAACTTATTTGGAAAACCAATGAAAAAATTAACATAAACAACGGTTGATATGCAAATTCTGATAGTCAAAGACTTGTATTTAAATTAAATTATTTGCCGTTAGCTGCAATTGATTTTAAAATCAAATATCACAAGGGTTAAATCTGGACAAAATAGTCTGAACTTCAATTTTCAAGATAAATAAAGGAAAACAGGGCTACTGCATTAAATTTGGAAGTGAATCAAATAGTTTGTGCTTTATTACAATATCCAATATATCACAACTGCAAAAAATATTTAACTTACTCTTCTTATTATTTCCCCATACTGCTCATGCTTGTAATATTTCTATTCTTCTTGTCCCTCATTCTTCTATTATTTAGCTCTTTTATTTTAATTGATGCGACTTTCCAAATCAAGACTTAAATTTCTTCAGAGATAAATCACACCTTTCAATTTTAATTAATTTAATGGCACCTTGTGGAATCTTAATATTATTTATTATTATTATCATAAGTTTCCAATCGATTTTTATTAGAACATGAGTTATAGGCTTCCAACACACACTCCAATATATCGCAGCTTCAGTTTTATATTATTTTCCATTGTATTTCTGACAACATATTTTTATTTCCATTGTATATCATGACTCATTGCTGACAGGTATGGTTTCCCTTTTTAATTTAAGATGATCGGTCTTTTATTCTTTCTATAATATTTAATTATCAGAAACCCCCGAATCATCGTTGTGAGAAGATGGCTGAATAAACTCCACCATTCCATTTAATCCCTATTGCTGATTGGAATAATGACATTTGTTATGTTGTTTGGAGAATTATATCATACGTGTATTGTTGATGTATTTATATCGCTGGCTGTATGTTCTGGACATTAAATCCCTTTTTTTCTTCGAACCATGGTCCTGTTTATATATCGCTGTGTTCCCTCATTGTATATACAGGTCCTCCTTTCTTCACTTTGCCTTAGACCATGACATGGCACTTGTTTGACATGTCAAAAGCTACGCCATTAATCTGGACACATTGTTTCATTTGCTACCAACAACCACAGCCATCGCGCTGCCAGGAGATTAAACTTGCACTTGTCTACCATTATCACTGTATATATCCATTACATATTCTTCTGCAGTTTCGTTTTGACGCTGGCCACAAATCTGAGTTTTTATTGACTCTCTCATCAACTGGAGTTTGGTATCACTGATGCTATATATTTTAAATATTCTTTTCTCACTTGCATGGCCCCTTACATGCTGATGACCCTCATTCCATGAGTAGACACAAATAATCTTGGTTGTAATCTCTTAGTGCAATGATTCACAAAGTCCTTACAATTTTATTGCTTATGATAGTAGATACCTGCCATAGTCACTTCATTGTGGACTTCTCTGAGTTCTCTCCTTGTTTATGATGTGCAAATGGCTTTTCAATCAACTTTCAATGGCATATGATCCTCTTGTTTATGTTGTTGAACATAATCCTTGTTTGTCTTTGATTTCCAAAACTTATTATTCATATCTAAACTCCCATCTCCTGCATAGCCTCACAAATTAGAAACTGCAATTGGGCTTTTTATGTTGATGAACTGGCAACCTAACCATCTCTGATTTCCTTTCATTATAGCAATGCATCAATATAATCTGGTATGTAAATTCCTGGGGGTCTTGCACCAGCTAAGTGTTCCACAGCCTCTTTGACAGTTATGCCTTGAATTTGAAGAAGATAATTTACAATCACTGAAACCATGGGTGCGGTGGACCAGCACATATTTGCTCAGCTTCTTCATCATGTGAGACTGCATAAGCTATCCTACTTCATTCACAAAAGTATTCACAGGCAAACTATTAGGAACTGCATCTCGTCCTTTGCAAGCAATCTTCATATATCTGATACCATTGCTTTCAATACCTTCATTTCGTTGTTCATACAAAGAATCAATTGCATCAACAGAAATAGTTGAAGAAGCAGATTCCTGAGTCGTTGAAATAGATTGGAAATAAGTTTCTCACTCACGTTCATCCATTTTGAAACAAGGTCAAGGGAAGATATACTAAAAATATTGAATCTGCTTCTGCAGCAACAGCATTTGCCAAGTGTGATTTTCTAGTACCAGGAGGACCATAAACGAACAGCTATTCAAGGCTTCCATGTATCCTGTCTGAAGAAGGATACAATCCCATTTAATCATTGTAATGTGTTTTCTGATGTTATTCTTAACAGAACTTCATGACTGCAGCAAACCATATTTTCCTTTGTCTGGAATATCTTCTTTCAAAACCTGTTCATCTCAGTGTAAGAGATACAAATCTTTCGCTCCCAATGTAGAGCTTTCACAACCACCAGGATATGAAACAGGAAGCCTTGGCTATAATGATTATAAAAGGTAATATAAATAATGGAAATTGAAATTTATGGGGAGTGATCAGAATGGAGGTCCTAATTTGTGAAAATCATGACTCCGTCAGGGCCTCTCTTGCGGGTGTGGTTTTGGGCTCTTGTACATCTTCATCATCCTCTGTAGAAGTTATAGTCAAGAAAGGATGTGTAGCGGCTTGGTGAGTGGGTGATGTTAGTGTTTCGTTCCCACTAGAAGAACTTTGTTTCCCTTTTGAAACTATCGTGATGTTAGTGTTTCGTTCCCACTAGAAGAACTTTGTTTCCCTTTTGAAACTATCTTATTAGCATTTTGTTGTTCCTTTAAAAGTGCTGCTATTTGCTTAGCTGGCAAGCCTTTCTTATCAGGCCCTACACACATATTAATACTTTTACCCCCAGGGCCGAAGAAATGAAGTTTACTCTAGAGTAGGAGCTTCTATATTGTGCCTGGCCAAAAATACATTTCCAAATGAAGCCCCCACCTCCACTACAATGTGCAATTCTTGTAGTGTCTCCATAAAGGAGACCTTTTATCAATTTTAAATTGTTGAGAACCCTCCTCACCCACTAAGCTTTGACTACTCATTCTTGCACTTGAAATCTATAACAAAAATTACTAAAAAAAAATCTTCAAAACTTGTACAAAACATGGAATAAATTTGGAGCTTTAGGAAAAACTAAAGCAAATGATTCAAAGACATACTTTCAACACTCAAATCAACCTTGAAGCAAGAATTTAGCACTCCACAATCAATCTCCTTGGTATTCAATCACTTCACTTCATTCTTGTAAGAATGAGAGAGCAAAATGAGACATCAAATGAGCCTAAAATGAATTAGATATCAAGTAAAAGGGGTGTTTTAGGGTTGGGTTGAAAAAAAAATCATAAAAAAACCTTTATTTTTAATTTTTTTTTGGGCCCACGAGTGAGTTGTCTCGCGGGTATGCACGGAATCCGTACATGGTCCGTGTTTGACCTTGTGGGTCCGTGCAAAATTGTGGATCCATGACCCAGCACAAACCAATTCGCCGATTGAAGTCGATATTGACCCGAACCCGGTTTGAGGCTAGGAGCTGCAAATCCAATAACTAGGGTAAAAATTCTTCCAAAACTTGAATTTTTTTATCATCTCAAAACTTTCTAGTAAAAGGACTCAAGAATGGGGTTAAATGCTTACCGTAGATGCTTAGAACTCCTTTGTGGAAGCTATCTAACACCCTATGAACAAATCTCTTCATAAAAAAATCACCTATTTTCAAAATGCTAAAATGGAGATCAAATGAGAAGAGAGCCTAGTTGCAAACACAATGAGAAGATTAAAGAATGAACGGCCTCTTTTAGATCCATTTTGGGGTTTAGGAGCCAAAAAAGAATAAAAAATAACATTTTGCAAATACAAATGTGTGTTTTAAGTGAATTGGGAACTCCAAAAAGCGTCCAATTACTCGGAAGTTGCTGGAAGCATCCATAAACCTTGTAGAAGCGGAGAGGATGCACTTCACGAGCATCCAGATGCTTACTGAAGTGCATACTTGCGCTTCCATGAGCATTTGGTTGCCTAGGTAACACTTCCTGTGTGCATTTGTAGGGCTTCTAACGCGCTTTAGGCATTTGAATACTTCCGCTTCAATCTCCAAGATCCCGGGCCACACACCAGTAAGGTAGCCTATAGGAATGTCGATCCAAAACACAATCACAATGATCACAAAGTTCCACATATTAGGTAGCAGCACTAATTAACCCAATTCTTCCTTTACAATCATGTACACTTCCCAACATCTTGTCATGTAAGCAGTGAACTTCACAAACTTCCAACCATAGACTTTTGAATAAGAGTCACTGTATACTCGAGCTTGCTCTATTTGCCGTAGTTTTGGAAACGTTTTCAGATATTTGTTCATCCAAATCACTCATTCTGCTAAGATATATATATATATATATATATATATATATTCTCTCACCTCAATTAATATGAATGCCTCCAAAAATAGCCGTGGTCTTCAAAATTTGCAACCAAATGACCATTCAGAACACGCATCCTAGAATACTGATAGCGTGGACTCTATTCCAATCATGGCAATGCTTCTAAATGGCTTTGGACAGGATGGAAATAACCACAGGTTAGCTGAAACATCAATTTGCTTTCCCCATTACTTGAAATATCCTCTATCCTTAGCACATTGAAGCTAAATCCCCATATATGACTCACGACAATGTTCTCACAAATGTATAATATTCATGCCAGGTATAACCATATACTTGCTGTTTTCATATACTCCAGATATTCACATACTGATCATTTACTTGAAAACGATTTCGGGTTTCAATAAAGCTGTTCCCCTAGATATTACCATGGTCTCCTCGATTATTAAATTTATGCTTTCTGCAATGAGGTAATATCAATGCTAATATGTATCCATAGTTCCTTTCATCGCCAGTAAAGTTCCAAACTTTAATATTTCAATCTTAGTATTAATATTAGTAGGGCCTAAAACTTCCTTCTTTCATATAACTGTCACTGCGATGGAAAAATGGAATTAAACCCTGCTATGATGTTTTTTCGCATTTAATTGCTGATTTTGGATTTGACAGACACAACCTTATTACTTTTGAAAGCTATAAAAATTCACTTTAATAAATATATTAAACATATATATACCCCACTTCATGAGAATCACAGTATTCATATAATTGCGACTTGCAAAATGTTCTCTTAAATTTTGTTACTCATGAAATGTTTACAGGCTGGTAGGAAAGCCAATTCTGATACCACTGAAATACCCCCTTTAGGATATTTGCACCAGATTTTTGCCAATTATACCTCAAGAATTTAAAGAAACAATTTGCATGCAACTGATTTCTCTAATCCAACAGATTAAACTGGAAATCATACAATATCAGATTGGAATAGAGATCTGGAATGAATATGAAGATAAATCATTACAGGCCCTATTTTTCAACAGATATGAAATAGCTCTAATATTGCAAACTTGTCTTCAGAAGAAGACCTCACAAATTTGCCTAGTTGTGAACTTTGTTGCAAATCATGAATTGGGTTTCCGTCCAATCCACCAATAAATCCTGAAAGTTTCTGTCTTTAGGTTTAAGAGCTGAAAGCCAAAGCTTTCAAAAATTCTCCAAGAGAAAACAATAACCAAACATAAGCCAAGCATATCCAAAATGAGCCTTTCAATGTTCTTTTATAGTCCATCCCCATGACTCTTCGTTTTCCCTCTGCTTGACTCTTGGTGTTCTTTTTCTCAGTCTCTTTATTTCCCCTCTTCGAATCAAAATGTCTTTATCAAATTTTCACTAGGCTCCATAAAAGTCATTTTAATACTCTATTAAATAATTAAACTAAGTTCTCATTTAATTTCTTAAACTTAATTATTTAGATTGACTTCTAATTTTCCAAAAAGGGGACATTACAACTTTTCATATGGTGATGAGTGTACGTTTTTCCAGCACTATAGGGCAACAATCACATATTCGAACATATCAGTCTCATACAATATATACTACTCTTTTTCCCTTTTAGTGGTCTTCAAACATAGCACCTTTTTCAAAAACAGAACATATTAAAAATTGCTGATATTGTTGGAAATGCTGGCACTTCAAGTTTGTTGTCCTCTTCCTTCACACACTGCCTATGCATGTGCACGCACATGACCTCACCGTCATCACACTCCTCTTTGGTCAGTTCCTTCTCAAAAAAATCCTCGTCCTACATATCTCTGGCTGTTAAACTTCCATCCACTTGGTAGGCACTTCACACATATCTTTCATAGACAAATGGCTCGAACTCTATTAGTGGCATCTGATAGGGAATTTCTTATCTCAAGTCTTCCCCTTAATCATTACACACTATCTGTAATAGATTCCTCCATCTCAGCCATACTTCTTCTAGAAATATCAAGGGGAAATTTCTATATGCGAGGAACTAGAAATAGGATATAGGTTCCATGAGTATATGATGAGCTGAAAACTATTTTTTCAGCAAGGAGAAGAGCAAAATTTTGACTCCAATTTTCGAAATTCAAGCTCATAGCTCCGAGGGATCAACTACGATATGCCCATATATTGCTTGGTGCACTTTTATACTACTGTTAGGATGTGTAAATGGAAAGGGCAGGCAATGGATGAACAAACGATAAGGATGAAGAGGAAACTAAGCATACTGCTTAATTTCATTGATGTAAAGAAACAGATAGTACATAAATTTACAACTCCTTGAATAGATGTATGAACAGTCATGTGTTGACATTTGATCTTGTAATATATTTGAGCTATTTTTCAGAAATAAGTTATGTTTCTCATAGAACTTATTTTAATTTGTGCTTGTAGCGCCGGGAATGCTTTGCTTGTGCTCCAACAGGTTCAGGGAAGACACTCTCCTTCCTTATACCCATTCTTATGAATTTGAAGGTATTTTGTCATGCAATTATGTGTTTAATATCTCAGAAGCATAAAAGATAAAATGATTGTAACTGTCACATGCATAGACTTATCACTATCTTTTTGAAATAGAGAGCATCTAAAGATGGCATTCGAGCTGTAATTCTTTGTCCAACACGCGAGTTGGCTACCCAAACAACAAGGGAATGCAAAAAATTTATTGAAGGCAGGAAATTTCGTATTAAACTAATGACGAAGTCTTTGGCAAGATGTACTGACTTTGAGAAGTTGCCTGTTGATATCCTGGTTTCAACACCGCTTCGTCTAGATTTTGTTTTGGGAAAGGGGAAGCTCAATCTCAGCAGGTGAGTAATTATTTGTTCTCCTAGAACTGGTTTCTGATGTATTTTTTCAATTGTTGTGAGGAATTTGTTCACATGGCACAGAATGAACAATTCAGGGGAACACAACACATTTATTTAGTGACAGTAGCAGATAGTATTTCTAGGGATAATGTTCTAATTGCAGAATACAGCTTTAAGTTGCCTCTGAAGTAAGGTTAAGTCTGTAACATATATAAAACATTGCAAAGGTATCTATTACATATGCATTCTGAAAACAGTACTACTACTTTTATCTGCATATTTCTCCATTTTTGTATTTGTTTAGCATTAGATGAAGACATGTGTCCTAGACTCGTTGATTTAATTTTTACTAATTTGAGTCAGATGGCATTTCTTCAAGAGCGCTAATCTCTTTTCGAAATTTTACAAGCCCAACAGACCCACCTGAAAAGTCCTGTCCGATTATTCTTTAATTTCTGTTTGAGATCTCCACTTAGATTTAAGGCACTTTTATGTGGCTAATACAGAGAGGATGTCAAACAATTAGTTGAGCTCTTAAGATCTCTTGTTTTTATGCTAAAATGTTAATAAACTTTAAGTAGAATATTGTAACATATGAAGCAGACAATAAGCAAACTCTGAACAAAAGATATTGGCTTTTGACACACCTTAAACAAATTGGTCTTAACCTAAATTCTTTTAATTGACAAACCAATTCACTCCAAAATCCAAATGCTTATTAAGAAAAAGTAGCATAAAATAATTAAAAAATAATATTAAAAAGTATAAAAGCTGGACGGCCTTGTCTATCCACTCAAAACCAATAATGTACAGGGGCAAGGAATCAATAATCTCCAATCCAGGATAGTAATGTGTTGAAGGATTTATAGTATTCATGATAATGAAGATTCTTCATAAGATTTGCCACATTTTGTTGGTGAGTTAAAACTTAAAACAGATATTGTTGTCGCTTAAGAGATGGCAATACAAGATGATGAATGTTTTATGTTGATATTTTTCATCTCGTTGCTTTTTTGTGTTTGCCTACAGTTAAAATTTTGTCACCTACAAAGGTTCCCCTAACATTGAAAACCATGACACAGTTTGAGCACGCATCTCACAGATAAATCAAGAGGCACTGGCTATTGCAAAAGAAGGATTTTGTAACATGTCAAAACTGCATTTGTGCCATCTGGAATAATCAATTTGTAGCAGCAAAACACATTTAAGAGATTGAAAATATCAAATATTTTTCGAAAAATATGTTAACAAGAATTGACATTCAACAAAAGATGCATAAAAGACAAGTCTTATAATTATATATTGATCATGCTTTTTCAAGATTATGCATGATTAGCAATTATATATTAAACTGTTGATTTGTATCACAAACTCACTCCATCTGTTCCATGGGGATGTATACCCTCCAAAAACTCCACATCCTTGGCAGAGGCATATTTCTGATACTTTGGGGACTTGGGGGAAACATCTCCTCATAGAACCATTGCTTCTGTGACCTTTGTCAGGGACATGACTGGGTCAGCTATACGACTCATGCCATTACATACTGATTGCAACCTTTAATTCCATGAAAGCTAGGTTACTTTTCATGGGGCACTCTTAGAAAAGGTATAGTGAAGATTTTCACCTCAACCATGTATCAGGTCTGTCACCCAAGTTCTATCCCACTGCTGTTCTGCAATCGTCTCCAAGTTTAGGCCCTTAGTCCTCCCATGTTGGAAATCTATCTCTCTGTCTCTTTGTTAGGAAACTTGTGGATCTTTGTGGCTCATTTTGAATTCCGTTGCATCTGTGTCAGCCCAAAATAATCGATTTTCAGAATTTGGATGCTTAACATGACCAGTTCTACTAAATGCTTGCTTAGACTGGTTTCATGCAGTGCAGTCAATTCAAGATATGCACCAAATAGGCTTATGGGAAATCCTTGGAGATTTCTTGAAACTGCATTGGCCAAAGTCAAGCCTAGAATTATATAGCTTGACAGCAACCTGCTGGTTGTAATTGCTGGGTCAAAGAATTATCAATCAAATATTATTATTAGTCTTGTGCTTAGACATGGTAGTCGTGAATACCCTATGATCTTCTAATGAACATGGTGAGGGAACACTCACCTCTAGTCCACTCAACAACCACTCTAAACTACACCTAAACTAGAACATGAATGACGATAAATCACCTCCAAGCAAGCTGCCTAATTAGTACAAATCCTCCGAGAACGGGAATGTTGATGAGTCACTTCCAAGCAACATGCATCTCAAGACTAGGAGATGCCACAAATCTTGATGTAGAGCACTTGTCGTTGAAACAACCACATGGCAAAACTCTTTACACCCATGGGAATCAACTTTCACCTACAAAGTTTCCCAAGAAACAACCTAAAAACCCCCAAAATGATGAAAGTATTATAAAGGTAATTGGTAAAATATTCAATAAATTTATGAATGAGCAGGACACTCATAAATAGTTTACAAAGACAATTTCTCTATTATTGAACATTTGTTATTAAAAACATTCTAGTAACAAAAGAATAAAAGAATAGTAGAAACATTCTAATATCTAAAAGATGGACAATATTGATCATTAAAAGAATAATAAATAAGATATTTAGAAATATTATTCTAATGCTCTCCCTTTATGGTCAATCTGTCAACTACACCAAGGAAGCCCCTAAACAAGTTTATCTCGAAGGAGCGACTTCGTGATAATATCAACAATTTGGTCTATTGTAGGAACATATTGCAAATCCATGGATCCATCTTCAAACAACTGTTAGATGAAGTGACAATAAATATGGTTGGTTCACTCATGGAAGACTGGTTTTTTCGCAAGTTTCACGAATACACAATATTGATCATCAAAAGAATAATAAATATTTAGAAATATTATTCTAATACTCTCCCTTTGTGGTCAATCTATCAACTACACCATGGAACCCCCTAAACAAATTTATCTCGAAGGAACGACTTGGTGATAATATCAACAGTTCGGTCTAATGTAGGAACATATTGCAAATCCATGGATCCATCTTCAAACAACTGTCAAATGAAGTGACAATAAATGTTAATATGCTTGGTTCACTCATGGAAGATTGGGTTTTTTGCTATGTTACCTAGGGACACGTTTCCACCCCTAAACCCGAAGTTTCGGAAATGGCGACGGTTTCGGGGACGGGGGGTCGGCAGGGGATGTTTCCCAGACGTCCCCACTTAGAGAAGAAAATAGGAAACGCGTCCTCGAAACTTCGAAAACGGTCAACGAGTTTCCAAACCACATTGACCGTTTCGGGGACTATTTTTCCGTTTTCTTACGTCTTGGGGATTGCATAAAACGTTTACTATTAAAATTTGTTAAACTCAAAAAAAACATTAAAAAAATGATTTTCCAGTCATCTGCGGGCTCAGACTTGTTGAAGTCAATTTTTTTATAAAATATATTATAAAATGAATGATTAGGGGCGGCTTTCATAGTATCTTTGTTTTCATTTTGAAGCTCGGGATGATAGTGACGGTGACTTTGATATGGATGATTAGGGGCAGCTGCCTTAGTATCTTTTGTTTTCATTTTGACTTTGATGTTTCAGACTTTGGAGTGTTTTGTCTTGACATTATAATATTATATGATCATTGATAGTTGATATATTGATGGAATGATTATATATCAATATGATCATTGATACACTATAGTTGATACTTTAAAAGTTTAAAACTTTAAAATTTGAGTCTTTATCTATTCAATGTTTCCATTTTATTGAGAGTTGATGTTTTTCATTCCCTTATTTGATTCATTTCATTATGTACTAATGTTATTTTAAGTATTTGAATGACTATTGAAAATGATGTTATTTATAATTTTCTATGATGATTCGATTAGATGCTGATTGCTATGCTCTATGATCATTGATGAATCATTATTTGATTAATGAAATTGATAATTTTGAACTATGTTGCTGTGATGAATGTAGAATTGACGAATATATTTGAAAATTCGGATATATATATAAAGCTGTCCCCTGCCGTCCCCTATTTCAGCAAAAAAAAAATCGTCCCAGAAACCCGTTTTCCCATCCCCCCGTCTCCTCGTCCTGGAAACTTGGGGTAACATAGGTTTTTTGCAAGTTTCAATATCCCTTGATTGTCGCATAAGAGGGGTGATGGGCCTACTTGATACATATGGATGTCGGAAAACATCCTTTAATGCCAAACTGTTGGTTTTCTAGGACCGCTGCAAATGTACTAAGCATTGCCATGCATATTGGTATGTGTTTTCCAATTTGCAGCAATCTCTTATATATATTTGACAGTCAGTAAAGAATAGGCATGTCCTCTCACGGGACATGTCTGTTGATTAATATAATCACAATCTTCTAGTTATAATATCTCATATATATATATATATATATATATATATATATATATCTTTGTTACAGTTTATCTGAGAGAAGCTACAAACATTATGAATATATATATAATATTGCAAGAAAGTAAAAAGTTGATGATGGTATAGTTTCTTTCATTTGTCCATCCATTTGAAAGTATGGTGCAGCCATGCTGTTTCCATTGTAACAATCGGTCTTCAACCACATCTTTACCCCTAGAAACAACATCTTTTAACAATCTACAAGCACAAAAAAAAAAGAGATTTACTTTAAGTACACAACTTTGATTAAGAAATTTTTTTTTTTCAACAAAAACAAGTAAATTGTAAAACTATAAAAGTATTAAAGTTTGAAACAAGTGAAGTACCTCCCACTCAAGGCTGTAGGAGTAGGTGGCTTGTAGCCTTTTCCCGATACCATACAACCAGTCACAAAATTTAGAAAATATGGACTTGCTGCAACATTGAAGGAGAGCTTGTTAAAAAGCCAAAAATCAGCACATTGAATGTCAAGTTGCTCATGCACATCACGGTTCCATCCAGTACCCTCCAATGATGATTGTGCTCCATGTGTATTTCTGTGCACAAAATAACCATCAATAGAAGAGTTTTGTGGTCTACTAGAACTAGCAGATGTGAAAGTTGAGCCTGAGGACCTGCTACGGGTAGGTGTGTTCCGTGTGCGGATCTGTGGGCCATGAAAAGAGCCCACTATCCCATCAACTGCTTCTTCTTCTTCATCAAGGGTGACTGGGATACCTAGTCACATGACACAACCCACATCATTTCATTATGAATCATGATAATTGTTTTAGCACAATCGTTAGTCGTGATTAGAAAATAATAAATGATTCTTAAAAGGAAACATACCTTGCGATTTGTAAATGGCTGCCCTCATGGCCAATTTTGCCCTTTCCCTTTTCAACTTCTTCTCTTCTTCGGCACTAAGAAAAGCAATCATCTCCCTTTTTATTTCCTCCGTAGTCGCATCACAAATCCTTGTGTCACACTTTTCTATACCAGGAAGGTGGTAATTCAAACGAGATATGCCTCCACGGATTTGTTTTTCACATTTCATGCATATGACACTATTATACTCGATTCCTTCAAAGGCATATTTCCATGCAAAGTCTCTAGCCCCTTTAGGGCGCGTGCCTATGAATCCAAATGGACATGCTACGGGACCATTGGGAGATGATGCAACTGATGCATTTGTAGAGGAAGCCATATTTGCTGGAAAATTAGAGAATAAAACAAAAAATGTATTAGCCTTTAGGTTTTGAAATTATTGAGAAAAACTTGATTGTTTTTGGAAAAATTGCAAAAAGACGGTGTTAGGTCTTTGTTATGAATCATTACACTCTAAAACGTATTAGAGAACATTACAAACGGTATTCCTAGAGTCTTAATTAAGTTAGATGCAAGATATGCAAGTATAGGAAGATAAAAATAAGTTTTAAGTCAAAAGAACAAAAAATTGAGAAACTTACTTGTGGATCTGAATATGCTTGGTAAGAGCTTTGAATCCACTCCTAACCCACTAGAAATCGCTACAAATCATTGCCAAACACTTAGGTGCTGCTCCAAAACCCTTCTCTTCAACCCAAGACGCCGAATGTAGCAAACAAAACAATGTCATTTTTTTGGCACAGGTATTTATTGGATGCCGCTCGTGAGAAGATTGCAAGTTATTGCGAGTAATTGGCGATATATCACCAACTTCTCTTGGCGATAAGTGCAAAATGTTGGCCCTTGAAATTGGCGATAAAACCTCAAGTTTTCTTGCCGCATAGAACTTCTCGTGAGAAGTTGACTTATTCGTGATAAAATGGTGAGAAGTTGAACTATGATTGGGTGTGTGGGACTCGAAGACCTTAAGGTATCCTTTACCTTACGCTTCTATAAGGATGACCATGAAATACCTAGAATACTAATTCAATGAATGATGAATAAGGATTATGAAAAATCTTTTTTAATTTGAAATCCTTTAAGATTTGTTACAATAAAGAATTGACGGCTCTCGCTTGCAATGACGATAGTCAGAATTTATTTCCTTGATTTATTTCATGTCACTAATGTTTCTGCACAATATGGTAATCTTTCACTGTACATATTTGGGATTTGGTCTAACAACACCATTAACAATTATCATCTTAGCAATTTATAATCATGGGCACTTCCAGTTTTTTATGTTTAGACTGATAAAACTATCACCAAGTATTTATAATTGGTTTTCAGAAATAAGAGTGACCCCACACAAAGATTATAATAGTTTGGCATCAATGTTTAAATCACCCAATATATATATATATAAGGAGCAATAGATTATTCGAGGTGTTCCCTAGCTCCCTAGACTTTTCAGCATATGAGGCATTGATTTATGCTCATGTCAAAGATAGATTGGTTATCTTTTGCGATCTTATAACACTCACAATAAAACTCTTATTTCTTCAAATATAAATAGTTTACTATACAAATATATATCTTCGCAATCGATGAGAATATAAATCAGTGCTATACAACAATCACTTTTATAGATATTGTAATGTTGAATTTGCCTGCACAACAAACACCTACTGCTTTATCTCATCCTGCTCAACGACATAGAGACCTTGTAGATGATGTAGCAAATGTGGATTCCTCCAAATAACGGACTTGCAATCTAAGTTCATTCTTGCTCTGATGCATAGTTCCAAGAATCACGGCGATTCATGCGATTCACGCGATTTGGCGATTCGATTCAAGCCAAACGATTTTTTGTGAATCGGTGAATCGAATCAGTGATAAAGGGTTTATGAAATAAGTTACTCACTAAATTTCAAGGGTTTTTTAAATTTTCCGATTCATGGCCAATTCGATTCCGATTCATGGCCGATTCACGATTTGATTCGGCCTTGCCGATTCCGATCCGATTCCGATTCTTGTTACTTTGCTCTGATGTCATAATAAAATATAGAATGGTGTATAATTGTTATTTTTTGACCAAATTCCTAGCATAAAGTGCGAGACAATATCCAACACAGTTGTTGCTGATTATATTTCTTTCAATCTTATTCTTTCATTTCTCACATTTACATTTGCAGCCTAGCTCTGATACCATGTTGGTTTTCTGGGATCGCTGCAAATTTACTTAGCACTGCCATGTATATTGGTATATGTTTTCCAATTTGCAGCAATCTCTTATTTATATAAGAAAGTCAGTAAAGAATAGACACATCCCTAATGGGACATGTCTATTTATTAATATAATCACAATATCTCTAATATTATATATACATATACATACATCTTATGTATACTATATATATATATATATATTTGTATTTGCTACAGTTTATCCAAGAGAAGCTACAAACATTAACACAAACTGCTTCATAACTTGCTTTGACTTTTCCCTGATATTCAGCTTCCATTGAATAAAGAGATATTGCTTGCAGCTTCTCACTAGTCCAAGCGATAGAACTTGTGCCCAAATTGAAGACATTCAAAAGTGGACTTTTTGCCATCAACAATGCCTCCCTAACCGAGTATGTGTAACCGATGAGTTGGGGATCTTTGGATTGTCCATGGAGGATAACAAAGTTTGGTGTGCCCTTAACATAATGCTAGATGTGCTTCATTGCAACCCAATGATCTGAAGTAGGAGCTTTCATAAAGCGAGATATGTAACTTGCTGCAAAG
Organism: Cupressus sempervirens; assembly: GCA_028749045.1. NCBI lineage: Eukaryota > Viridiplantae > Streptophyta > Pinopsida > Cupressales > Cupressaceae > Cupressus > Cupressus sempervirens. Next base: position 522,248,324 of record CM053783.1, on the reverse strand, counting down.
CTGAGATCAGTGTAGTGATGGTGAGATAGATCAAACTACCCACTAGTTGCTTGATTGTGAATCATTCTCAATAGGAGAACTAGATATGGCTGACAGCTTTAGACCAAACTTCATATGTATAGATGTATGTTTGCTGTCCTTTATTTTGAATTTCTCAATCAGATCCCGTGCGTATTCTAGCTGAGAGATGAAAATGCCATGTAACCACTGCCAAACCTTGCACCTAGGCAGTAGTGTAGAAACCCAAGGTTGGTCATGTCAAAAGGTTGACATAAATTTTGTTTGATTTCTTGAATCAAAGATGCCAAACTACTAATGGTGGTCAAATCATCAACATAAATTACTAGAAGGATGATGTCACCATTAGTAGTCTTGACATACAAATTTGAGTTAGGAATCCTCTAGAAACCTTGATCTATGAGGTACTTATGAATTTTCATGTACCATCCCCGAGGAGCTTGTTTGATGCCATAGAGTGCTTTCACTTGTTTGATTAGATGGTTTTCTTTACGAACAACCTTGAATGTAGGAGGTTGCGTCATGTACACCTCTTCCTTTAAATTACCATCTAGGAAGGGACTTTTGATGTCCATTTGATGGACCTTCCAGTCACATAGAGTTGTCATGGCTAGGACTAAAATAATGCTGCTCATCTTTCTTGGTAGAGCAAATGTCTTCTCATAGTTAATCCCTTTATGCTGAGAGAAGCATTTGGCAACAAGATGAGCCTTGTACTTATCTAAAGTACTATCAACCTTGTATTGACTTTGTAGATCCATTTGCATTTGATAGATTTATTTTCTGAAGGAAGATCTAACAAAACCTAAGTGTTATTTTTCAATAGACTATGGTGCACAATTTTCATAGCTTCTTCTCACTTAGGTATCCCTTTTGTTTCAGTGTATGTTTGAGGCTTATACATAATGTGAATGTTGGCCATGAGAGCAAGAACTACACATTCTGAAGGTTTGCTCTTCTTTTGAGCAGTTCTAACCTCAATGAGCTCGTTATCGTGAAGATCACCAATTGTCTTAGCCCACCATTTAGGCCGGAGAGAAGAAGTGTCAACATTAGAAGAAAGAGGAGGAACGGGATCATCACCATCAAAAGAAAGATTTGAGGACTCTAGAGGAAAATCAGGTGGTATATATGCATCTATGGGTGAGCTTGCAAGAGAAAGAAATGGTGGAGAGGCATGAACAAGAACTAGAGCCATTTCAGCTGAAGCTCTATCATCAAGTGGACCTAATAAAAGACAAATACCCAAGTCTTTAGCCTTGAGAGACTGATCCTCTGAATTTGTAGTTGGAGGAGAGAGCTGAAATGACCCTTGTTCCTTGTCAAAGACCACATCACAACTAAAGATAAGACAAGTACTCTCAATGTCAACTAGTCGGTAGGCTTTGTGATTATCGCTGCAATCGGTTAGCATGAGTTTCTGGCTCTTGGCATCCTTGGTGTATTGAGCATCAAGAATACAAATAATAGCAGTGAAACCAAAAAATTTGAGATGACCGCTTTAGGGCTTGCGGCTGACCAAGCCTCTTCCAGAGTCTACTTCTTGACAACCACTGTAGGATAGTGGTTGAGAAGATAGATGACATTGTGGACTACTTTAGCCCAAATTTTCTTTGGAACTCTTTTGTGTTCAAGCATAGATATGACCATTTAGGTAATTGTGTGGTCTCTAATCTCAATGACACTGTTTTGTTGAGGGCTGTAGGATGTTGTTAATCAACACTTTATTGGCTATGTTGTTCACATAAATGGGAGAAAGTAGAGGAATAGAATTTTCCTCTATTGGCAATTCTAAGAGTAACAATATGTTGACCAGATTCTCTTTCTACAAATGCTTTGAGCAGCTGAATCAAAACAAAGACCTCCAATTATTTAAGAAGGAAATACACACATTTTATGACTGAAATCATCAACAAAAACTTAAAAAAAATACCCGGACCATATAAGAGCAGCAGCCATAGGAACATAGATATCATCATGGACCAATTGTAATACATCAAAAGTTCTTGAGGAGTCACCATTCGAAAACAAAGTGCAATGTTACTTCCCAACTTGACATGCTCTGCAAAATCCAAGGTTTTATTTTTGAATCTCTGGCAACCAAATGACAATATCTTCCTGAACAAGTTGAGAAAGATAGTGCACATTTAAGTTCCCATATTGTTGATGCCAAAGTGTACTAACAGAGGAGTGATGAACTGCCATAGCAAGCTCCTAAGAATCACCACAATCAACAAGTTTGAGTAGATCATGATTCTCAAGACCAACAACAAGAGTAGACCAAGAGTCCTAATAAAAGATAAAGGAAAACTAGTTTCCATCTACTCTAAAATTGTATATTGCCTTTTTTGACAACAATGTACTCTTCTCCTCCAAAAGCAATTGAATCGGAACATGATTGAAAACCTATGAACTAATCTTGGCGGTGAGTGAAGTGGCAGGAGGCACTTGAATCAATATACAAGAAGGTGTGAACAAAAGACTTACATGATCTGCAAGTCTTTTAGTCATGAAGGTGCGAAAGGATGACATACCCTGCTCATTGTGCTTTGCAATATGTGGTTTAAGATGAGAACCAGATTGCTTGTCCTGAGTAGCTAAGCGTTTGTGACACCTCAACTTCATATGACCAAATTTATGGCAATAGTTATAGGACTCTGCGAGTCTTGGTAGGACTCTATGACTCTTGAGTTGAGTCAGGCTTGCGGGGTTTTTTTGGCTTTGCCAGCCAACTCAGTTGAGGTCTTGGAAACTCCTTCGAGGATTTCGCTTAGCAAGACTCTGCTATAACCAACTAATGCTAATAAGGAAAAAAGGAACATTTTTTTTGTTGTTTTTAATTATTGATTCTGTCTTGTATGCCTTCTCTGAGACCTAAAAAGGTCATACTATCTTTTGTAAACACTTAAAAGAGAGCGAAAAGGCATGGGAGAAGAATATAAGGGTTTTAAAAAATGGATTAGCAAATCAATTGTCTCTCATATATTGATTGCTGATTGTTTGTGCTAGTTTCTAGGTTGTATTCACACATTGAGAGGAGCTAAAAGAAGCATTAGGAGGAGGCCGCCACAAATTGAGTTGCATTTCTTCATTTTTGGAGCAATTTTGAACAAGTGGGTTCCACTTTTGTGTTGGTTTCTGATATTTTTTTTTTTCATTCAAATCTTCATTTTGTTTACATTTATCTTTAAAATTTTAGATTTGTAATACTTTATGTTGATGAAAAAGCTAGAAAAGTAAGAAGGCCTAGTCTTTTATTTTCTTTATTGTAGATGATGAGGGTAGCTCATCTAAGCCTCTAATTAACCCAGGTGCAAACCCTATTCATGTAGCAATGGATAAGGTTTGGAAACATGCCATCCTGGACCCAAAAAAAGGAGTAGTTTATGTTGGCATTGTAGTGTTAAATGTAACAGGGGAGGTATTCAAATATTGAAATATCACCTTGCACATACTAGGGCATGATGCTAAACCATGCCTAGAAGCCCCTTAGGATGTTATTCGTGAAATGCAAGCTCGTTGAAAGAGATATGAAATGCAAACCAATCATGTAATGCTTCAAGATGTGAACACAATTGGAGTATGTTCGAGCATATACACTCGAAGAAGCGCAATATATTGGTAGTGAAAAGGATGAACGATCTTGTGTTTGTGCATTACAACCTTCACCTTCGTCATAGACAGGTCATGAGTGCAGACACATCTCCTATTACTTTAGAGGAGGTTGATCCACAAGTAGAATGGAACATTGAGATTGATGATCCCCTTTTCGGTGATGAAGACTTGGAATGGGTTGATCAAATGGATCGAGAGATAGAGGTTGAAGTGATGACATAGGAGGAGGCTAGAGCGCGAGCAAACCTAGTGGAAGACTTTGAGGTTGAGAGTGAGTGATCTGAAGGTGATGAGGATGAGGATACTGCTGAGGCTGAGCCTGAGACATGGATATAAAAGATGGTTGCAGTATCTTCCTCAAGCTATTTCAAGTTTACACATAGGAAGATATAGGGCCTTAGTCTTCTATGCGCTAGCATTTATTTTGATATATGTTTTGAACTCTGATTACATGGATTTCTTATTCCATGAATACTGCAGACTTCTTATAGTGACACTATTTATATTTGAGATTTCTAATGTGTTATTTAGTGACTACTTTAATAGTTAACTTATTTACTTCAAAAATTTGTATTATACTTATGTGATCAATGTAAACTTCTGTATGTTTGCAAAGTAGCTTGTGTTTATCTCAATTATTGTATTTTTGATGTTAATTGTTTGAATGATGAATGAAAAATCCTTAAAAATCTTTGAATTTCTTGGGTTTTTCAATCTACTAAGTCCTTGCTGAGTTCGAATGCCAAGTTTGAGCCCGAGCTCGAGCCTAAATCTAGCTTGCCAAGTTCAAGTTTTGTATCTATGCTTACGGTAGTAGTTGCATATCTATGCTTACGGTAGTAGTTGCACTGCATATTTTTCTTTTGCATGCCTTTTGATGACTAGGCAAAGAGATTCTACTGAGAAGATAGAGAAGACTAATAGTCGCGTGTCCTTATGAACAAAGTTGGCCAAGAAAGATTGTGTGTTTGAAGATAAGTTGGTACTACTGCCGAATTGTTGTTTCCAGTGATCTTGCCATAAACATTAGAATGAGTAGAAGCAATTCCTAGAGTTTTAACAAAGGCTTATAGGAAGACAATAGACTTTTTAGGGTGAGCACTACCATGTTTTCTTCCATTTTGCGTCTAATGACTTCCAATTGATCTCAAATGTTCTTGATTTTTTTGAGATTGCTTGCAACATCATACTTGTAGAAAAGTATGTTCTACAAGAAGAATGCATGACTTTTAGCAGAGCTTCCATGCAAACCTTTGAGATGGATCCAAATTTCAGAAGCTTTTTTGCAGAAAGAACTCGCGTAGTTGATCATCAGTGACCAAAAGTTTGATGAGCATGATAACTTCTTGATTTTGCTTAAATATATCTTGCTCTTTTGCCTTCTTCCTTGAGACAATTAGTCTTGCCCAAAACAATTTTGTCAAGACATTTGTATTAAAAAATTGTCATCATACACTACTTCCAAGTGTTGTAGTTTCTGTCATTCACTTTTTAATTGCCCTCGAAAGAATATTTGTAACAAATGCCATTGTAGAATAATAAGGTCGAAGGTGATTGATTAGATGACACAAATATTGAGGCTGAATATGACCAACACGTGAAAATCACATTTTGAAGAAGACAAAGGCAGAAAGCAAGTGCTTATTTTTAGATTGAATTACACATTATTGGGCATGATCCCAATGCAAAATTTTTAGTAGACTCAATTTTTTTGAGAGAAAGTCAAAAAATATCGTGAAAAACCCACCAAGAAATCTTTAAATAAAATTTTAACATGATAAAAAAAATCAGAGGGTTTTCAAGAAACCCTAGCCAACTGAAAAAGATTGAAAATGACAGAAAAAGGCTTGAAATAGCTTTAACAATGAAGTTGGAACAAATTAGAAGCTTCGAAGATGGAAAAAAATTGTTGTTTTTAACAAATATAACCACATTGATGGTCGAAAAAGCAAAATGTTGCAACAAAACTTCGAGTTTTGAAGAGGCTATTGACCCAAAACAACTTGAAAGTTGAAGGAGGCCCTAAACGACCTCATAAATGGTTAGGAGTTGAAGGAAAGAGGCCAAATCATGTTGTAAACAAGAAAATAACCACTATTTTTAACAAAACACATCCGTAGAAGTGGTCATCTTGTGTAAAACATTGTAGACAAAGGTCAATGCTTCTTTTTGAGACCAAAAGAATGGCATTGCAGGATCTCATAGTTTTGAGAAAATTGCGTGTATTTTTTTAAAGTGCCAAAAAAATGTTAAACACCAGCAACGACAAAAGATTACTCACAAAAGTGTTGGGTTTGAACGAACATGTCTTAAGAAAACGTGCATTTTTACAACAATGCGAAAAGCAAAATGAAATCTTTCAAAAAAATTTGCCACAAATTTATGAAAGATAATCCATATTTTTGCAAGAACCCTAATTGTGAGTAGAAGAATGACGATTTGTAGGTTGAACTAAAGAAAAGTTTCAAAAAATTTAGAGAAGTATTTTCAAAATGAAATCAGTGTTTTTCCAAAAAAACATTAACTCTTATACCATATTATAGAGGTAATTGGTAGAATATTCGATAGACAAATGATAGACAAAACAATTGTTGTTTGTAGAAACATTCTAATAATGAAAGAATAAAAGAATATTAGAAACATTCTAATATTTACAAGATACACAATGTTGATTTTTAAAAGAATAATAAATAAGATATTTGCAGATATTATTCTAGTAGAAACAATGGAAAATGGGGTACTTAAGAGCAATGTTGCTTAGAGAGGACACTAGTGACACTAGCACCTAGACGCCTGTGTCTAGATTTGGCACTAGAGTCCTACACTAGTTTTGTAGTCTTAAACAACATTATAGTGTTGGGCTAGCACAATCCAATTTAAGGTTTGGTCACTAAGACATGCTAAACCCATAGGAATTACCAGGGTTTGGTCACTCTGAGGATAACGAGATGACTTGAAATGCACATCAATCTTAGATCATAATTCATAAAATAAATAAACTCCATAATCACCTTTGATTAAGATCAAAGTTAACATAGGGTCAAACATGACACATACCATGCTATGATTGAGTATAATAAAGAAACAACCAATTGTTACATCTTAGAATCAACCATCATTGCATAATACCTCAAACTTGCCAATTCACATGAATGAATTCCCTTTCTAGCATACTCAATTTCCACATTAGGCGTTCTTGCTACATGTACATGATAGCTGAAGCATAACATAACTTTACAGTGGAGGTACAACCACATGCATTCATACAACCAACATATATACATCATTTAAGCATGAAAATGTGATCATCTAGCATCTTCAAGTACATGAAGTAGAATGCTTGACTTAAACATCTTAGTGCAAGGAACTTTTGGAGTTTCTATCTCTCCACATTTCCTCCTATCTATTCCTTGTGAATTTTGGGAGCTTCTATGTCTCCATGTTTAGACTCGTCAGGGGAGTAACTATCTTTTTCTTGGATGCAACCTTCATGCCTTGAACTTAGAAGGGTTTTGATTTGTATGTTTTGGTGCTTCTTATGCACTCTTAATCACTTGAAAATCCTCTAATTGTCCTTTCTCCACATTTTCTACTTTCATAACCTTTTTTGTATGCCCTTTGGTATGGACTTTGAGGTTCAGCTCCTCCTCTCTACTGGTTCTTCAATAAGTATCAATTATTTAAATATCTTGGATATTTTTCTTGTACACTTTCAGAGCAACGTCCTTGGATTCTTCACAATCATCTTCATCAAGTGGTAATTGTTGTCTAAACCTGATTGGAAAGATCCATGCATGTGTTGTCGTGTAGTGGCTATTGCCTTGTTATCTTTTCCTAGTCTATTTTTGTGTATTTGTTGGTTATGAAAGTCTTTTCTCTTCCCAACAACAGTTTGACTTACTCTTTAGTTTTTGCTCCAAGAGAGTGCTCTGAGATGGGCTTAATGTTTGGGTTAAAAACTCTTGATTCTCTTCAACTATTCCCTTTAGTCTTCTTTGTTTTCTTATTTTCAGGGACCACCTCACTTTTTGCTCTAATGGTTCCTGACCGCTTTGTAATCTTTTTCCATCCTTATTTGGATTTAAGGGATTGATTTCTGGATGAGTTGTCAGTTGTCACATTCTTCCCTTTGATTACCTTCTTCTTATCTTTGAAGTATATGCCAAGGATGCTTTTGTTGTTCTTTCTTTGCTTGAAGATCTTGTTGAATTTCTAAAATTTTGTGGAAGGAGTCTTTGCTGTTGGCTCAAGAGACAGTCTACTTTGTTGTTTATTTGCAAGTTGTACGAAGTTATGTATTGATGGAATTTTTTACAACTCCCCTCTCATATGCCTCTTGATTGTTCCATAGGTTTACAAGATCCCATGTGAGGTCTTCTCTTTCTTTGTTGGCTTGTACTAGTTCTTCTGCTAGATAGCCATTTTCACCAATTTCTATTTGTATTCTACTGGGGTATCTGAATGCAATGATGCAAAATGTTGACTATCTAAAGTCTAATTGATTAAATATCACAGAGTATGTATTATAATGAATGTGGAAACAATAAAGAATATGTGATAACAGTTACACAAAGATCCCTCAATATCTACATCATTCACGAGTCCATACATAATTATTTTAAGGAGACATACATCAGTCCCTTTTTTGTTTAGCAAAAATGTATAAAGTGGTTGACGGTTATTGAAAACTATCAACTATTGGAAACTTTTGACCACCTACATCCGTGAACTAACTATGCCGACTAACAAAACTAATATAATTATTTTGCTAATTACAATTGTTTGCTTCATCTGGCTACCAGCTTATATATAGTGGGGATAACAAAATGACAAAATGTAGTAATACTACAGCTTATCTGCAACTCTTATAGTGCTTCCCTCTACCAAATTGTTGAAAATGGTTTCCTTAGTAACTTCTTGATATTGCCTTAATGACTACTTTTTAGTTTGATTCATTGTGACATTGAATGTAGAATAGGGGTCCAATAAAGAGCCATTGTAATTTAGAGGTAGGTGTTTGGCACTTCATAAACCACTATTTTCTTAGGCATTAATTTGGGCTGTCTGATTATTATCTCTTAATTGCTGTGGTCCTTATGATCTACCTTTCTTTTAAAATTAGCAAAGTGGAACCTTAATTTCCATGGTTCCAATTCTGACTTTTGAATTACAATGCTTTATTTATTGTCTTCATTGCCAGGTTTCATTCTAGCTTGTGTTTGTAGAATATTTGACTTATTGGTGAAATCCTACCAAGTAGATTAGTTTGCTGATGATATAGGGAAGTGTACATTATTAAAAGTCTTTTTGTCCAAATAATCAGTGATTGGATTGTAATTCTGTTGATGCAGTGTTGAATATCTTATTCTTGACGAGTCAGATAAGTTGTTTGAACTTGGGTTTGTTGAACAAATTGATTCAGTTGTAAACGCTTGTTCGAGTCCTTCAGTTGTCCGCTCGTTATTCAGTGCTACTTTACCTGATTCTGTTGAGGAGCTTGCTCGGACCATCATGCATGATCCAATTCGAATACTTGTTGGTAGAAAGTGAGTTATATTTAGTCAGTGTTCAGTAACTCTTCTCCAGTTTCCTTATGTTCGGTCTTTCTAAGGCATCTTGATATCACACTAAATCAGTTATAAGCATTTAACATTCTGAAGGATTAAATAGGTTTCTTTCCATTATGCACTATTTCTGGTTGTTGATCTATGCTCCATGTAAAACTCCAGAAATTCAGCTTCACAGTTGATACAACAAAGACTGCTATTTGTTGGAAGTGAGGAAGGCAAACTTCTTGCCCTCAGGCAAATTTTCAAGGAGGTATGCCATTATGATTTTATTAGTGGAATTGATTTGCTGATGTGCAGCACTTCCATCTTTTGTGTTCTCTATATTCTGCATTTATATCTTCTTTTGTGGTTTTGTTTTTATCCTTTTTTTGTAAATCACTAGCTTTAGGCATTTCTAGGGTGCATGAACCTGCCTTAATGAGGCACTTATATGATGTAACTGTACAAGGTGCATGCTTATCATTTTATGTATACCGGCCGTGCCCTTAAATAAAAACCTTCAGCAATGACATTAAATCAGAGGGAAGAACGATACATTAATTCATCTGAAAGGCTTTAAATTTGAAAATTTTAATATAAATCATGGAAAATCCTGAAAGAACTGAATGGAACTGCATTTGGAATGTCAGATTGGCTAAAATTGGCCATGGAGTAATGATTCTCTTTCAACAGGCTACTACAAAAATTAATGTCAATGGGAAATCTGTCGGTTTATCCATTTACAATGCTCTATCTGCCAGGATTGCTGTCATCCTCATTAATTATACATAATTGCCTTTGATTTACTGGGTTATCTCTTGAAGGCAGCCAGACTGAAGGACACCTAAGAGGCATTTTTCTGTTACCATGTAATCAATATCTTAGTGTCAATAGGAAATCTTTTGTTATATGCATTTACAAAGATCCATCTTCCAGGGTTGCTGTTGTCCTCTTTTTTATGTGTGATTGTTGCTGTATGCCATTTCTTGGAGACAGCCAGACTTGAGGGACAGAATAAGAGGCATTTTTCTGCCAGGACATAGCCAACTTATTAATGTTAACTTCAGTGACTTTCCAGTTTGGTCAGGTCATAACCGGATACTCGTAAGGCAGGTGGAATTATATGCTCTTTAGGGGTCTCTTTGGCATTGAACTCATAGTAGCTAATCAAGGGCATTGGATAATGGATAGATATAAGAGGAAGGTGTAATTTGTCAATATCCTGGATCCTGGGTTGCCTGTAAAGTTATGATTGTTAATTTGGTAGAATCTTAGCAGAGAAAATACCACTATTACTCTTTTCATTTTCCTCTTTCAATCAGCTTATAAACTACTAGAATAGTTTCATATGAAATTTGTTTAGGTTGAACAAAGAGGGTTAAAAAGTTCAGCTGTGTAACTTTGGATAAATTCACTTGTCAGAGGAATGATGAGGCACTAGGAAACCTTGAAATTAGAGCATGAGGAACAGCTCTAAATGGACTTGGATAGTCAGAATGATAGAGGTGAAGCTCCATGGAAGATTCTTGTGCCACCATATCTGTGATATTATAATAATGGGCAATGCCAATGCCTTATACCTATCAGACCAACATGACAAGTAAATATGGGATGTGTGGAAACCTTTTTCTAAAATCCTTAATTTTCAAATGATATCATGAGGGGCCATGCAATGATTATTCACCTGGATAAGCTGTATGGACTTTGCAGGCTTATTGTGGTTGCATTGTCATTGTGCTTTCTTTATAGGTATTAGGTTGGCAGGAAAGGATTGTTTTTGTTTGCTCAATGTAAAAAACATAGATAAACACCAGTGGTACACTTGGTGCTATCTAAGCACGGGAGATGTACCTTCTTTTTAGGAGCATTCGAGAATGATAAACAGGAAGTTGCCTTTTCAGGTTCCAGCTTCAAGGATTGGGACAAGATTAGAGGGATTTGGAAATGGAATGTAAGGAAGACCGCCCTTCATTACGAATCAAACTATATCAATAACCAAAGAGATGCATTAGAGCAATTATGCTCTGTCATTATGTTGGTTGTGTTGTCATTATGCTTTCTTTATAGGTACTAGGTTGGCAAGGAAAGGACTGTTTTTGTTTGCACAATGAAGAAACACAGCTAAACAGAAGTTGTACATTTAGTGCTATCTTAACCAATGATGGGAGATGTACCTGCTTTTTAGGAGCATTTGAGAATGATTAATATGAAGTTGCCGTTTACGTTGCAGATTCAAGGAGTGGGATCAAATTAGAGGGTTTTGGAAATGGAATGGCAGGATGACCACCCTTAATTATGAATCAAAGTTTATCAATAACTAAAGAGATGCATTACAGCAATTACCCCTTGCTGAAACAATAAATATAAACTGAAGTATTCTGAAATGAGTAGACAAAGATGCTTCTGGTCCAGTAAAATAAAGAATTACTTTCAAACACAGTTTTGGGACATTTCTTTGCAAGTCAAGGTTTTCTAGTGATAATTAGATTTTGCAAAAGCTGGTCTATTCCATTGCTCATGTTACTTGTGGGGGTGATAAGATGATTGAGTACATCTTCTGGAAATTTCCTACTACTAGGAGCTTTTGAAACTGGTTTCAAGTTAGCTTCCAATCTCTTTTAGTTGTTCCTCTTTCTTGGTAAAATTTTCTTTTAGGAAATTCTTTTTGCTTAGAGATAGCTGCAAAACTTTTCATCAAACTGTCTGTCTCTCTGCTACTGCTGTCTTATGGAGGTATAGATTTAAGGCAACTTTTCTGGATGGCACCATTCCCTCACAGGTAATGAAAATTGAAGGCTTTCAAATAAAATTTGGCTTTGACAATCAAACTTAAACTGGTATTGTTATTTAAAGATGACGATTCTTTCCTATTGAGGCTCATGTCGGGCTACTTACTGTTGCTCATAGGAAAGGATGTCTTTAAAACCCTACCTTTGAACTGATGTGTAAACCTTCCAGTTTCTTAAATAAATATTGTATGAATTTTCTTCAAAAATAAGGCACCTGACATTAAAATATAGATAAAGAAACAAACCAGGATAAAAATAAGTTCTTTGAAGTCATATAAAATCAATTCTGCAAACACTCAAAATTGATATTTTCACCCTCCATTGGTGATTGCATTTTCTCTAGCTGTTCTTAAACTTCCATGAATCCAGCAGTGATCAACTTTCTACCAGGGGCAATATATACATGCGTAGTTTGCAATCTCTGACTCAGAGAGTACTCGACAAGCCCAAAATTTTCAACTCAGCATATACTCAACAAAAACTTAGCATAAACTTGGCAACTTAGAAAGTACTAAAATCTCCTAACGGAACATTCTTTTTGTAAAATTGAATTACAAAATGTATTAAATTAGAATTTGACATCTCAATAGAGAAAGTGCATAGTTTAATAACACTAACAAACATGTGGAAAATGCATCTTGACCAGTGTTTTAACTGCATTGACATTTTTTACCTATATTTTTGTACACGTATAAAAGCATGAGTTAAACTTGTCAATACTTGCCCAACAAAAAAACTTAGAGAGAACTCCGCAATTCGGAGAGTACTCACAGAGTCTGCAAACTACTTATACATTAGCATCAGAGATTGTGTACATGAACAGCGGAGATTGTGCTTGTTTCTCTTTAGGAGCTTCTATTGAGGGGCTTCATTTGCACAAATAGCAGGGACACACCAGTTTCAATGTAAATTGATGTTTTGTCATTAGATCTTGTGAGCTGCCATTTTTGAATTTGGCTGGTTTTTATTGTCAGTTGACAGTTTTTTCCCCCATAGGCAAGGTAATTTTGTTGTTTTCGGAGTTTATTTTTATTGAATTAAAACACCTCTCAAGTTCATTTAGTTTGTTCTTCTAGAAGCAACAATTCTTAAAGTAAAGACATACTATATTGTCTGAAGAGGTTTTTTGGTAGCAGCCATTTCGATGAAAGACTAAAAACAATTTTCTTGTCCATGAAAAATTTTGTTTTAAAATTTGGTCAACAAAGAAACAAAGTAATAGCGTGAGCAAAGAAATAAGAAGTGTGATTAATGCATCGAGAGGATTCATAAATTTTCAGTATGAGAAGTATTTCATAATCCAAAAGTGATGTATCTGCATGTTGCTATTTTTAACAGTATTTATTTACGATAATGGTTATTTCCAGTGTTCTATCTCCAAGCAGTGGATCGGCGCTCTTTTTAGGGCCACTTCAGTTAGTTTTATTTATGATGTTTTGTTAAAATACTGCTCTGCTTTTAAGTATTTCTCCCTTCTTGCTTACGTAGAGGTTGCTTCAAATGTTTTTCTTATTATCCTCAAATCTTTTAAATCTATTCATCGTAACATGCGAGTGAATGCTACGCTTTGTTATGAAAACTGTTGTTCAAGCCAAATTGACTATTGAACATATGTTTATAATACAATCAATTAAATTAGTAGCGGGTTTACCATCAAGCTTTGTATTGAGGTTATCCATCTACTTAGGTTGTTGCTTTGCGTACATCCTAACATTTTAATTTTTACGGAATCATGTGTTATCGATGTGTTGTTATTCCTTCAATTCTTGTTTTCAATAATTAGTTGGTCTCCATTTTAGCTAGTTCGTATTAAGATAATAGATAAGCTTCTATTATTAGTTAATGGTTTTTCTATTTGTAATCTATTCCAAATATTAGAATGTTTCTAATATTAGTGAGTTTGTAGTTATCTAGTAGCTTTCTTTAGCTTTCTTTTAGCTAGAATAGAATGTTTCTATTCTTTATGATAGTTTCCTAAGGAAACATTGTTTTATTCTTTTGTATATATTAATCTCTCAGTCTCTGTTAATAACACATTAATTATTTTACCATAATATGGTATTAGAGCCATTTCTTTAAATTTTTTTGAAAATCATAATTTCTTCTGAAATTATCAGACCCTATTTTTAAAATTATTTTTCTAAAATATTTGCCTCGCACTAGGGTTTGTCTAAGAATATTGATCATCAATATTCACATCTTTTTTGAGCATTTTCGAATAAACATGACTTTTTTTGGGCATTTTCGTCCATTTTTTCTGCACATCTAGGGTTGGGAGTGATGCCAAGGGTTTCTCAAAATCCTCAGTAACAGATTCGCGCCCATAAATTGTGTTTTTTGTTGCAGATTTGCCATTAATTTCAAGCTTTTTCCAGCCCAGGAGGTTTTTGTTTGAAACCCTAATTTTTGGGCTCAATTTTTTTTGAACATAGGTTCTTGGTGGGGTTTTTGATAGCTCAATTGGGGTTTCATTAGATTTTTCTGGGTGCCTCAATTTTTGAGCCAGCGTATCTAGAAATTGACAATATTTGTTTTGGGTTTTTTCAAGCTCTCTTCTGGGTACCCATTCAATTTTTTTGGGTCTTTCGTTTTTTGCCTCAAAGTACACACCTTTACAACTTTTCACGCTTTTTCATTGGAAAGCGTGCTATGGCATCTTTGACTAATATTTCGCTTGAGAGCAAATCAAAACTCAATGGTCAGAATTATGACACTTGGAAGCAGTGGATACTAGCAATCTTTGAATATCAGGATATTGATTAGATTGTTCTGGGTGTTAGACAATGTCTGACTGCACTTGGTATTGATAAAAATGTATTGGATCTAAATAATTGGGAGGTGGTGATGCTTCTCAAATTATCTATAGCCGATGATTAGCTCCGTGAGATTCCATTTGACAAGACAACTGCTGAGATATGGAAGTATCTCAAGAAACTTCATGAGACTTCAGACAAAGCAAAGCCTTCTTTCTCAAGATAGCTCTGTTTTCTATTATCATGGATGAATGGAAATCACTTTAGGAACACTTGAATAGGATTCAAGAAATCCGTGATCAGTTGCTTGCCATTGGACGCAAGATGGAGGAAGAGGACATTGTGGTCATAACCCTCAAAAGTTTACCCAAGTCGTACGAGCATTTTATCGAGACTCTCCACATCACTTCTACTAGTGTTGATCTGAAGTTCACAAATCTCTGCACACTTCTGCTTCAACAAGATCAGTGGAAACAACTCTTCGGTAGCAATTTCAGCTCCAACTCCACAGAGCAAGCATGTGCTGCAAAATCCTTTTGGAAGGATAAAGACTAGTCTCAATAGTCTTCTTAGCAGAAGTCTTTTGCTCCAGCTTCAAAAGTCTCTAGGAAAAAGAACATTCAATGCAACTATTGCCACAAGAATGGTCACATGATGGTTGAATGTCGGAAACGTTTAGCTTCACAATCTAAGCAATGAGGTTCAGAACCCAAAGCAAATAGTGTAGAGCACACCGAGTAGACGGAATCTGCCTTTTACGCCTTCATGGCTAAAAGACTCGTAGATCATGTGAAGTCGTTAGCTTGGTACATTGATTCAGGTGCCTCTTGTCATTTCACCCACTGCAGAGATTGGTTCATTGACTATCGGCCTTATTCAGATTCTGTTATTTTTGGTGGCAGAGAAGAGGACACTGTTGTTGGCAAAGGCAACATTCAGATTCAGTCTATCGGGAGGAATTTGATTATCGTCGATGTATACTACGTTCCAGGGATGGAACTAGATCCACTCTCAGTTAGTCAGTCCCTGCAACATTCTCCACACGTTGATGTCACCTTTAGATCACATTAGTGTACCATCACTGATAGGGCAACTTAGTCTATTGTTACAGTGGGTTGTGAGGATCATTGTCTTTTCTGACTTTTTAATTTTGGTGATTCTCAGCACTTAGCTATGGCTGCTCGATGGTCTTGTGTTATCACACTTTGGCGTTAGTAGTATGGGCACTTAAATGTGCATTATCTCTCTTAGCTTGCTTGGGAAGCACTTGTCCTCGGTTCGCCAGAGATTCAGACCCAACAACTTGGAGTTTGTGATGCATGCCAGACTGGGAAACAACATCGCACACCTCTCACTAGTGGCGATTCATGGCGAGCTTCTCAGGTACTTCAGCTTTTTCATGTCGATATCTGCGACCCTATGGCTACTCCTTTTTTTCTTGGGTCCAAGTATTTTCTGTTGTTCGTGGATGATTTCAATAGAAAAATGTGGGTACATTTTCTTAAAAAGAAATTAGATGGATTTCCTGTATTTCAGAAGTTTAAACCTTTAGTTGAGAAAGAGTCTGGGAAATCTGTTATTACTCTTAGGTCAGACAATGGGGGAGATTTTTTTTCTAATAAATTCTCTAACTTCTTGGATACTCATGGAATCAAACGATAGTTAACCACACCCCACACACCACAACAATATAGTTTAATTGAATGTTGGAACAAAACAATCACCAAGATGGTTCAATCCATGCTTGAACATAGACATGTTTCGAAGAAGTTCTGGATAGAAGCAATTAACACTGCAGTTTATCTTTTGAACCGGTCACCCATAATAGTGGTCAAAGGTAAGACTCTGGAAGAGGCCTGGTCAGGTAGCAAGCTCAAAATCACTCACCTGATGGTTTTTGGTTCTCTTGCTTTTGTTTGGATCCTTGATGCATCACACATCAAGTTGGACACTAAGAGTAAAAAACTCATGCTTGCTGGATACAATAGTCTTTACAAAGCCCATTGCTTGATTGACACCAAGACATCTTGTCTCCTGTACGGTCGTGTAGTCTTTGATGAGCAGTGGGGACCATTCATTCTTTTTTCTCTTGTTCTTGATCCAACAGACCAACCTATGAAGGTTCATGATTTGGGAGTTAGACTTCAAATACAAATCTGATGGTACTTTGGATAAGTACAAAGCTCGTTTAGTTGCAAAGGACTTTTCTTAGCGTCAAGGCATTGATTATGAGGAGACTTTTGCTCCTACTGCACAAATGAGCACAATTAGATTAGTCCTAGCCATGGCAACACAGTTTGGCCAGAAGATCCATCAGATGGACATCAAGAGTGCTTTCCTGAATTGTGATCTTCGTGAAGAGGTATATATGATGCAACTCTTGGTTTCATGGTTGCCGGTAAAGAACATTAGGTTCTCAAATTAGTGAAAGTTCTTTATGGCTTGAAGTAGGCCCCTAGGGCATGGTACATGAAAGTTGATAAGTATCTCAGTGATCAAGGTTTATAGAGGAGTTCTTCAAACTCAAATTTGTACATCAAGACTATCGACAATGACATCATTCTTCTAGTTATTTATGCGGATGATTTGATCATCACTGGTAGTTCGACATCTTTGATTTAGGGAATCAAACAAAATTTATGCCAGTCTTTTGATAAGATTGACCTTGGGCTCATGCACTATTGCCTAGGTGTTGAAGTTTGACAACAATCTTCTGGTATATTCATCTCTTAGTCCAAATATGCTAGGGCTCTATTAGAAAAATTCCATATGCAGGATTGCAAGCCTGCATCTACACCCATGGAGAAAGGTCTCAGGTTATTAGCCAAGTTTGATTCTTCTCTCGTTGATGATACTACATACAAGCAACTAGTAGGCAACCTCATTTACCTCTCTGTTACAAGGCTTGATATCAGTTTCGTAGTGAGCTATATCTCACGTTTTATGATAGCTCCTAAGGCTGATCATTGGATGGCAGCAAAGCGTGTGCTTCGTTATGTGAAGGGCAGTAAAGATTTTGGACTTCTTTACTCTCAAAGTTCTAATCCTAGACTCAGTGGGTTCACAGATTCAGCTTGGACAGTCTCTGTTGATGACAAATAGTTAACTTTTGGATATGTGTTCAGTTTGGGATCCAGTGCCATCACATGGACGAACAAGAAGCAATAAACAATTTCTCTCTCCTCTACAGAGGCTGAATATAGAGGGACAATCAAGGTAGGTCGTGAAGTTGTTTGGCATCATCAGATGCTTGGGGATATGCAGATGTCACTTGTAGGACCAACCACTTTGTTTGTTGATAACGAAGGCGTTATCAAATTAGCACATAATCCAGTCTTCCATGAACGAAACAAGCATGTGGATGTTCGTTTTCAATACATACGATAGCTGGTTGAAGACGGGACAAAAGATTTGCATTATGTTCCTACCACGGATTAGACTGCAAACATTCTCACCAAGCCTCTTGGTCTTGATAAGTTTGTTAAATTTAGAGGACAGCCTGGTGTTGTGGATAGATTAACCATTACGGAAGGGTATTACGATAGTAGATAAGCTTCTATTATTAGTTAATGGTTATCTATTTTGTAATCTATTGTAAATATTACAATGTTTCTAATATTAGTTGGTCTGTAGTTATCCGTTAGCTTTCTTTAGCTTTCTTTTCACTAGAATAGAATGTTTCTATTCTTTACGATCATTTCCTAAGGAAACTTTGTTTTATTCTTATGTATACATTGAGCTCTTGGTCTTATATAACACATTCATTATTTTACCATAGTATTTCGAAGGTGTACATTATGTGTATTTCAATTAGTTTGCTTTTTTCTCTCAATACCTATAAATCTCATTTGCAGCATGGCTGTGAACAATCTGTTGCACACATCCAAAGCAAAAGAAAATGCAACGCAATTATTTACTTTATGCATAGAATTGAAACATTTATCTTTGATGCTGGGAATGTTCTACCTCTATTGACTTCAGTTCCCTATGCTGTTCTATCGTAGTATAAAAAATGAACAAGTTGAATGAATTTGGGATTCATATTGGTGATTGCTGCAACAAACTATCCATGAACTTTATTGACCAGTCAGCAACACCCACAATAAAAGTTGTGAAAGGGGAACTGGTTTGAGATACATGTTCCTCCTCTTCACTAGGGTATAACTATAGAGAAGTGTGGTCAACCTTACTTTTGCCACTTCTCACTTATCTGTGGCCAAATTTTGGGCTGCTTTTGTCAAGGCAGAAAATTGCATACTTATGCCAACTTATGAATCTACGGTGGAAATCCAAGTGGTGTGTGTCAAGACCATTGCCACTCGTACACTGCTGGCAGAGATTTCAAGTTGCTCAAGCATAGAGAAAGTGTACCCATAACCCATTATTTATGTGACAATTAAAGCTTTAGAACTTTGATAGTACTTTATCTTGCCTATGTTGCTGGGTGCAAGTCCTACTCATCCATGCCAAGGCATAGAAAACAATAGACAACCATATTCCCATTCTTTTTGTTTCTTGATGCCATGGACATCATCTCAAACATTGTTATTATTCTTTATTGGTTGATGGTGATCATTGTCATCTTGCAGAGGATGTCATTTGAAGAATAAAGATCATGACATGACAACCTTTTCAAATTGACCAGGGGAGTCGTCCACAAATGATGCCCACTTTAATGAAAGTGAGCGAAGGTAAGTATGAAAATTGAGTTTTTAGGCTCGCAACAGTAGGCTCTTTGTAGGGACTGTAAGAAAACCTTTAATTTTAGGTGAAGTGTAGAGCCTATAGTAGATATTTTGATTTGATTATCTTTTTTTTTGTGGGTGGTAGAGTCAAATCTATCATCATCCAACATTTAGTAGATGAAACTTAAATGATACAATATGAAATAAAAATTATCGCATCAGGAATCTAGATTAAGGCAACACCTACCTATGGGCAAGAAGCTAAACAAAACTATTAATGGCTTGGAATAAATACCCATCCCTTTGTTTGATTTAGGACTTTAATCTTATCTCACATCCTAAAGACCTTCACAAAATTTTCAAGGATTTCCACGTTTTAGGATGGCATGAATTATCATTTAGGAAAAAACAAGGACAAGCTCATTATTTTTTTGTTGCTCATGAAAATGTTCTTCCGAATTCAGAATTATCTCCATCTAATTGAGATACTTCTTTATGAAGATACGTTACAAAGTCTTTTGTTTTTGTACCTTCTTATGAATGGTGATCGCATCATTTCTCATTTGATCCTCTTCACTTTGTCATGACATATTCATAAACTTAAATAAGACACTGTGATCCAAAAGATACTGGAGCTATTGAAGAAATATATCCATTACCTACACTTGACTAGTCTACAAGTAGTATTGGGTTGTTAATGTTCAATTTGCACCTTTCGATGCGACAAAATATGAAATAGATATATAGTAAAACTATTCTTCAAGTTATTCGAGGAAACTTTCTTTCCAACCTAGAAGCTAAGGATCTTAGATATGCAATACAACAAACTAAAATTAAAACCATCTTTTTTCTAAGGGAAGGGTACAAAGCTTGGTAGCTTTGGGGATAAAATTGGTAAACCAAAAGTACAATTTTTTTTTGAAAAAGTTGGGAAAGAATCAGATTTGGAAAAAAGTAAACAATTTAGTAAAAAAGATTAAACTGCTTTTTGAAACATAAAGAAATTTCCATAGCATAGAAACATAGAGAGCTAAAATAGAGAGTTTGTTGGACTAATTGCCAACGTTCCCTTAGAGATTCGTGACATGGTTTAACTGCCTCCCGTGTTCTATAAGTCTAGAGGTTGTATCGGGCATTGATAGGTCGATCTTTGGTGCAACGACTCTAGCTCGTACCAAGTGGTATGTAATGTCCCCACTATTAGGATTAGTTTGGGACAAGTAATACTTGCAAAATAAATGTTAGAACTTAAATAATAAATCTAACTACACTAATCTACCCTTTAGCCTAAACCCCAATCTTAAATGCATATCCAAATTGGGTTTCCTAACACCCTTAGTTATTCCACTGTCTTCCTTAAAGAGAAACCCTTAAGATTCTTCTTGGACGGGACATCCTCTATCCAAGGCCAATCACATATGCATATGTTGACATCATGAGAATATTCTGGCACATGGAGATTATCTATTGATCCTAGTCATGGCAGTTAGATGGAGACCTTAATGCCTCTCATACCCCATGATATGGATCCCTTTAATCTTCCATGATGTTAGCCTTATCGACTAATACAAAATTATCACAAATTCAATATTCCTAATAATATAAGGACCATATTGATTTTCACAAATATAATATATATTCAAGAAATAAGAATCATTTATATCTATATTTTAAAACAAGAAATAAAATCATATATACCCATTTTCAATTAAAGCCCTAAATGATTCATTCAACGTCGTGCTCACACAATTTGATCATTGGGCTTCAGATTTGGCTCAAGTTCATATAGCTTTGGAAACATAACTGAACAACTTCATTTTCATGAATATGCAACAGAAAAACCATAGACCTGTGTTCCCTCACAACACTTGATTTTACCTTCATGAATTTGAATGGGATTCATCCTGGCTTCGAATTATAGCTTCATAGGCCTTTGGGCATGACATAATCATATTCACAGTCTATTAATCACTGTCACGACTTCGTGCTTCGGATACTCACTTGATAGAGTTTGCTCAAGGGGAAAAACAACTTGAAAGCTCGGAAATTGTGGGATATGAAATGTTAGGGTAAGATAGTAGAGAATGAAATAAGGAACACTTACTTCTCGTCAGGAGGATGCCAAAACACACCCCAACCATGCCTAGATCACCTAAACCTGTGCATATCGGAAAAACAGGAAACTTGCTTAGAAAGATTAGGTAAAGATAATGCAAGGGAGACCTGGAAAACAAAGAAAGCAGAGTGCTTCGGGAAAGATGAGAAGTAAGTGACCTAAAGGACACTTAGACATCACACTTGGACATACACTCACTTTCATACCAAAGACTTAAAGCTTTTAAAGGGGTAAGACTAAAACTTGGCAACATGTATATAATCCTAATTGGGTAAAACAAATTGTCAATCCATGGATCCGATTCACGTGCCTGTATCAGATTCATATTCCAAATAGGCAACTAAGCTTAGAAGTGGGTAGAAGCTGTATGTAAAAACAAACGCAAGACAATATTATTATAACTACTGTCTCAAGTTCATAAACTTTCTGCTTCTCTCCACACCAAACCTTGTTGGTGGATAATAACGGCCTTCTGTAAATTTCTTATTATTTGGTTCAGTAGAATTAATAGGTTGGTAGAGGTTTCTTTGATCTTTGGAGCTATGCTCCAATCTACATTTGATTTATAAAAAAGAAGAGGGAAATGGTTTTTCTTTCTACAGAATTGCTCAATATATATATATAAAATGCCAGTATCGGATTCGTATTCTGAATCGGCAACTAAGCTTAAAAGTGGGTAGAAGCTGTATGTAAAAACAAATGCAAGCCAATATTATTATAACTACTGTCTCAAGTTCATAAACTTTCTGCGTCTCTCCACATCACACCTTGTTTGTGGATAATAATGGACTTCTGTAAATTTCTTATTATTTGGTTGAGTAGAATTAATAGGTTGGTAGAGGTTTCTTTGATCTTTGGAGTTATGCTCCAATCTACAGTTGATTTATAAAAAAGAACAGGAAAATGGTTTTTCTTTCTACAGAATTGCTCAACATATATATACTAAATGCCTACACATATTAACAGAAATATTTATATGATCCAATCAATGCTACTTATCCCATGTCAAATTTCAAAATTAAAGTTGTGAACAGGAAAGCTGTCACCTGTCTAGGAAGATCACATAAAATCAACCTTAATATACATGTACATACTGGTGCATGCATTTCATTTACTGGGATGCTATTCTTACATTAGTACAGTCACATGCCCAAGGCTTCAAAATGAGCTCCTGCTGCAATATGAATGTTACCTGAAAATATATTCACCATCAATCCATAGTTTTGGGCTGTCTTGTGTTATGTGCAATTCTGTTAAAAACCATAGCTTAACCCCAGAAAAATTCATCACCAGTCAACTAAAAGGAAATTGTAATCTAATTCCAGTATCCGACATATCAAGTTCAATAGAATTCATGCAACTTTCAATTGGTGAGTTTGAAGAGGAAATATTTTAAATGGAAACTATAATGTAAATAAGTAGAAATCAAAGGAATTTTTTTTAAAAAAAAAATTGTGTGTTTGTTTTTACTCCAATGTTGATCATATCATGTAGCAGTATTGACTATATATCATGTTGGGAATATTTTGGTTTCTTTTAATGGTTTATTTAGTTTATATTAAGATGTAAGGTATCTGCTAGATGATACTGTGTACATCTAAAATTCTTCAGCGAGTTTCCTAATGAAACGGAATAATGGAGATGAGATGTCTTTCATTGGCAGAGTTTGAGACCTCCTATATTGATATTTGTCCAAAGTAAAGAACGAGCAAAAGAACTTTACAAAGAGCTAGTATTTGATCAAATAAAAGTTGGCAACATCCATGCTGATCTCACTCAGGCACAGGTATGGACATGCTGTCATTAATCTGTTTATCTTTTCTTCAATGCAGCAGCTAGAAAAGTAAGTTCCTAAGGAAACCCATTTATTTGGAGTCTGCAGCGTGAAAGCGCGGTGGAGAAATTTCGTGAGGGTAAAACATGGGTTTTAATTGCAACTGATGTCATTGCTCGAGGAATGGACTTTAAGGGTGTCAACTGTGTCATTAATTATGATTTTCCCGAATCAGCTGCTGCATACATCCATCGTATTGGTATTTTCTATGCATTTTAGTGCCAAGTTAGTTAATTACGGGCATGTATTTAACCTTTTTTCAATGTTTAATCTTATAAATGCTTGTAATCCATAGCCTTGTTTCTTTCGCACTATTTTAAACAAGCTAATTTTATTATTTTTATATAATCATGTTCTACTAAACAAATATGATAATCATTCATACATTGCAGGTCGTTGTGGAAGAGCAGGGCGAACAGGGGAAGCGATAACCATGTATACAGAAGATGATGTTGCCTTTTTGCGTAATATAGCTAATGTCATGGTAGCCTCTGGTTGTGAAGTCCCTTCATGGATTTTGACTTTGCCGAAGCTGAGGAAGAGAAAACATTGCCCTCTACGAGATTCCATTTCAACAAACCCCTCTAAAAGTCAGATATCTACTAAGGTTGCATAAGACAACTCAGAATGTGTGTCAATCGGTATAGTATTTCTTATTGCTGTAGAGGCTATTGTGCAAGGAATCTTCTATCAAATTTTCAGAGGACCTTTTTGCATTATGTATAGCTGCTTATGTTCTATTATAGCAATAAAAGATTTTGAAGACAGTTGTCTGGTTGTTGGCAATAAATTTTTAAGTTTGTAAATATTTCTAGTACAACCTAATTTTGCTTTCTTTTCCTCTTCCAATTTGAGGATTTTTTTGGATAGAGTGCTAACCTCGTGAATTTTTTCAACACATTGTGAAAACTCATATAATAGGGATTTGCGAGATTTCATATATTTTAAGTAATCACAGCTTTCTATACTGAGTATAATCTATTGGGGTCTATCAAATGGGAGGGAGGAAGAGTGCTAAGTAAAATGAGAATGCCTTGTAGAATTATTGTCTCCATTATATATATTTTTATTTGTTGTTGTCAATGAATTTTTTCTGTTGGCAAATGCACTTTCAATTACTTGTAGAATTGCTCTCATTTTACAGCACAGTTACGAACTGGAAAGATGAGGGCATGTTAATGACAATTCCTTGTATCGACTCCATCGTCAATTTAATTAAGACAATTATGTGTTGCCATCAAGGTTTGTTTGGGGGGGCTGTTGGTTCACAGGTTTTGCCCCACAGGTTTTGCCACCTAACTCTATATTCCTCGGCCCAAACAAGCAACAAGCTGTGCCAACAGTTAAAAGTGTGCTGTCCTGCACTCACTCTACTTACTTTACAAGGGGCTGCTACCTTCTAAGTATTTGCAGTGAAATAGAATGGGTATGCTTTTCGTCACATCCCATTCACCGAAACTGTATTATGTTTTGTTATGTTACCGTCGATGTACATATTTCATGTATTCAGATTGTATAAATGAAATGTTATTATGTAATGTCTATATTGTGAGTTTTACTTTGATTTATTGCATATATATTATGATCAGGGTGATGATTATGTGCCAAATTCTTGACTGAGTGGTTGCAGGAGATGATCGTCCTTTGAGAGGGGAGGGAAGATATCACTAGGCATGGATGTACATTTGGTCATGGGATTTAAAGCTGTTTGAGTTATTGAGTCATGCCTTGGGTTATTCTTTAGGGAGACTGATTGGTTTTGGTTTAAGGACCCACTCTTGGTCATCACTTATATCTGTTAAGGCAAGCTTGGTAGATTCATCGTCTTTAACCAAAATGATTTATACGAAGTTAAATAAATTTCATCATTTTTTATGTGACATCAAATCTTAAATAAATAAAATATTTGGATATTAATACCTATATGGATATGCGATTACCCATGCTTTAGTTCATTTGACATATATAAATGTACACATGCGGACATGTGGGAAATGTTACACACGTGCACATCTATATAGTCAAGATGTGATTAAACCTACGTAATTTAATATCCAAGTATGCATCAATAAACATACTTAGAAGAATATGTATTAATGCACGTTTATTTGTGTATTAAAAATGCTATGAGCATACTAAGGCTTAAGGGAAACTAAACGTAACCATGAGGTAGTTCCTATGTACAAGGAAACGACGATTGCTCAAGTTGTGGACGGGGCTAAGCTCAAGACAAATTGTACCCCTGACCAAAATTCAAAAATTCAAAAATACAATGGATTTTGTTGAAATTTTCAGTATTTCTTCTTTATGATCTACATGTTTCGTGGTTGAAAACAACAAAAATCTTGAAAAAAAATCTGGGAATTAGAAAGTTTGACTATTTTGAAAAAAAATTGAGAAAAAATCAGTGTTCTCGTGACTCTGAATAAAGAGCTTAAACAGTGCCCTTAATATATGGCAGGCGTATTCATGACATATTCATGACATGGACAAATTATTTTCTATCGAATCCAGTCCAAATTGGAATGGGAAACCGCCTTGCAAGAACGGAACTCAACGAAAATTACATGGAGGGGAATTTTAAAGCATTTAAGAGATTCGGTTTATATATGTGAATTTCATTTTTGGAGAAAAAATACATAGAAGGCAACGCATAGAACGGAGGTATTTTTAATTCTACGGAGGAAATACGATGGAAAATAATTTAGAACATTAGAGAGAACAAGATTTTTCAGTTCAATAGTTGAAGCTTTGACACATCCTTTAGAGGCATTGTCTTTGTTTCACTACTAATTTTCCTTGTTAAGGCATACTTCCATTGGAAATCGTTTCTTAAGAATTATAAGAGGAATTTCTTATGTAATCTTTTTTACTGTGCAATATGCTATTACCAGTTTATTTGCTGTTGCTGTTACGTGAGCTGCATATATGTTTCCTAACAGTCTAGTAGGTGAGTTTATATGATTTGAAAAGGGAAAATTTCTAGTGTTTCACTCCTTATTTAGCTGTTGCAATTATACTACACAAGTTAAAACTACCAGGCAATTATACTAGCTTCAAGCTTGAAGAACATCAGTTAAGACTAAAGTAAATCTGAGAATTAAATAAAAAATTTATAGGACTAAGAAATTCATTCCTAGAACATTTAGGGAATTCTTTACAAAGTTCAAGATCTCAGAATGCAACATGAGATGTTATTATAGACCAGTAACCAACAAGGAAAACTTGCAAGAAACTACCAGGACTTTAATAATTCTTTTACAATAGTGACCTGTGTAAATGAAGTTTTTGAGTGTGAATATTGGTCAGCAGCAATATGTCATTGCATTTATGTTTAGATAAATAATCAGATAAATTACTACGCAAAATCATGAAGAGTCAACCTACTGCCTACTATCTAATACAAATATAAATTGCTCTCAGATTTTTAAAGCTTTCAGTGACTAAACAAAATAAAATACTAGAGTGCTATTTTTATGATAGGACTAGAATGAAGTATTTGACTGTATGCAAATTAATGTACATTTGTGTATTTTTCTATGCAATAATATGAAATTAATCTAGATGAGCAGACGGTGATGCAATTATTGAAAACATGATTAATTAATCTAAATAAGATGTAGCTATTTTAGATAATCAATAAGTAATTTCCCCAAGTGAATGCACAATGCTTCTACAGCAAATTCAACACAATAATTGTACATTTGCACAATGCTTCTAGAGCAAATTCAACACAATAATTGTACATTTTACTTGCATATGAGAAATGAGTGTAGTCCTCTTTTTATAGAATCTCAAAGAAATCAACAAGTAAGATCAATTGAGATTAATCCAAAGGTGAGTCAACATTGAATTATCAAATATGCACCTCCTATTGAATGATTGTTTTATGAGGTGGAAGCATAATTAGCACTTCTAATTTTGAGTGATTTTTAAAAGATAAGAAGTTCAATTAACAACTTATTACTTTTTCATGATTGTGCATAGTTCAGTTACCATGCTTTTTTGATTTATGCATAATTGTGTTTACTGATTTGCCCCCTTGTTTTATTGATTAATTAATTGAATATGATTTTTTCATTAATCAAATATTTATCTCTTTTTATTAGATTTTCTCTATCCATGAATATTTAATTCAATAATTGCGTAGTGATTTAATTGAGTTGAATTTTTAATTAATGTGCTAGGATGATTAATTAAGAATTGATTTAGGATGATTTAATTCTCAATTAATGTCAATATTAAGAATTAATTGATTTTCAATGATTATTGCAAATGTTAATGATTTATGTATTTTGATATATAAATAAGATGAATAATATAAATTGGGTTTGACTTTTATGTTTTTTAATTGATATTTTAGATTAGGGACACTTGGTCTAGAGTACCAATTTGATGTGATTGCATTTGCCCCTCTTTGAATTGATGTGCGAGCAATGCATTGATTCAAAAAAATTCAGATTTTAAATGTAGGACAACTTGATGTGGATTGATGATGGTATTCTTCAAAAGATCGAAAGATGAGATCGACTTCGACCTTGATTAGACGAAGACCGATTGATAACTTTCAACTTGATGGAGCAAAGATTGATTGAAAAGAAAGTAGAATATTCAATTTGATATGGATTATGATGAAATTGAGCATCTGCCCATTGACAATGAGGAAATAATTTGATTTGATATGGATTTGATGAAATTAATCAATATCATGGATTTGATTTGAACTAATAATCAGATTAATATGTTTTTTGATAAACTTGATTGCCGTCAAGTTACTAATTGAGATAATTAACTTGATATGGGTCTTGATGAAGCCAATCACTGGATTGATTGAGATGCCGATGAACTTGATATGTCCGATGAACTTGATATGCCCGATTAACAATATCAAGTTGAAATGGGTCTCGATGAACTTGATATGCCCCTAGATATTTGATTGAGATGTAATAAATTAGATGTCTGTCAAAGGGATTTGATATTGATTATGATGAAACCACTCATTCGGAAAGATCAACTAACCTGAACTTGATATGGATTTCAATGAAGTTGAGATAAGCACATAAATGATCATAGAGCCTCATGTTGATATAGGTGTTGATAAAACTAAGACGCTCTTGATGATGAAATGCCCCTAGTGATGATTTAAGTTTTGATTAGGTTGGTAGATTGATTGATTGCATGAAAGATTGTCAGATGATGTAATCATCTTGCCCCCTCGGGAGCAAAATCAAAATATGACTAGATATTACGATTTGAAGCATAATGATAGAAGAATGATGATTAGAAATGATATAAGATTTATTGGATTTGATTTTTAGATCATTTGCATAGATTTTGGAGTACATTTTGCATTAAGGTCTTTGTTGACCAAGTTTGACTCATGTTGAATTGTCATGAAAATGCTGAACAATTGATTCATAATAAATTTGGTAATGTTCGTGGATGAATTACATGTGCAAGCAATTGGCCTCTTCGGTCCAAACAAAATTAAATCACAATTTTGATTTGTTCAATGTTATTAGGTTTTGATTTTGATTCCAAAAATGGACTAAAGTTTGTCTTGTGAGAAAATGATGAAAATGTAACATGATTAGGACTCTGACTCCTCATTTATCATATGAAATTTAAAGAGTAACTTTATTATACTGGATGAATTAAATGCAAATCTAAAATGAATGCAATCTTAGGATTTTAGTCACTAAACTTTTGGCTTATTTTTATCACAAATTTTTTTTGGACATGGAATGTTGATACAACACTCACCGATGAGGCAACTGGGATGATATGAATATGACATTTATGGATTTATTGTCGGAAGTAAACATAAGCATCAAGGCACAAGAAGCCATGATGACCAGAATATCCCTTCCTTTAACAAGCAAGCATAACCACCTAGGCATAAATGCCAGGATCACCAGAATGGTTCTTGCATATAAGAAGACTAGACACGTGAGATATCTTTTTCATGGTATGTAATTTTGATTGTTCTATCTGTAATGACACTTTAACATTCATAACTTGAGACATAATGGAGCTTTGCCTACTCATGGTGACCTGTATGTTCACATCCTAGAGTAGGTACCCATATCACAATAGCAATGAGAAATCACTCAAACATACAAGGATAAGATCCAACATCACCACAATCTCCAAATAAAATGAGTTGAGGTATATGCAGACATTTAATCACGATGAAGGCTCTCACTATAGAAACTTGATTTATTTTAACACCACAGATCATCAGAACTAAACCAATATGTAAAAAATAAAGAAAATATTATGCCCTTAATCATTGCTTATCTAGTCAAGATAGACATCCCATAGTCACTCAAGGGGAATAACAAGTGAAAAACAATTAAAAGAAAACACACAATTTTTTTTTAGCAAAGCACTAATATGTTTTAGTTTTGTTTTCAATTCATAGATTCAGTTGTTTGTTATAATTGGTGTTCAAGGTATTAGTGTAAAACTCGTTAGTGGTTAAGAGACAAAAGTTGAATCATATTGGACATATGATTACTGACACAAAGGATGACTTGATTCAACTGCAAGAGCATTGCGACCCTAGTATAGGTTTTTTTTTCAAAGACTACAACTTTGATCGATTTCAAGCCATGAAGGCTCTAGGAAGAACCACCAGTATCACAAAAGTGATTCAGAGCTATATACAAGCTAAAGTAGTGGATGAATGTAGGAAATGCATGAAAGCAAAAGCACTTGAAATTGAGAAAGTTGTAACCAAATGAAAGTAGTAAATAACCTAGAGACACATTTGTAGATTCAATATTTTGGTGCAAGAGGCACTTATTTACCAGGTTTTCATCTTCTTGGTAGAGATTCTATTTTTTCTACTAGAATGCTGGTTTGCTAGGTTTTCATCAAGACACCTTTTGCTTTTCTTCAAATTTTTGTTTTGTTTTTGTTTTTTTTTCTAATTTATTGATACTTTTGATCTTTCGATGTCTTTGATATTATAAGGCACTTATTGCTAGGTTTTCACTATGATAATATTTGTTTTAGGACTTTTTCTAATTTTTATGTTTTTTCAAAACTTCAATATATATACAAAAGCTTATGAGAATGTTAGCTATAGAATTTCCTTAGAAGAAGGGTATCGATAGTCTCCCAAAGTTGTTCTCATTCGGATGTTGATAACTACCATGTGCCTGACACAAATACTTTAGTAACAATATATGGACCTTTTGGTTCCTCAAATTATTGGTTGGAATACCTATGAGCCTTGCTTCCTCAATGCTGGGTAATCCAACACATTTTGGCCAACAACTAGGATTGATACTTGATAATTAAATCCTTTTCTCTTTAAGATATGCTAACCTAGGCGAGTATAACTTATGAAGACTTCTTAATATCACTTATGCAAATTTTATTAATTGACGCTCTCGAGATAACAAGTTATTCTCAAGGAGAAATAAAACCCTTTCGAGTACTTAAAATATTTTTCAATGTTTTGAATGAGTGTAAATCTAAGAATTGCAAAGCATGAGTATGACAAAGAACACCAACTTCATTTCATAATAGGTTTTGAAATTAAATTAGACCCGTTCCTTATTCGAGATGGTCAAAATAGAGTTAATTCAATATGAACTTCAAGATCATCAAAAACCCTTTAGAGACAACACACAGTTACCATCAATTACCAGACATAGAACTTTAATACAAACCATAGTTCAATTATTTTAATCTTCAATCTCAAAGACCAATTGAATAAAAAACACAATGCTTGTGAATTTTAAGTATCGAAGGGTTGTATTAGATTTCAATCTATCAATGACAATGTGAATCCAAGAGGACAATCTATTAAATATAGATGAACGATTATTCTACACAATTCTTGGCAAGGAAACAAAGAATTTTCTATTAACATCAAAAAGAGTACAACAAAGTGGTGGCTAGTCACAATATCCACTCAAAATTTGCATAGATTATTCAATTCCATGCTATGCCCTAATTTGTATATATATTAGCTATATTCTTCTATATGATAATCGATATATTTTTGGAGTCTTGTTACCTTTTCTTATAGGAAGTGAAGAGGTGCAAAAAAAGCTTTAGACCCTTTCAAAAAATGTTTAGCTAAACTAATTGCAACCAGAGATAATATTTTCATATTAACAAAAAGAGACTTTCATAATCACTTATTGAAGAAGGCCACGAAACATGTCCAACATATCATTAAGGTAGGCATGATCTCCTAGCTTCTCTTCTTGCTTTAGCAATATTTTCTCAATCTCAACCTTGTCTTCCTCTAACTCAAGCTCATGGAAGTCACTCACATAACTAGCATAATTTTTTCTGAGATCCCATGTAACTACATACATGCTGTTAATAATATCAAACTGGTGTTCTTCCTTAGGAGAAAGATCTGGCTGTGCTACTTGCTTGGGTTGTTGGCTTGTTGGATGCTCTTGTACTAGTAAGCCCATTTTTCACACTTGCAATCCAAAACTTTGCAATTTTGAAGAACTTATCAAAGAATGTACATTAGAACTTTTCTTGTAAAATCGACTAGTAATGAGGTCTTAATAAAATAGTCGCATTTTTAATTCAAAAATCTTATCGACTACATTCAACACATGTTTGGTTTGTGTATGTACAATGTTTATGCCTTTTCCAATTAAAACTTGTAAAATTTGCTCTGTACTTTCCAAGATATCTTGACAACGGTCATTTTTCTGTTTCACATGCTTATCTAGCTACTCCATCTGAAATTGCGATGACCATTAATGCAATGTAAAACCCTTTTTTTCCACTTCGAGGCACATTCTAGACTCATCTGCGATTTGGGGACAAATCACTATTTTGCACAATCACTTCATTATGCATTCCAAAATGTCAAAAATTTGCCAATTCATAGTCTCATAATTGTAATCACTCAAAAATGGTCATCTAGACCATTAGCCCCCTTTTCATTATTCTGGCTAAATTATCTAATTATTTGCCTAGACCAAATCTTTAAAAATTAACTTATTTGATTTTATCCTATAGTTTGACCACTATTTCCTAAGTTCATATTTAATTAAAAGGAACTTGTTCCCCTTTAATTAAATTAAAAACCCCTTTCACCCCTTTTCCTAAGTTGCACACATAAAACATATTCCCCAACTTAGAAATAAAAGAAAAGACCTTTTGTCTCACATAGAGATGCAAAAGTCAACTCTTTCTTATTAGTAGAAATGATCTTACACATTGATAATGCTAAAAGTAAACCTCCACCCTTGATCATGTGCCTCTAAATCTTGATCTCTACCATTTGTACATCTTAAAAAGGAAGAGCTCTCTCCTCATCTAAGGATCTGAATTTGAATTATTGTTATGCTGCAAGTTTTTTTGTAGGTTTCTTGGAGCATTTGTGGAGAACTTCTACCTTTTCTCTCTCATTCTTGCATAGCATCTTAGTCTAGTTTCATAATGCATTAGCTTAGTTTCCTTTATGCAATAGAATTGCTCACCTAGTTTAATCAGAATGGTTTTGTAACATTCTAATATTGCTAGTGTACTTGCATCCTTTGCATTTCATTTGACATAGTTGTATTTTGCATTGTATTTTATGGAAATTCTTTGACATTAGCATTCTTTCTCTTGTCTTAGAATCTCCCATCTTATGGTTTATTCACAAGGGTTTGCATTACTTAGGCTTAGTTGAGAGCCATATCATTGCTCATTATATCCCTTTGCAGTCCATGACTAGGGAGCTCTAGGCTGCCATCCAAGCTTCTCAATCTATGAGATTCTTTGGATATAATGGTTTAGAGAAGTGCACAATTTGAGTGTACAATAACAATATCCACACGAAGTTCCAAAAATTCTCCATTTCACAAGATTCATTATGACACTAATGTGAAATCGTGACTTCACACTTCTCATGTGAAACTTCTCTCGAAATAGCAAAAAATCGCATTTTGGGAATTTGTCTTGCTTATACATTTTGATATGACAAATTTTTTTCATTCCACACCATCCTTCATTACATGTTTGTGAAATCCTAATTTTTCACTATTTCATAGACCTCTTATACTCATCTTTCCAAAATAGAAAAACAAATTTGGCATAAATTTGGAGGCTCCACCAATGGCTCTTTCTGGGGACACGTATTGCTTTAGAATATGACGAGAATCCAGTTATTTCTAGGAAAATATGATACAAAGAAGAACACAAAACTAGTAATACAAAAATGTAAAGGCCCATTTGAACCAACAAAAGAAAGGTTTTAGGAATAGTGCGTGCACATGGCATTCCTGAATGGTTCCATCTATTTCTTGTAAGAAATAAGAATTTCCTCCTGCCATGTCAGAAATAACAAATGGGCCTAGCCACAAGGCATCAAATTTTCCATGTTTTCCTTTGTCCCAATCCTTTACATTCCACTTAAGCACCTAATCTCCAACTTTAAATGATCTCCTAGTTGATCTTTTTTCATGAAGATATTTAATCTATTTCCGTTTCTGAATGTTGTGTTCTAATACCGATCTTCTGATCTCATTCAACTCAACTAGTGCATTGATCCTTTCTTCCACGAAGTCAATGCCTCCAAGCTATTTTTTAGTCATAAACTTGTATACTGGCAATAAATTGTTCAAGGGAAGTTTGGCCTTCTTATCATAAACAAGATTGAAAGTGGAATAACATGTGGACTTCTTTACTATAATTCTGTCAGCCCAAACTGCTATATTTAACTTATTATCCCAAGTCTTTTTCTTATTGTCAAAAAATTCTCTTGATAATTTTTAGTAGATTCTTTTACTTGATTCTGTAGACCATTTCCTTGAGGGTGATATGGAGAGGAATATGAAGTAATTATAGCATATTTGTGGAATTTTTTTAGAGAATTCATATGATCTAAATCACATACCATTATCAATAATGAGCTTGTAAGGGACTCCAAACCAAGTAATAATATTATCGATCAAAAAATTGATCACAATCTTGATAGTAGACTTCTTTGTAAGTATAGCTTCTACCCATTTAGTAAAATAATCAGTAGCCACAAGGATCCAACTGTGACCTCCACTTGATTTATTAGAGATTTCCCCCATGAAGTCAATCCCCCACATTTGAAAAGGTTCCTGATCTTGCAAGGTTGTTAAAGGAAGGGCTCCATTATACTTTAGTTCTCTAGAGAACTTTTGACATGCTTCACATTTTCTAGCATATGTATGGAAATCCTAGAATATATATGGCGAGTAATATCTTACAAGCAATATCTTATGGGAAATAGTCCTAGTTGAGAAGTGACCTCTACAAAGTCCTTCATGGAACTCTTTCAAGGTGGCTTCTACTTGGTATGTATCCAGATAGAAGAGTAGTACACCATCCTTATTCCTCCAATAAATATTTCCTTGTCTTAAAACATATTTTGATGCTTGCATTTTTATAGTCCTATTCTAATTCTCATCTAGATTATCATGACATTTCATGTTTCTTAAATATTAAAGAACTCCTTTATACCAAGGGCAATTCTCAATACTAACCATGATATTTTCAAGATTTAGTTTATTAACTTGTATTGCTTCCAAGTTAACATCAACCATAAGATTTTCCAATCCTTGACCTCTTACCAACTTTGTAATCTGGATATTTATGCTAAATTCTTGAACTTAATTGATCCATCTACATCTCCCAGTAGTCTCTGTCAGTATGAAGATGTCTTTAACAATTTTTTTGGTATATATGCAATAAATTCAACACCAAATAGATAAAGCCTAAATGATTTCACAACCTTTACTATTGCATAAGCTTGCTTTTCATTTATGGCATAATTTAATTAAGAAATTTTCAAACTTTTACTAAAGAATGCAACATGTTTCTCATATCCCTCCCCATTCTTTTGCAACATGATAAGCTATTGTACAATATGAATAAAAGGAAAATATTTGAAATGATTTCTTAAAATCAAGAGCCTTTAGCACTAGTGCTTCCTTAATTGCCCTTTTTATATAAGAGAAATCTTGTAATGCTTCATCATCCCAAATAAACTTAGCTCCTTTCTTTAACAAGTTGAAAATAGGTTTGATCCTCTCTGCAAGAGACATCTTCTTACAAAGTTATTTTTCCCAAAAAATGTCTGAATAGTTTTAACAGTTTTAGGGACCTTTATATTATCAATTGGTATCACTCTTTTAGAATATATATTGTCTCCATACTTTGATACAATATGTCCAAGGAGTTTTCCTTTTGTAAGTCCAAACTGACACTTATTTAGATTTAAAGACACTCCAATACTCAAGGGCTCTTTTGAAAATCTTTTCTAAATGATTACAATGAACCTCTACTTCCTTTTGAATAAGTAGTGAGATCATCTCAATACACCACAAGAATGCAATCGGTTAGTCCTTAAAAAGAAACATCTATAGCTCTTTAAAAGGTGGCCCTTGCATTGGTTAAAATTGGTTAAACCAAAGGGCATTCTTGCATATACATATTTTCCCCATGGATTAGTGAAAATAGTTTTGTACTATTTTGATTCCCTCACTTTGACTTGATTGTAACCAGAGAAGCCATCCATCACAAAAATGAGTTCATTCCCTATTACCTTTTGTAACAATGCCTCTATGTTGGGAATAGCATAATTATCCTTGAGTGATGAGATGTTTAGATTTCTGAAATCAAAACATAACCTTATATCCCCATTCCTTTTTCTTATAGGAACTAGATTGGAAACCATGTTGATCATCTAATAGGTTTAATGATCCACACATCTCACATATTGATCAGTTCTTTCTTCATCTTTGGTGCCAAAATTAGATTTATAGGTCTTTGCTTCTATCTAAAAGTCTTAGCATCTCTCTTTAAAGGTATCTCATGTTGGAAAAAATCATCTCTCTATGCTTTCAATTCATCATAAGATCATGCAAATAGATGCCTATACTTTCTCAACAAAGAGAAGGTTTGATATGATTTTAAGAGTCAATATTTTATCAACAAATATTTCCTTTGGGGAATTTTCATTTCCAAGATTAAATTTATCAATTTCTTCTGGTATAGTAGTAGGTTTATAAGTTTTGAGATTCTCATGTTCATAAAAAATCATTTAGGGATTTTATTAGATCTAAGCTAAGAAATTTCTTCTCCAAACAAGGTTTCTTTATCATCCCGATTCTCTACAAAAATCTTGTAGTCTATGCTTTGATCCCAATAATGTTCTTCACATATTTAAAAATCAAGGAAATCCTTGTCATCATAAAAGACTTGCTAATTATGTACAATGTCTAGTACAAATGGGCTATTTCTCATTTCGACTTGCACCATCTCTTGTAGAGTGTTATCTACTTGTTTGATAGCTAGGATGGCCATCATATTAGCTAAAAAAATTTCACTCCTATCATTCCATTTTATTGAAAATGCATCAAAGCATTCAATCAAGTCCCAGACACAATTTTTGTATTGCTTCAATCTTGAATTCTTAGTGGTAAAATGACTTCTAATTTGAGACACTATTAGTTCAAAGTGTCCCAAGACTAATAGGATTTTAATCTTATGCATTTTAGCCATATTCAATCCCAGTATTAATGTTTCATATTCAACAATGTTATTAGTGCATTCAAAATTCCATAAAAAACAATATTTGATTTTTTTTTAGAAGGGGATTTAAGAATTACTCTTGCACCATTACCTACTTTGCTTCAAGTGCCATCAAAATGCATCTAAAATAATCAATTGCTTTCTTCTTATAAACATACTTCCCTAGATTCATTAATGTACTGAACTAGGTTGCTCAAATTTACCTTAAAATTGTCTATATGAGTTTGATAGAAGTTAGCTTCATAATTAGGACTGAAACTTCCCACCAGATATGTGAATCTTGGTTCTTATTGTGGCTTCACAACACACACCCCATTTTTGACTAAAAAATGGGGACCATCTCTTTGCTTTGAGTCATAGGGACCCACTCTCTAGAACAAGGAACCCTTCGAGATGCCTTGGGGAGCAAAGCTTTTGTAGGTTAGGGTTAGGAGTTAGGTGGGTTCACCTCATTCAGGATCAGGAAGATAGGAAAGATATTTTGATGCACCAAGGACAAAGTGCCCACTTGCACATGATGCACACCTTTAAACATCACTTTATCAAAATCAAGGTTTGCACTTACACACCCTATATAGGTGGACAAATTGAATGGGTGTGCATGGTTCACTAACTTGAGGGTGCGTGCCTATAAATGGTGACCTCCCATTTAGACCTTACCATTGTTGCATCTAAGCTCTCCATCAACATACCCTTGCACCTTCGCAACTATGCAAACTTTGATCCTCTATATTTGCACTTTGTGTGCTAACTCCACAACACCAAGGTAAAGTGTTGGTGCACATGTGTTCCCTTCACACCTACAAAGGTGCATAGGGTGCACAACCTCTTCCCCACTCAACTATATTGTTTCAACTTCAATGCACAAACAAGTGCATAATTTTGCACCTAGTGCACCTGCGCACATCTCAATGAATGAGCCCTAAGATGGATACATGTGCACTAGTTCAATTTGTGCACCTGTACAAGTGCGCTAGGTGCGCTAGTGCACACCTTGCATCTCTTGTTAGTTTTCAATTGAGTTTGTCAGTTTTTCATTAGTTTTCTTTGATCATTGAACATTGTTTGGACTTCGAAGATGTAGTATACTGATGGGTATTTGTTGTGCAAGTATTAATGGCATCCTCATCCTCTTTAGCAATAAAGATCATTCCCAAACTAGTGATATTCAAGTTTCAGAGAGTGCCAAGAAGTCCAAGATTATAGATTTGTATTTTGAGATCCGAGACATAAAACTAGGACATATAGACTAGAACATGTTCCTCATACTTTGCAATAAACTACATGAGAGAACGACGATGATATCATAATTGAATTTGAGCAGTTTGGTGAATGCGATATCAAATCTAGTATTGGTGCAATCCTTAGAGATAATAATGACACTAGCTCCACAATATATACCTGAGGAGAAAGTGGTAAGAAGTGTAACATGTCAAATTATCTTGGGCATCTAACCAGACAATATCAAGAAGGTATTCCTCCCACCTGTCAGAGACTAGTATCAAAAGATCACATATAACACTTCCGAAAGATGGTATAGGGAGAATGAATGGAAAAAATTAAAGACTTGGTGCAAGAAAGATACTTGATCACTGGGACCCTAGGAAACAAGATAGTAGGCAATGTATACATGACCCAAGGGTACATGATCAATGATATGGGCTAAACCATAGTTCTATTGAGCAGAGTAATGGGACTTCTTGTAGCAAGTCATTTGGAGACTTGGATGGTCCATTTTACAGAGAGAAGTAGGAAAAGGGACCTTAGAATTGATTAGGGTACTATCATCAGTTGTTCCTTGGATGAACAACTCACTTCAGTACAAGCACACCCATAGTTCTACATGACATTATGTGTGATCTACTTGTTGGCCACTAGGCCAATGAACTATCTAGGTCTAGTGAGAAGAGGAAACATTGAAAACCCCAATGCATGAACCTAAATTGTGTACCCATAATTGGTACAAAGTACTAAACCTACATTATGTACCCATCTTGTAATACATATTGGTGAATGATGCCTTCATTTTTGCTATAACCTAGATCATTGAAGGGGATTATGCTAAGTTCCATGGAAGCTACAACCATAGTAACACAAGTGGGTGGATATTTTATCCAATTTAACACATTCACATACATCTCACTAGATAGAAATATCCCATGCCCCAAGAAGCTTCCACACTATCCATTAGATAGGCTTGTGCTTTTGGAGATCACTAGACAATTGACTTCTACATATGAAAGAGTTTAGAAAATGCACATGAAGACATTGGTGTGGCCAATCACCATTGGGCCCTATGAGGTGAAGCAAAATAAAGACATCATCACCTATGAGGTAGAATGGGAAAAGTACCCTCTAGAGGACTATCTAGTGCCCTAGCCAAGTTTTGACAATATTGGGATGGTTCAATAAATCATAGGAAAGGAGTTCACCCTAGATGCCACCATCGAAGGTCACTGGTTGAATTGTGTAGATGAATACAAAGTTCAAATAAGGAACTACTGCAGGATGTGTCTATCACTAGTAGAGAAGGCATTGAAGCTGCATATACTCTTAAGGTATGGAATAAGTATATCCCAAATATCCTAGACCTCATCTAAAATAGAGACAAGATATTTGAGCACCTCATTATGAATGAAAAGGTGGGTAGAGAAGAGAATGATGAAATACAACATCGGGCTAGGCATGTGATCAAGATGGAAAAATAATGGAAAAATAATCCTTACCATATGGACTTAGTAGATAATGTGCCAACTCTACAAGCACCTGCAAGAAAAGAAAAGATGAAAGAGACCAAAGTTACTATCCCTACCTTCTAGAAGTCTCCAACCAGGCTTGAGACCATGTACTAACATGCAAGGGATGTGGAATACATCCAAAAGGACACTAAGATCAAGGGGAAGAAGAAGAGGAACTTTACTGAGAATAAAGAAGATGAACAAGCTAAAAAACCTCCAGTCAAGACTGAAGCCTCTGCTTTGGTCTCAAAACAAAGCATAATAAAGATGATAGTAGTAGGGGTAAAAAGGAGGAAATTGAAGAAAAAAAGCACGTCCTTGCCTCAGATTCTTGAAACCATTCCATAGGTTGAGGAAGGACATGAAGAGAATGAGATTGATACTCTCACTCTTCATAAGAGGACACACTTAGCATAGGCCACTAAAGAGGAGAGAAAAATAAGCGTGACACAAACACCCCTAACCACCCAAGCTCAACCCATCCAGATCAATAATGCCATAGATCAAAAGTATGAAGGATGGTCCAATTCTACATTGGGCAGTGGATTAGATGTGTTTGATTTGTGTAATTTTGATTGGATGCCCATCAAGATGCATTTGGAGCAAGGATATATAAGGGACACACCATGCTAGGAGGCATTAAGAAATATATAGAATACCATACCTCCTCTCCCATAGGGTCCAATTGGCATACCTCCAAGGCCAAAAACACCTCCTCCACCTCCACTAGGCAGGAACATGTGAAAGTGCTCCCTCCCATGCTAGAAATACATTTTAGAATGTTGAAAAGGGGGAGACACTATTGGTTCACACAGAGGAAGCACTAACAAAGATTTAGGTAGCAAAAATAGGGGAACAAAATCCCTCAATAGTGAAACTATCTTCCTCCATTCCACAATGATAATGCTCACTTCTAGTGTAGAAAAAACAAGGGTAGAGGAGACCCCAAAGAGTATTAAAAAGGGGAAGGGATTCATATTCATGATAGTGTCATCATCCATCTAGGAAATTTCATCAATAAGAATAACTTCAACATGGTTGACATAGGTGATAGATACTCAACATGAGAGATACAAACTCTGCAGGAGAGGTTATGAGTTTTGACACAAGTCGTGTGAACGACAATGACCCCCTTGGGAAAGCTACATAGAATGGTTTTTATTTCATAGAATAGGCAAGATGACATGGTGGTACACATAGCCATTCCTCCACTCCATGTCGATCTAGAGGCCATTGCACCTCAAGACTAATATATCCAAGAGGTTGTATTGAGGAAACATACCAAGGACACCACTAAAGCATTGAAGACTTTGGGTCTCAAATGGATATTCCAAAACTTGGACAATAATGAAGAAGAGCTTTGAATTTTGAGAAGACAAAATGATGTCTTGTAGGAATTTGTAAAAGAGGTGGTAGATCCCATTGAACCATATCACCCTTATATTTCTCAAACAATTGCTCTAAAAAATGAGCTCCAACCTCCAAATTGAGTGAAATTTATTTTTGGATGTGTGCAAGAGATGACACCACATTTTTGAGGAACAAGGAATAGAGATTATAGAGGCTAACATGAAATTTTTACATATCATACAAAGGAATTCAGAGAGTCTTGTGATAATAATCAACTAGGATTTTGAGCTAATTGATGAAGTGTCCACCTACAATAATGACCTAGAGGGATTTTAGATAATAAAAGGCCAAAGATACTAGATGTTACGTAATGTCTATATAGGGTAAGAGATAGATAAGATCGACGATTGGATTGAAGGTACAATTAGGGAATGAGGTCATGTTGGCCTTATATGTGGACATTGAAGACATGTAAGCTAGAACTTTGGCCCAAATTTTTGAAGAAGATAAGTAGTGTGAACAATTAGCACAACTAGTGTGGAAATTTTTGATGATGACTAGTATTATAGTATAGGTAGTGCAGATAGCTTGTTCATTAATTGATTAAACTTAGTGG
Source organism: Cupressus sempervirens (assembly GCA_028749045.1). Classification (NCBI taxonomy): domain Eukaryota; kingdom Viridiplantae; phylum Streptophyta; class Pinopsida; order Cupressales; family Cupressaceae; genus Cupressus; species Cupressus sempervirens. The sequence goes on along the minus strand of CM053783.1, from coordinate 522,206,722 downwards.
TTTTGCAATTCTTTTTGCAAGGAAAATGCCCTAGATCCAAAATTACATGAAGAATGGGATTTATAAATGCATATATGTAGTATGTATTCAAGGCTAGTATTTTGATGCAATAAAGTATGCTATTGGTGCTCTCATTCTCAATGTAGTGTTTCTTGCTAGTATTTGCATTTCCTTTACAAATTTTATGTTTGTAAATAGCGGTAGTGCCAATGGTTTTGTTGTATGCTAATGCTCGTGTGATCAATTAGTTTAGATGTTTTTCATATTTGTTAACAAATTCCTCTACTATGATAAATTGGAGAAATGATCACCTTTGAATACTTGCATAGTGATTTTTCTCATGTATACAAAATTTTCATAATTGCATGATCTAATGAATTGTGAAACATCATTTAGGTTGTAATAGTTAATTTGGCGATTACACTAGTGGAGTTAAGGATGTGCTACTCCCGATTTCATTGGTTTTCTTCTTGATCCTTTTGAAAATTTAATTCCTTGACACTTATACACATTAGGAATTTCTTTTTTAGAAATTTTCTATAATTTCTTGTTACCCTATCTCTATAAGTTACTTTTTAACATATGGCTAGAATAGTAATTCATATAATTGCATTGTTAGAATTTGCATTCATCATAAAATTTGAAATAAAAAAATATATCGATTTGCACTCACATTTCTTTAATTTCTGCAAGATTTATAGATCCTAGCAAAGGCCTCCTTGTGACAAAAAGCATTCATCTTCAATTGATATACTTAGTAGGTTGAAAAACAACCATCTAGAACCTTGGATTTGGTTAACTTAATCAACTTCTCAAGAAAGAAATATGTAAGGATAAGGATTTCTGCCATTGTCATCATGCAAAACAATTGCTCAACAAAAGTGGTGCTAGAGGGAAGACCTAAGTTCTGCAATTTTATCACTTTGAAATTTCACAATTGTGAAGGTGCACAAACTGGAAAATCTTAATCTACTATCTCCCTTTTAGTGAGCATTGAGGTCTTCACCCAAAAACACAAGTTCTTGGATCAACCATTTCTACAAGCCTCATAGAAAAAAGGTTATATGTCAACTTCATCCATTCAAACCACAAGATCCAAAATCATCATCTACTTCACAATCTTTTCCCACTATTTTGCACAACTTTCCACAATAGAAAAGTCAACCAACACTGCTTCCACCCATGGATTTATTTAAGAATGCTTAGGATTGACCAATTAACTTGTAGGGTCTACTCCAAAATCTTCCTAAGAATCTTAAGAATTTATGCCCAAATTTCATCTACAGTGAAACACAAATAGTGTAAGACCACATCAAGGTTTTCATAGAAATATGCAATAGGAAGCAAGTTCAAGATAAGGATTTAGTTGTCCATTTGTTTCCATACACTTTGGGAGAAGTCGCATTCAACTAGTACGTGAACGTATCACCAACATCCATCACAAATTGGGCATCATTCATGAAATCATTCTTGGGTCAGTTCAAGACATTCATCAACCTAATTATCTTACATCACCAGTTTTTGTCTATCAAGAGGAAGCCATCTTTTAGTTTAGCCATCATTTTTATATAACAAAGTCAAGTTTGGACTCCCCTTAAATTATATAACTGAGCGCTATGATACATATTTTCTTGAACTTTATGGATCAACTCACATCTATTTTTCTATGAAGGATTCCCATTATAGATATTAACACACTAGAGAAAGTCTTCGAAGAGTTAGTTACCTTCACCAAACAAGCTAATCTTAATGGTGGAGGAAGCATGGTGGTTCCAACTATCACAACCACAATAGTCCCACCTTATTGCATAGGGGCACAAGTGGTGCCCAATCAATTTCCTCCACTAAATCTTGTATTGCTGCAATAGGTGCTTGCTATCTTAGCCCATGCCATAACTTATCTAAGATATGAGCCTCTAAAATTAGCATTTTATGAGTAGAAGGTTACACAACCCACTGAGGTAGCAAAAAGGATGACAACTAAATTAGAGGAGATGAAAAAGACCATGTCCCAAATAACATATGAGATCACCCATCTTCAATTATCATAAGGATAGAACAAAAAATTTCATCGATCCAATGCAACCCCAAATAAAAAAAGTTATGGGAGAAACCATACAAAGAATTTCAACTTAGATGGGAATAGCACCATGGGAAATAATTGCAATACTTATACCATAATAATGAACTTCCTAAGAAAAACTAGTAGTAGAATAGTCACCCAAACAATGGGAGTATCCCAGTTGACAACAAAAAATATGTTTAGTTTACTAAAATCAATCAAATAGAAATAAACCAAAATGTACTCAATGATAGAAACACCATGTTCTTTGGAGGAAATTGAGGTATGAGCCAGAATTCATATGATGTTAATGACATGTCTCCCCTTTAGTTCAACATGAGGTTATTGGAATTTTATTATACCCCACCACATACTAAGGGAGAAGACTTAGCCAACAAAGAATTTGTGTTCCCGTTCAACCAAGAAGCTAAGCTTGAGCCAACTGAAATGTTTTCCTTCTGCGATGACATTCAAAAAAATTACAACTTGCACAATTGGAAGGAGCCTTTGGCTGACAAAATTTCTCCAAGGCTACAACCCACTCCTGATCTGCTAATCATGTGCCTATGCACCTACCCATCCAAACACAACAACCTCAAGTACTAGGAAAAACTCCCGTTATGATGAAGAACCCAGTTTGGACGATAAAAAGTACAACACAGTAGAATAGCTAAAAAATTAAGGAAAATTTCTTGATGTATGATATGATAACAAAGTTGTCCTAGCTAAAGAGAAGCATTGTTAAAGATACTTGGTCACACTAAGGCAAGATTTGGCACAAGCACTCAAAGGCATCTACTCTCGAGATCAACCCAACCAAAGCCATGCCCACTATGTTCAAAGATAAAGAATAGGTACCCTCATTTCCTACTTAACATTGAAATCATTGGGAAAAATATTCATAACTGCCTCGTTGATTCTGGCACTTCCTGCAACATCATGTCACTTTTAATAGCCCAAAGGCTAGGGGTTACTACGTAGCCTACCAATTGAGTGGTGATCCATCTTGATAAAAATAGAGGTAAAGGTCATCTGAATGTTGAAATATGTACACATACAATTGACCACATACCCTAGGGTCTAGGATATCATTGATATCCATGTGGTGGACATCTCTTAGACGTACGACTTGCTTCTAAGAGAGGAATGGACCAGGTGTATAAGGTGATGATTTTCTATGGATTTTACTCACTTATGGTTACCATGGAAGGGAATAAATAACCAAATTAAAATCAAAGATGAGCCTAAGATGAAGAAGATGATCACATAATAGAATTCCCCTAACAAAGTATTGTTTCTTCAGTCAGACTTGGGACCCTACAGAGTTATGGTGCTTAACATGCTTTAGATGAAGATGTCTAATGACAACTCGACTACAAGATTGAAAGAATTTCTTCACAAGATGAACATTTGATGCAGGATATTTTAGTGGCTTTTTGATGCAAGAGCTTTTAGTATTTTAATTTTTTTTTTCATGTTTCCTAGGTTTTAAAAAGTTGATTTTTATTAATAACCTCAATATATTACCTCCAATTTCAAATTTAATTGACAACTCATGTAATCTCAATTTTAGGAAGCTTCATGAAAAAAATCAACTTTTATTGAGTTGTTTTAAAAAGTTACCAAAAAATGGAAAAAACATAGCTTTATGGAAAAATTGTAAAAATTGGTAATTTATGATTTGTATTTAAAATTGTAATTTCTCTCATTGTAGGAAAAGAGAATTTGGAAGAATAATAAAGAAGAATTTGGATTTCTAATATTTATTTTTGTATTCTTTCTCTCTAATATTTTTATTAATTATTTGAGGAATTTTGGCTGCATCATTTGGTATCAAAGCTCAGAAGGTCTTGGAAAATAACATTTCTGTATTTCTGTGGTTATGAGTTTATGTTTATGCAGGTTGAGAAGAGGAAGTAGTTTCCAAAAATCAAGGTAGAAAAGAGAAAAGATCCACTTGTGGCAAAGGATGGACTTGTTTGAAGAGCTAGATTTATGATGAAGTATTTGCAGGAGAGGAATGAAGAAAATAAAATAAAAGAATAAGAGAGGAAGAGGAAGGAAGAAGAGATGAGGCAATTAGAGTTGAAAGAAATGCTAAGAGAATTGCAACAAAGTTTTCAAAAATTAAGAAAGCTAATGGAATCAGAAATGTAAAAATAGTACCTACCAGTCAAGATGAAGATCACATGGCCTATTCAGAAGTATAAAAGGAAAGAAGAGACACAAAATATAAAGGAAGAGCTGAAAAATGAAATGGTGAGTATACCAATCACTATTTTGACATCAAGAATTGAAGAAGTCAAGATAAACATAGTTTTAGATTACGGTAAAAGCGAGTTTTGAAGGGACCCAAAACCCTTTATAAGAAACTAAAGATAAACATTATAAACATTAAAGCACTACCAAGTTTTATAAGGACCTAAAATCTAAAGTTAAAAACCATCCAAACCAATTTTTATAGGGACCTAAAACCAAAAGTTTAAACCATACATAACATAGGTAAACATAGTTGTGGAAGAGTCTTTTTGTCATTTTCAGCCTTATGTTCAAAATGAGCAAACAAAAATAGTTGTTTATATGAAGTTTCTAATGAAGATGTTTTAGATTTTTTTGTTACTAAGGTATATGAATGTTTCCAAGGTATTATGTTAATTATGGAAATGGTTGATATGTTGATATATTATATGTTGAAGACATAAGTGGTGACGGTACAAAAACATATGCAAAAGAAACAAAATTTTGGATACTAAAGGTTGAGAGGATGCTAAATGTAATATGGGCAAAGAAGAATAAGAGGAAGAGGGATCTAGTGAAAATTCCAAAGTTGAAGGATAATCTATCACATAATTGGAAGACTGGAAAGGAGAAACAAACATCTAGTCAAGAAGACTTGAATTTTCTTTTATCTTGATAAAAAAAACTCATATCCAATATAGTGAGAAGCATTAGATTAAAAGAAGAAGAAAAAGAAGTATGCATTCAAAAAAACATCTTGTAGGAGCTACGTTCTTTCAACTAGAGGAGAATGATGCAGGAGCTTTTAGTGGCTATTGGATGCAAGAAATTTTAGTATTTTAAAAAGGATTTTAATGTTTCTTTGTTTTTAGAAAGTTGATTTTTATTAATAACCTCAAACTATTACTTCAAATTTTGAATTTAGTTGATAGTTCATGTTATCTCAATTTTAGGAAACTTCACAAAAAAATTCATCTTTTCTTGAGTTGTTTTAAAAAGTTACCAAAAATGGCAAAACAATAGCTTTATGAAAAAATTGCCAAAAATGATAATTTTTGATTTGTATTTAATGCAATTTCTCTCATTGTAGGAAAGGAGGATTTGGAAGAATAATAAAGAAGAATTAGGAGCTCTAATATTTATTTTGCTATTCTTTCTCTTTGATGTTTTTGTTAATATTTAAGGAATTTTGGCTGCATCAACATTTCACTTAATTTGTGGGTAACATGGTTGCCAACCTAGAGTATCTCAAAAATGATGTAGATCCAAATATCCTTTTGCTCCCCAGATTTTACAGATTACATCATGCTAGTCATTCTAATTTTAAATGTTCAAGTTTTCAAGATGTTGTTACATGAGTATTGATTTAATTGTCTCAACCTTCAAACATTAAGCTCAAAAATATTTTGGCGATAAACAATGAGACCACATATGACACTCCTAAGGATCCAAAAGGCTAACAATATGTTGATTTAACAAGAAGAGCCCAATCCAGTAGATGATGTCCTTATAGAAGAAATTGAAGAGGATCTTGATGCATCATATAATGATACATCCTTAGATGGAGGGGCCTTATCCTCTTGAGGGAATAGTCACAGTTTGCTAGGAGGTGACACTTTGTAAAAGGACAAGCTTGGATTTGAGTGGTAGTGCATCTTGAACCCCAAACTCCCAAAACCACCAAGTTGATTGAAGAAATATAGGATAAGAAACATGAACAAACTATCCCAATATCCAAGGCAACTATAAACAACATGCCTAGCCTAACTTGAGAAAGGATGGAATGGGCCCTCAAGAAAAGGTCTTTCAAAAAATAGGTGAAAGAAAATGCCATGATGTATAAACATAAGTCCAAGGCACCGAAAGAAGATGATATCTAGACTCTTTGGTTTAGTGGTTCCAAATGCAAACAAGGGGTCAGAGCAGGAATTGAATTTATTAGTCCTAGAGGTAAATATATTATACTGCCTATCACTTGTAGCTCATATGAACCAACAATGTGACAAAATATGAGGCCATCATGTGAGGACACTTGTTTGCACTTGAGAAGAATGTCAAGGTGCTTGCGATAGAAGGAGATTTACAACTGGTAATTTGACAAGTGAAAGAAATTTACTCTTGTAATGAAAAAAGGTTGATGGCCTATCACAAGAGAGTTTGGGATTTGATGGTTGACTTTGAGGTATTAAATGTTAAATATATCCCTAGAAAGGAGGAATGCAATTTTTGGTGCACTTGTTATCTTGGATAACATATTGCAAACCATTGAGAAGACAAAACTTAAAAGGTTCTCTATAAAAATCATGACCAATCCATCCATCATGGATAATATTACTAATTTTCAAGTCTTCCAAGATGACCAACACATTCTGGAGTTCATCATGTGCAATGGCTAGCTTGAAGGGCACTCAATTGACAACAAGTCTGATGAAGACCTAAAAGAAGAAGAAGAAGATTAAGATGACATCATAAATATGAGAACCAAAACTATCCACAAAGGGGTGGTAGAGTTGGAACACATTTTTGACTATGATCAATTGACACACCATAAAAGTACCTTGAAAGAGAAAGGAAGTGATCAACGTGATTCTTACAACCTGGGTACTAAGGATGATCCTGAAATGGTTAAAATTGGGAAAGTATGCAATGTCCATGAAAGAGATGAAATTTTATGTCTCCTCGTGGAATACATGAATTTTATTGCATGGAGCTACGAAGAACTCAAGACTTATGATCGCAACATCATCAAAAACAATATTCCTCTCAAGCTCGATATCAAACCTTTTCGTCAAAGGAAAAGACCCATGAATCCAATCATTAAACCATGCATAATGAAATAAGTCCTTAAATGTTTGGATTCCAAGATTATTTTCCCAATTCAACACTCTACTTGGGTGGCCAATCTTGTGCATGTAAGAAAGAAGAGTAGAGAGTTTTGGCTTTGTGTTGATTTTAGGAACCTGAACTGAGCATCTCAGAGGGATAACTACTCGCTACCTTTTCTTGATGAAGTCTTTCAAATAGTGAATGGATCCAAGATGATGTCATTTTTAGGTGGGTACTCAACATACAATAAAGTAATGGTAGACAAGGATGACAGATTGAAAACAACATTCATCAACAAGTAGGGAACATTCAAATATAGGTGGGTGCATTTTAGACTGATTAAACATCAGAGCTACATTTCAATGAGCCATGAATGAAACATTCAAAGGACTAGTAAAAAAGTTTATCATAATCTAAATGGATGACCTTACAACTTTCTTAAAAAATAGGAGCAATGACATATCTGATTTGAAACAAGTTCTTAATCAATGTAGAAAGTTTGGCATATCTCTCAATCCTACGAAGTATTTGTTGGGGGTCACAAAGGGGAAGCTCCTCAAACACATAATTTTAAAAGATGGTATTTGAATTGAACCATAGAAAGTAAAAGAAATATTTAAATTTTTACCACCCAACAATCATAAATAATTAAAGTCTTTCTTCAAGAAGATTAACTTTGTGCATAAATTCATCAGTGGTTTCACTAAAATAGTGTGACCCCTGAATGATTTGTTGAAGAAAGGGGTGAAGATTGAATAGACTCTTGAGGTCAAAAATTATTTTGAGGATATCAAAGTGGCCATTTATATCACTCTATTTCTCATAAGTCTAGATTATCAACTCCTAGTCAAGGTCTACTCTTTTGCCTCCAAACATTAATGGACACACATTCTCACATAAAAGAAGGATGGTGAAGATGAGAGACCCCTTGCATTCATGAGTTTAATTCTAAAAAATGCTGAATTAAATTATCCTAATTTGGATAAGAAATCATTTTCTCTAGTAAAACAAATCAAGAATCTTTGCTAGTAAATACTACGTAGTAAGGTGTATATTGTAATAATTGACCTTGCAACCAAGTTATTTCTGATGCAAAATGAACTAGGTGAAAGAAGGGGGAAATGGATGGGTATCTTGCAAGAATTTGATCTGGAAATTCAACCTATGATGTTAGTAGGAGGCTAAGGATTAACTAAATTAATGGTAGCCAATGAAGAGCATGGAATATTTTCTTATGTATATAGAAGCAAGGGGATTATATTATATGTTTGATATCAAGATATTATGTATTATCTTATGAGAAATCGATGTCTCTATAGAATGAATAGTTTACAGTGCAAAGATGTAAAGATGAAATGCAAGTCTTATATGCTCCAAGATGGAAAACTCTACAAGAAAAATTATGAAGGAATGTACTTAAGTGCCTAAACCATGAAGAAGCTAAACAGGTGCTAGAGAAATACTATGATAAAAATGGTACTAAGAATGAGTCAACATAAAATAAAACTCATTAGATCTTGATGATGGGCTATTACTGGCCTACCCTTTTTAAGGATACACATGAGCACATCCATTCATGTCATGTTTGTTAGACTTGTGCCAATAGAGAAAGAAACCCAACCATACAATTGTAACCATCTTTCAAGGTACAACCTTTTGCCAAGTGGGGGCTAGATTTCATTAGGTCTATAAACCCACCATCTTCTACTGGGCACACATTCATATTGATGGACACTATTATTACATGAGGTGGAACAAAGAAGAAATATTTCAAAATCATATTACATAAGTGGTTACCAACTTTCTGGAAGAACATAGCTTCACTAGTTTTGGGATGCCCTTCTTTGTGGTATGTAATAATAGATCTTCCTTTTCATCAACTTTTCTTACTCAAAAAGCCTTGGAAAATCAGGTGATAATCAAGTTATCATCTAATTACTACCTACAAGGAGATGGAGTTACTGAGTCCACAAAAAAAATTGATAATCATTATTAAACACTTACTCATACAAAACCTGAGATTGGAACAAACAATTGAAATATGCCTTATGGACCAACATGGTTAGAGTGAAGAATGCTTTGGGAACATCCTCCTATTTGTTGGCCTATGGCTAAGAACCTAATTTTCCCCTCAACCTCAAGATTCTAGTGCTGAAATTTATGAGAGGATATGTTGAAAATGTCAGTAAGGTCCAAGTTAGATTAATAAACCTCTTACAATTAGACAAGAAAAATAAATCTACATTAGAGCACATGTCGAAGCACCAAATTGTTGTGAAATACTAGTATGATAAAAGAACCACAATAAAAGCTTTTAGAATCTTTGACCTCATTCTCATGTGGGATAAGGCTAAGGAGAAACCCAAAAGCCACACCAATTTCAAATTCTTATGGGTCGACCCTTACCAGATACCAAAAATTCTAGGGAATAATACTTTCAAGCTATGCACATTGGAAGGGGAATGGATTCCATTTCTAGTTAATGGAAAATTCCTCAAAAATTATTTTGAAGCCTTAGTTATTAAAAAATAAAAAGAAATATTCCTTTTAAGCCATTTTCTTAGGTTGTTTGTTATGTTTTTCTTGTTTTAGTTAGAATTGGGAGTCAACATGTATTCAGGGACACCCCTAGTAAGTGAATCATCCAAATTGACCTTGACCCTTGGAAGATGTATTTTTTTAATCAAAGAAATTGAATAATTTTGTTTTTTATAAGGAATAAATACTAGTGTTATGTATAGGAAACAAGTGATTCTCATCTCTTGATGTAGATTCTAGGGTAATTTCTCTCAACACTTTACTCACATAAAGAAATGAGTGATTGAGTTGCTTTCAACCCAAGTAGGCAGAAACCAAGGGAAATTTGAAACTCCTTAGTTTGAACAAAGGGTGCCCCATGATTATACCAAGACCACATGTTGGTATGTGAATTTACTAAAAGTTCACTAAAAGAGGAATGCAAGAGGCATTCAATTAATGAAAGTGCAAAAATAAAGAACACCACTTCTTGGCTGCATAGTCTAATTGCAGGTAGGGTGTAAGAAAAGGAAAAAATACAAAAGTAAAAAAAGAGAAAATGTGTCACAAAAGGGACTTCATAATTTTTTTTTTGATGATCAAGCTAGTCCTACATGACACAACTATTGCCTCGGTAAACTAAACAAACTTTAAAGAAGAATCAGGTGGAAATATGCGAGCTCTATGAGTTTGAAAAATAGATCATCGAACATAAAAGGCAAAAATGATGTCTCATCAAGATCCCTTTGGATGGATTCTTGCATTTGGTCATACAATGATTGAAGGTTTTTTCATGAAAATAATTTTGAAACTCTTTCTGGTTAGCAACATATTATTATGAAATTGTTGAATACTCATGGTGGCTTGCACTCAGGAAAGTCAATGAAATTAAAATACTAAGTACACACTAGGCATGAAGTTTGAAGGTCCAAATTTTGAGTTGAGGTCTTCAAATATCCCCCTGTGACATTGGGAATTAAGTCTTAACTTGATCCATGTTTTAAGATTTCTTCCTGATAAAGAAATTCCTTTGTCATTTCTTCCTTTCGTCGGGGCTATTTGTTGAGGCTTCACAACACATGCCCCATTTTTGAATAAAAAATGGGGAACCTCTCTTTTCTTTTTCATAGTGACTCTCTCTCTAGAATAAGGCACCCTCTAAGAAGCCTGAGGGAGTGGAGATTTTATAGGTTAGAGTTAGGAGTTATATGGGTTCACATTGTTTGGGATTAGGTAGATTGGGAAGATATTTTTCATGCACTAAGAAAGTGTGCACGTGCACAATTGCACACATGCAAACATGTATAAGATGTATACCTTAAAACATCACTTTATCCAAGTCAAGGTGCACACTTTTGCACCCAATGTAGGTGCACACCTTGAAAGGGTGCATATGATGTGCTTACCCAAGGGTTTGCACCTATAAATAGGGGACCCCATCATAGACCCCCTCATTGTTACATTTGATCTCTCCATTGCCTCACCCTCACACCCTCAAAACTGCACAAACTTTGATCCTCCACATATCCACTTTATGCGCCAACTCCACAACACTAAGGTAAAGTGATAGCACACGTGTGCACCTTGCACACCAACACATGGTGTGTGATCTCTACCCCTCTCAACTTCATTATTTCAACCTCAATACATGGATAAGTAGTGTGTAGTTGCACACATATTGTACCTATGCAATTATGAAACATGGGAACATCTCAAAGAATGAGCCCCAAGATAGTTACATGCATGCTAACACACCTTACACACCTACATAGGAGTGCTAGTATGCACCTTATATCTCTTATCAGTTTTGGACTGAGTTTGTAAAAAATTCATCACTTTTTTTTCTCTTCTGATAATTGAATGTAATTTGGACTTACAAGATTTAGTATACTAATGGGTGTCTATTGTGTAGGTCATAATGGTATTCTCATCCTTTTTAGTGGAAAAAGTCACACCTAAACTAATAATGTTCAAGTTCCATGGCATGCCAAAGAAGTCCATGTTTATAGATTTGCATTTTGACATTTGAGATATAGAACTTGGACATATAGATTGGAACACGTTCCTTGTGCTATGAAACAAACCACATGAGAGATTGAAGATGATCTCATCACTAATTTTGAGTAGTTTGGTGAATGTGACATCACACCCAATCTCACTAGAATCCTCAGAGCTAATAATAACACTAGCTCAATTTTATGTGCCGAGGGAGAAAGTGGTTAGAAGAATAATGAGAAAGATTTTCTCAGACATTCTCCTAGATCAAAAAGGTATTCCACCTACCTATCACAAACTAGTATTAAAAGATCACATATGAAGCCATTGATAGATGTTATAGGGAGAATGAATAGGAAACAAAAGACATGGTGAAAGAAAGATACTTGATCACTAGTTTCTCAAGAAAGAAAAAGAAGACATGGTAGACATCATCTAAGGGTACACGATCAATAACATTGGCTACAACATTGTTCTATTGAGCAGAGTAATGGGACTTCCTATGAAAAGTCATTTGGAGATTTGGATGGTCCATTTCATAGAGACCATTAGGAAGAGGGACCTCAAAATTGATTGGGGTCTTATCATCAGTTTTTCCTTGGATCAAAAACTCTTTTTGGTAAAAGAAGACCCATGGTTTTACATGACATCATACATGGTCTACTTGCTCGCTGACAAGGCAACTAAATATCTAGGTTTGGTGAGAAGGGAAAAAATCTAAAACCCCAATGCATTGCCCTACATTGTGTACCAACAACTAGTGCAAAAAGAAGCTCTTGGATAAGAGTCTAGAATATATATTGATGAATGATGCCTTCATTTTTTCTATAATCGAGTTCATTGAAGGGGATTATACAAAGAGGTTGTTCATGGAATAGGCAACCAAAGTAACAAAAGTGGGTGGATATTTTATCCAATTGAACACATTCACATACATCCAAGTGGCTAGAACTCTCCTATGCACCAATAATCTTCCACTATATCCATCAAATAGGCTTGTATTTTTGGAGATTGCTAGACAATTGGCTTCTATATATGAAAGAGTTCAAAAAATGCATAGAAAGACATGGGTGTGGCTGATCACCATTGTGACCTATCAGGTGAAGAAAAATAAGAAATTTTCATTTATAAGGTGGAATGGGAAAGTACTCACTACAGAACCATTTGGTGCCCCAACCAATTTTTTACAACATATGGATGAATTAGCAAGTCACAGGGAAGGAATTCATCCTAGATATTCTCATCAAAGATCATTGGTTGAATTGTCTAGATAACTACATAGTTTAAATAATGAAATATTATAGGATGAGTCTATTACTAGAGGAGAAGACACTAACCCTACACATACCTCTCAAGGTATGGAACAAGGATAGCTCAAATATCGTAGATCCCCTCTATAAAAAAGAGAAGATATTTGAGAGACCCATTATGAATGTAGAGGTGGGAAGAGAAGAGAAAAATGACATACAAAATTGGGCTAGGAATGCCATCAAGATAATAAAACAATAGATACAAAAATCTTACAATATGGATTTAGTACCCAATGAGCCAATTTTACAAGCACCTACAAGACCAAAAAAAGGGAAAGGATAAAAGTTACTATCCCTACCTACTAGGATAAGTCCCAAGTTAGGCTCAAGACCATGTACCAACATGAAAGGGATGTGGCATACATCCAAAAGGATAGTAAGGTCAAAGGGAAGAATAATAGGAAGTCTATTGAGGCTGAAGAAGAAGAACAAGCTGAAGAACCTTGAGTCTAGATTAAAGCCTCTTAGTCAATCCCAAAATAATAAAAAACAAAGATAATATTAGTATTAGGGGTAAAAACGAGGAAATTGAAGAAGAAAAGAACTACCTTGCCTCATATTCCCTAAACTATTCCAAAGGTTGAGGAGGAAGGACATGAAGAGCATGAGATTGACACTTTCCCTCTTAACAAGAGGACACACTCAACATGGGTGTTGAAGAGGAGATATGAAGAAGCTTGACACAAACACCCCCAACCACCCAATATTAGCCCATCTAGATTGATGATGTTAGAGATCAAGAACATGATGAATGAATTTAGTTTACATTGGGGAGTGGATCAGATGTGTTTGATTTGTTTGATTTTGATTGGATGCCAATTGGGACACATATAGAGTAAGGAGATATAAGGGATTTACCACACCAAGAGCCATTAGGTGATGACTAGAATACTATACCTCCTCTCTCACAGGGTCCAATTGACATACCTCCTTTGCCTCTTGGAAGGCCAACAATGCCACATCCACCTCCACTAGAGTAAGAAACCATGCAAGTGCTCCCTCTCATGATAGAAATGTAAACTCATAGTATTATAGAGGGGGAGAAATTGATGGTTCACACAAAGGAAGCCCCAATAGAGAGTTAGACAATAGAAATAGAGGAAAAAACCCCCTCAATAGTGCAACCATCTACCTCTATTACCATGATAATAATGGCCACTTTTAGTGTAGAACAAACAAGGGTAGAGGAGACCCCAAAGATTATTGAAAAGTGGAAGAGATTTGCATTCATGAAACTTTCATCATCCAAAAAGGAAATATTATCAACCATAATGACTTCAACATGGTTAAGATAGGTGGAAGAGACCTAATAGAGGAGATGCATGCAAACTCTAGAGGAGGGGATATCATTTTTGACACAAGCGGTATAGACTACAATGTCCCCCTCAAGAGAGCCACATCAAATGGATTTTACTTCAAAGAACAAATAAGATAACATGGTAGTGCACGTAACCATTCATCTTGTCCATGTCAATCTAGAGGCCATTACACCTCAAGACTATCAAATCCAAGAGGTTGTATTGGGGAAATCTACCAAGGACACCACCAAAGCATTAACAAATTTGGGTCTCAAATATGTGTTCCAATAGTTGGACAATGGAGAAGAAGAGCTCCAAAATTTTGAGATGAAATAATGATGTCTTATGGGAATTTGTAAAAGAGGTAGTGGGTCCCATTAACCTAGATCACCTTAAGATTTCTATAACAATTGCCCTAAAAAAAAAGCTTTGGCCTCAGAACCGAGTGTTTTATTTTTTGATGCATGCAAGAGATGAAACCACACTTTTGAGGAAGAGGTAGTAGTGATTGTAGAGGCAAACATGCATTTGTTACATAACATACAAAGGAATGCAGAGAGGCTTGCAATAGTAGTCAACTAGGATTTTGGGAAAATGGATGAAGTGCCCACCTAGGCTAATGACCTAGAGGTGTTATGGATACTAAAATGCCAAAGATACCAAATGTTACTTAATTTCTATATAAGGGAAGAGCTAGATATGATCGATACATGGATTGAGAAGATGTAGTGAGGGAATAAGGTTGCATTTTCCTTATATGAGAACATTTATGACATGCAAGCTAGAACTTAGGCCCAAATTTTTGAAGTTGATAAGTATTATAGAACGACTTGTTTGTATATTTTTGATGATAACTCTAGGACCAATTTATGCTCAATGGAAGCTTTAGAATGATAATTTTGGGTAACTTTTGAAGCAATGTTCTTTAAGGATGATGTGTGACACATATTCAAAGCCAAAGAGACACTGAAAGAATTGGATTCCAAGATGGATTTAAAAGTTCAAGGTGACACATCTAGTTTGTTAGAATATGAAGTCCACCAATATAACTGGGGGGGGGGGGGGCATGAATCAGTTATACAACTATTATCACAATTATAAACCTTATAAATCCTTAACCATCAGAGAAATATAATTAGAAACCATAACAAGATACTCATACACAATAACACCAGATATGTTAACTAGGGAAACCCTTGATCAAAGGGAAAACTTTAGTGGGGATGGTACCCACAAAATGATGTACTAATATAAATATTCCTTGGTAGAGGGTGGACCCTATTAAGAGTCAATAAAAACATTCAGTACGTATCAATCCTTGTTAGGAAACTTTTAATACCTATTAGGAGACTTTGAATCCCTGTTAGGAGATTTGATGGGGACACAACCCAACAACTAGAATAGACACAATAGAAAGGGGAAATTATATTAACTGAGAAAATAAGCTGGTACAAACAGTGCAGAGAAAATAAACTCAAAACATGCCCTGCGGGCTTACAATAGCATAAATCTGGAGAATATTTCTCCTTTTAGCACCTCCTCTCAAGCTCCAATCCGAACTGCCTTTTACAATCCCAAAAATTTCCTTAAATAGACCCCGAAGGGTTAAGGACTAGGAGTACATTCTAGAAAGTGCTAGTAGGTATCCACCGACAAAATAGAAGGTTCCGGAAGCTGCGTTAGAAGTCGGTGCAATTCTAGAAGAATCCAGAAATGGTAGCCGAACTTTCGGGAGGCATAACTTTTGAACCGTAACTCCGATTGACGAACAGTTTACATTTTTGGAAAGCTCTCGAAGCGCTCTATAGCCCTATGGACAAGCTTCACTTGTCCCCCATTTTTTGACTCTTTTCGAAGTCATTTAATGCCCCAAACCTGACTTTGAAGCATTCTTAGGGGGTCTCCAAAACTTGAAAAACTGCAATAACTTTCAAACCGTGGGGCCTTTTGACCTGATTCTTTTTCTGGAATGCTCTAAATCTTGATTACATTCATCTGGCCAAGTCACACCTTCTAGGTCACCAAAATGATGGTCAAATTGCATGCTCCTATTTTTTTGGGATTTTTAAATGCACTGATAGTTGAACTATGAGAGTTGGAACCTTTATTTGAGCCAAATGGGTATCCAAAAATGCAAAGACATAAAATAGAAACTAAGTCTAAGTACATTTTTTTGGGTGACACAGGATTGCCCTTATACCTCTGGATGCTCCTGCATCAGACACCCAGGGTAGATTGAAAAGTGACCCTGTCACTTTATGCATGGTAGAGGAAATCCCAAATGGGAAACCTCAGCTGCTGAAATCCAAGTCGAGTCCTCAATTGGCCGTCCTTTCCATTTGACCAAATACTCTTCATACTGCCTGTTTCTGGTACTCCTACCCACACGATGATCTAGAATGTCTTCTATCTCCTCCTTCTTAGAAGCAGGAATTGGACACGGCTCTAAAACCAACTCCTCATCAGTACCATCATCATGATACTCTGTCAAATCTGCAATGTTGAAAATGGGAGAAATGTGAATACCATCTGGCAGCTCCACCTCATATGCATTTCCTGAGTTATGTTTCTTCAAAATTTTGCAGGGGCCAAATTTCTTCATTTTCAGCTTGTTGTAAGTACCAACTGGAAATCTTTCTTTTCATAAGTGCACCATGACAAGATCCCCTACTTGGAATTCCTTATGTCTTCTCCTTTGATCAGCCCTAGCTTTATACTCTTGATTCATCTTGATAATGTGTGCTTGGACCTCCTCATGTAGACGCTTGACGTGTTCAGCAAAATCCTCAGCTTCAGCACTTGTTCTCTCCCCTTGTTCTATCTTCCTCAATTCTGGTGCAGTCCTTGGGCTATTTCCATATACAATTTGAAATGGTGATTTTCCAGTACTCTTATTTACAAAGTTATTATAAGCAAACTCTGCCTGTGGTAGAATCAAATCCCATCCCTTAGGCTTATCTCCAACTAAACATCTCAGCAAATTGCCCAGACTTCTATTTACCACTTCTGTTTGGCCATCAGTCTGTGGGTGATGCGTGGAACTGAATTTCAAGTCTGTTCTCAACTTCTTCCACAATGTCCTCCAGAAATACCCCACAAATTTAGTATCTCGGTCAGAAACTATACTCCTTGGAAGACCATGTAGTCTTACCACCTCTTTGAAAAACAAGTCTGCAATATGGACAGCATCATGAGTTTTGTGGCATGGAATGAAATGTGCCATTTTGGAGAACCTATCAACCACCACGAATACTGAGTCATTACCCCTTTGTGTCCTTGGCAATCCAAGAACAAAATCCATGCTTATGTCCTCCCATGGCCTTGATGGAACAGGCAATGGCTGATATAGGCCAGTATTTTGACTAAACCCCTTGGCAACTTGACAAACCTGGCAACTCTGTACAAACTTCTTCACATCCTGTGTAATTTGAGGCCAAAAATAATGTTCTCTAAGAATGGCAATGGTCTTATCCCGACCAAAATGTCCTGCCATCCCTCCACTGTGTTTCTCCTTAATCAGATTTTCCCTCATGGAACTCCTTGGAATGCACAATTGACTACCTTTGAACAACATGCCATCCTGAATCAAATAGTCTAACCACTTGGTTCTATCTACAGCCACAGGTTCTTTACAAGCTTTCCATGCTTGAGCAAAATCAGGATCCTCAGGGTACAAATTCTTGAGTTCATCAAACCCAACTACTTCAACCTGCATTGTTGTAAGCAACAATTGTCTCCTACTTAATGCATCTGCAACCCTGTTAGATTTTCCACTTCTATGCTTTAACACAAATGTATAACTCTGCAAGAATTCTACCCACTTCATATGCCTCTGATTCAATTTACCTTGGCTATTTAGGTACTGTAATGCCTGATGATCAGTATACAAAACAAATTCCTTTGGCAATAAATAATGCCTCCATTTCTTTAAGGCCTGAACTATCGCATAGAACTCTTGATCATAAACAGAATACTTCTTCTTTGCATCATTCAATTTTTCACTAAAATATGCAATAGGCTTACCTTCTTGGCTTAATACAGCCCCAATAGCGCTACCACTAGCATCACAATCCACTTGGAATACTTTTCTAAAATCTGGAAGTGCCAACACAGGCTGTTCAGTCACCTTCTTCTTTAGCAATTCAAAACTTCTCGCGACTGCTGCAGTCCATTTGAACTCTTTTCTATCTCCTCTTATTGTATCAGTTAGAGGTGCACATATGCCACTGAAATTCTTAATAAACTTTCTATAAAAACTAACCAGACCATGAAATGATCTTACCTCAGTAGCAGACCTTGGAGTAGGCCATTCCAAGATGGCTTTTACCTTCTCTGGATCCATTTTGAGACCTTCAGGTGATATAACAAATCCCAAATACACTAACTCCCTTTTTGCAAAGACACACTTCTTTAGATTAATTAACAGTTTCTCTTCCCTTAGCCTTTCAAAGACACTACGAATATGCAGTAAATGTTCTTCCAAAGTCTTGCTGAAAATTAAAATATCATCCAAATAGACAATAACAAATTTTACCAAGAACTTCTTAAGTACCTCATTCATGAGCCGCATGAAGGTGCTTGGGGCGTTCATCAATCCAAAGGGCATGACTAACCACTCATAAAGACCCTCCTTGGTCTTGAAGGCTGTTTTCCACTCATCTCCTTCTCGAATCTGTATATGATGATAGCCACTCTTCAGATCTATCTTTGTGAAGTACTGAGCTCCACTCAAGCAATCCATAAGATCATCCATCCTTGGTAAAGGAAACCGGTACTTGATGGTTATCCTATTTATAGCTCGAGAATCTGTACACATCCTCCACTCTCCATCCTTCTTTGGTGCAAGTACTGCAGGTACTGCACATGGACTCAGGCTCTCTCGAATCAAGCCCTTCCTCAACAGCTCCTGAACCTGTCTATTTAGCTCCTCTGTTTCAGTAGGAGTCATCCTGTGAGTAGCCTTGTTAGGCAAACTAGCTCCTGGAATCAGATCTATTTGATGACTGATTTGCCTTACTGGTGGCAATCCATCTGGAACATTATCAGAGATAATATCTCCAAATTCTCCTAGTAAATCTGAAACTTCAAATGGTATTTCACTACTACCTTCTTTATCTTTCCTAGGAATCAAAGCATAGCACATACACTGATGTTTCATGCCATCTAAAAACTTCCTTCCATCAACAAGACAAATCCTAGCACTGCTACATACCTTTTCACCTTCCTTTTTCATGGGCTTCAATTTGTGGTGAACTCCATCCTTTGTCAGAGAGTATGTGTTTGCATGTCCATCATGTATTGCATGTCTATCAAACTGCCATGGTCTACCCAACAATAGATGGAAAAACATCCATCGAAATAACATCACAAAGAACTTCATCATGGTAACTCCCAATTTTGAATTTTACTAAACATTGTTCACTTACCAGGACCTTATGATCATCTTTTACCCAAGAAATCCGATAGGGCTGGGGATGTTTCTCCCTCTTGAGCTTCAGCTTAGAGACCATCTCTTCGGATACCAAGTTATCAGTGCTACCACCATCAATGATCACATCACAACATTTATCCTCACACTTGCATCTGGTACGAAACAAGCTCCTCCGTTGTCCTGGTTCATTTTCACCACTTAGTAGGACTCTTTCATTTACCAAGGTCTCTCCTCTTTCTGCATCCTCTGAATGTGATGATTGTGCATCCTTATCCACATGAGCAACCCTAGCTTGGCCCTCAGCTCTCCTATCTGTCCTTCCTTGTCGTTGAGGGCATTCAAAGGCACGATGACCTTCTTCATTGCAATGGAAATAGGTACCACAAAAGCCTCCTCTTCCTTGCCCACGTCCTCTACCTCTTCCTCTTTGATTTCCAAAGTCTTGATCACGGGAGCGGTTGAAACCCTCATTCCTCTGGTTCCTGCTAGTACCCTCATCTTCATTTTTCTTTTGAGTTTCATTGCGGCCTCCAGATGATCTACTGCTTCCCCTTCCTCCTTGACCGCGCCCTCTTTGTCTTCCTTCAAACCTTTTACTCAGCTTCTCTTCAACTCGTAGGGCAAACTGGTATGCTTCTTCAACGCTGGTCATTCTTACCAGACTTAGTTCTTCCTGGATGCTAGGTCGTAACCCACTGATATAACGAGCAACCTTCTCCTTATTTGCTTCTGCATGCCCCGCTCTAATCAAGAGTCGGTAAAACTCCTCTGTATATTCTTGGACTGATCTTCCTGCTTGCTTTAACCCATGCATCTTCTTAAACAGATCAAGCTCGTAGTCCACAGGAATGAACTGCTTCTTCAATTTATCCACCATGCGATCCCATCTTGTGATCTTCTCCTTTCCTCTTCTAAGTCTTTCCAGTTGAATCTCTTGCCACCAGATTTTGGCATGGCCTTTTAGTTTGGCCTTTGCAAACTTAACCCTATCTGGGTCCCTTATATCCTCATATTCAAAGTATTCATCCAGTTCATTGATCCAATCGATCAACTCATCTGGTTTCAAATTTCTCAAAAATATACCCACTTCAATTGTAGGTCTTTTCCCAAACCTAGAAATGGCCCTAAAAAGCCTTTCCTCTACAGGATTCAGAACTTCCCCGTCAACTTCCATTACTTCCTCTTCATTTTCATCCTCACTATTGTCATCTGCGGCAATATTTGCTCCTCTACGAAGCTCCTCTTGCAATGCTTGTACCTGTCTCTGGAGGGCTCTAACCTCCTCAGGATCAACAACTCTTGCCCTTCCACCATGCTCTCTTCGTGGAGGCATCTTCTAACTCGAACCCACAACCACACAGTCCTGGTGCAAACTGCCTCACAGTTGGTGCTCTGTCTACACACTCAGGAAAACCCTCTCTGATACCACTTGATGGGGACACAACCCAACAACTAGAATAGACACAATAGAAAGGGGAAATTATATTAACTGAGAAAATAAGCTGGTACAAACAGTGCAGAGAAAATAAACTCAAAACATGCCCTGCGGGCTTACAATAGCATAAATCTGGAGAATATTTCTCCTTTTAGCACCTCCTCTCAAGCTCCAATCCGAACTGCCTTTTACAATCCCAAAAATCTCCTTAAATAGACCTCGGAGGGTTAAGGACTAGGAGTACATTCTAGAAAGTGCTAGTAGGTATCCACCGACAAAACAGAAGGTTCCGGAAGCTGCGTTAGAAGTCGGTGCAATTCTAGAAGAATCCAGAAATGGTAGCCGAACTTCCGAGAGGCATAACTTTTGAACCGTAACTCCGATTGACGAACCGTTTACATTTTTGGAAAGCTCTCGAAGCGCTCTATAGCCCTATGGACAAGCTTTACTTATCCCCATTTTTTGACCCTTTTCGAGGTCATTTAATGCCCCAAACCTGACTTTGAAGCATTCTTAGGGGGTCTCCAAAACCCAAAAAATTGCAATAACTTTCAAACCGTGGGGCCTTTTGACCTGATTCTTTTTTTGGAATGCTCTAAATCTCGATTACATTAATCTGGCCAAGTCACACCTTCTAGGTCACCAAAATGATGGTCAAATTGCATGCTCCTATTTTTTCGGGATTTTTAAATGCACTGATAGTTGAACTATGAGAGTTGGAACCTTTATTTGAGCCAAATGGGTATCCAAAAATGCAAAGACATAAAATAGAAACTAAGTCTAAGTACATTTTTTTGGGTGACACAAGATTGCCCTTATACCTCTGGATGCTCCTGCATCAAGATTCCAACCCTATTAGGAGTTATAGAAGGAAGATGGATCCACTATCCAAACAACTTCAAGGCCAAGACCAATGAAACCACCACCTCAATGATCTCTATGTTATTTCTTGTAGAATAATAAACATGAGCTGTACTTGTGACTCCTCTTCTTTTGTCCTATTAACTAGACCACTCTACTTCTTCTAATCTTGATACCAGATCACTAACTTCACATCCAATAATCCCTTGGATCACGTACTCACATTTACCAAATAATATTCTCTTACTTACATTCCTTAATTGTAGTTAACACCCAATACACAAGTTAACAAAAGGAAATATCCTTCCTTTATACCTTGTGCTCAAAAACATTTCTTGAGTCAGCTTCAAGGCTTTCCCAATTAATTAAAATAGGACTACATTAAGATAATTAATTATTTCATATTCACACAATACTATCAGCTCACAATATTTACAACTACTCACATGTGTGACTCCAAAAATTGTGCACTTGCTAACATCATCATAAGATTGTCCCCCATCACTATATAACTTCACACATCACAAGTTAGGAGATACAATCTGATAATCCTAAACTACTTATCAGGTACTCTCTCTGTATTGCTATCTGTAAATCTATCATATCTTCTATATATCTTTGAATTATGTCACACACACTTAACCTAATAATTAGGACACAATGTAGAACATGTCCTTAATCACACCTCACCTAAACATCAAACCTTTGCCTGTACAACCTCGATCTTCGTCTACTCCTCTACCAATTTTTATAGAAACTAAACTATGTTGTAATCAATGAAAAACACAATCATGAATGCAATATATCAATCATGCTACATGCTCTCTAATGCTTAGGATACTCCCCCCAAAGAAGTACCATCAACATTCATGCTAACAATTTTCCCCTTTGATATTGATAGAAACATAGATGAAAAACATCTAAGTTCCAAGAATACCAAAACAACACTCTACTGCAACTGTTTCTATTCTCAAATTTTCATATCGCCTTCATCAATCAAATAAAAAAACCTCTAGAAAACTTATCTATTTTGTATCTTTTAGGATTGGAATCAGTTGTTCACACACTAAAAAACTCACAACTTCTCCCCCATTCAATAATATATAGGATATCTCAATCTCTCCCCCATATATCAATCTCTCCCTTACTAGAGGATCTTCTTCCCAATACATACTAGGAGATGTTTTTCATGCATTGACTCCCCCATTGACATCATTGACAACAAATTCATTATGTCAATCATCTACTCTAAGTCTTCATCCAACTTGAGTTTCCAAAGACACTATTCAAGACCAATTACCTAGAGTCCTTGATGACTTTTCTCATCTCATACTCCCCTAGACATGAAGCATCAACATCTAGTCTAGTCAAAAAATAGTGTTGATGAAGGATGCTCCCCTTAATACCATAAACCATAACATAAATAAATAAACAACAATAAATGTGAGAAAAAAATATGGTCTTCTTATTTGTGCCTCAAATGTGGAATTACAAAATTCACAAGTACAATATGCTAACCCACATGGGTGCCTTCATTATAGTAATATGCAAGACAAGCTAAAAACTACCACCTAGAGCTCCTCTAGACAATGTTTAGGCCTTTCTTAAAAGGACAATTTTATGCCACCCGGGAAGGTCCTAGACATTGAAACTTAATACCTAGGGATGACATACCCTAACAATACATATAGAGTCAACCAAATACATCTTTGACAATTATTTAGATATTTTGGGTAGCCCAACTTTGAAAGGCCACTCACGAATCATTGCTATAATTGGCTATCATAACCACTTTTAAAAAATGCTAGCTCTTGATCTACAAGCTCAAAATGATGTAAGCGCCATTTTTTCAAATTTTTAGACCTCATTTAGGTACTCTAAGGCCTCTAACAGTGAGCCTACAGATTTTTCTAGAAAATTTTCCACCAAAAATCTGCAATAACTTCTCTGTTACTTTAGCTGGAGCAATGAGATTTTTATGGTATCCTTATAACTCTAAAATGAACCTTCATGTAGAAAATGAGAACATCTTGAGCTTGTATGAGAAACTTACTCAAAATGCCAAATTCCAATAAATAATAACCACCCTATCTACTAGTCCTTACTAAAATAGAAAAGACTGAAAATAAAATATTTTTGGGTGATGCAAGATTGCTCTTACACCCAGGATGCTCCTGCATCAGACACCTAAGGTAATTTGAGAAGTGTCTCTGTTACATCTTAGGTGTTCAAAGGAAAACTAAGATGGTTAACCTTGTCCCTTGTTAGCCATGGTGAATCCTCTACTGGCCTCCCTTTCCATTTGACTAGGTATTCTTCATAAGTTCTATTCCTTGTACTTTTTCCAACACTACTATCTAGTATCTCCTCAATCTCCTTTGTAGCTGAACTAGTTGTTGGAATACTCAACTATTCTTCTGTGACTTCATCCCCATCACCTCCTTTATAATACTCTGTCAAATCTAAATTATTAAATATTGGAAAAATATTCAACTCAGTAGGCAACTCCACTTCATAAGCATTTCCAAAATCATGCCTTTTCACTATCTTGTACAGTCCAAACTTCTTCATCTTCAAGTTATTATGTGTACCCACTGGAAAATGCTGATTTCTCAAATGAAACATGACTCCATCTCCTATCTAAAATTCTTTCTACCTCCTTTTCACATCTACTTTAGCCTTAGACTATGTATTCATATTTATGATGTGCTTCCTTAGCTCCTCATGGATGTTCTTCAAATGTTTAGCAAATTCTTCTGCTTCAACACTACTTATCTCTCCTTTATCCAAATGCCTCAATTCATAAGCATTTTAGGGACTACTCCCATATACTTTAATTTAATATAATATTAATTTATTTTAAAATAATGTTTGAGTTATTTAGTTTTAATAATTTAAAATACATAAATATATATAACTTATATTTAATTTTTAAGGTAATATGGGGGAATGTTTTATCATGCATCCATGAGTATTTTATCCTTGATGGTAGAGTTGAGAGAGTCTAAAAGTTTTATTTTGTGTTCCTAAATCATTTTAGGTATAAAGATAGAATCTCTTTCCCATTTTACCTAAATTACTCTCTAATACAAAGCCTCCAAGAACATAGGAAGAAGGATTCTTGACCTATGATCCATGAGGGATTAATCCTTCTTATTGATAAGTATTGTAAAAGTAAGATTGTTAAACCCTCTTTAATTTTGGAGAAAAAAAGGAAAGTGTCTGGTAATGAACCTCACTCAAAGAAAATGGTTAAAAGTGAGGAAGGCACTAGTGATACCAAGAGCACCAAAAAAGGGTCACAAATGAAGGATTAAAAAGAAAAATGCCGAGGAAACGATGGATTCTAATAATTTGGCCAAGGATGATAATAAAATTGAAATGGGTGACCTTATCTCAAATTTGGAAGATTATTCTAGGAGCAAGGGGATGTCAACTGGTAAGGACCATGGGGAGGAAAGTAAAGGTAAAAAAATGGAATCAAATGTAGGTTCTGAAGCTTTAAAGGATGATAAGGGGAAACAAAGTGTTCACTTTTCTCCTCTTGATACCAAATCTAGTGAGGAGAAAATGGACATTAAAACAGAAAAGAATAATGAGGGTAATGTCCTTGTCATGAAAGAGCATAGTCTGAGTAAGAAGAAGGAAGAGGAGTTAAAGGAGAAATAGGATGCTAACGCTGACATCTAGGTCAATAACACTACCATTGATGCTATAATTAGGACTGAAGAAGGTAGCAAGAATGAGAATCACCATGAGAAGCTATCTTTTCTTCATAATGCCAAGCTAAAAGAGGAGACATCCTTACCAGTGGAATCATGGCTATAAAATGAAATCATTGCACTCAAGAAAAAAGTTGGGGTCATTCAGAAAGAGGTGGACCATGAAGGGTGCTATGAGAGCTCACCTAGAGAAACAAGTTGGTAACATCCCTGACAACCTAAAAGATTATGTGCTAAAACTCTGTCAACTTATTAAGGATAGCAGGAAAAGAATGGAGTAGGTTACTTCTAGTTTGTGCACCATAGTGGCCAGTTTGGGCAAGAAAAACAATGAGAAGATCATGTCTCCAAACATTGTTGGGGTGAGGAGTCTAGGAGGGCTTAGCAAGAAAATAAGGTAGAGTATGAGGAAAAAGATCGCTGATGCTCTTGAGGTTCCTATTTTTGCCACAATTGATATTATCTAGAGTACTGCAAAAGCAAGAAAGGAGGTGGAAACATCATCAAGGAGCTACTATAGGTGCTAGTCATGGTTATTGGCATGCTAGTTGCTAGTGCAGGTGGTTTTCCTGGTTCTATTTTTTTTATTTTCTAGCTTTTGTTTAAAATTGTAGGTTCTAGGTTCTTGTAAAACTTGGGTGTGCCTTGTTTAAAATTGAAGTTTTAGGTCCTTGTAAAACTTTGTTTTTTTGTGTTTTTTGCTTTACTCTAGGTTAATGGTCCTTGTAAAACCTAGTAGTTCTTAATACTGATCTTTTTCTTTTGTTAAAGGGTTTTAGGTCCTTTCAAAGCCTATTTTTCCCTTAATCTAAAAATTAAATTTAATGTCCATTTTTTTCCAAATTTTTACTCTTGCTGTATTTCATTTAATTTTTTTGATCAATGAACACAAATTTGAATTTGAATCTTGTGACCGAGCTAATAATTGTGCTTTGCAATTCATAAACAAACAAAAAAAGTTGACTAAATGACATGCCAAAAGGGTTGAGCATCTCAAAAGCTTTTTTTTTTTTTTTTGAAACATAAGAGTGGAGAAATGATTGAAGTTGCTGATGCTTTGAGTGGAGAGAATTTGTCGTTATATAAAATATAAGTTAAAAGTGTGGGTTTTTGAAGTTTGAAAGAATTGTATGTAGAGGATGTAGATTTTAAGGAAGTATTTGAAGCCTATAGCAATCCAATTTGCAAGAATATGGATGGGATTTTTGGTTCAAGATGGTTTGATATTCAAGGGGAATGAATCATGTATTCCCAAGGGTTCCACAAGGGACAATTTTCTAAAGGAGAAATAGTGTGGTAACCTTGCTGGTCACTTTGCACAGGTAAAATTTATTTTTAGTTGAGTACTCATTATTATTGGCCCAATATGTAGGTGAATGTGAGAAGATATGTTGAAAAGTGTAACATTTGACAACATGCCAAGGGAAGAAGTTAGATTGCTAGCTTATATCAGCTCCTTCCTCTTCTAAAACCGCCTTAGGACTTTTTTAGTATGGACTTTGTGTTGGGTTTGCTTCTTACACAAAGGGACAATGATTGTGTTTTTGTTGTGGTAGATAAATTTTATAAAATGGTGCATTTAATGATGCTACTAATATTGAAAACTTGTTCTTTAAAGAAGTAGTGAGGTTGCATGAAATTCCAAAGACTATAGAAATTGATATGGTTTCTAAATTTGTGGGTCATTTTTGGAGGACACCATGAAAGAAGTTAAGAACAAACCTGAATTGTCTTGTTAATAGTTCACCTATAAATTTGGTTCTTATGTTGGCATAGGCTAAATTTGTATTTAAACTTTAATGACTCTTCGAATAAAAGTATAGGTTTTAGTCCTTTTGTGTGGTGGATGAGGTGTATTTGAACTTCAATATCTTACTGGAAGTGAGATGTGAAGTGCAGATGGAGAATAATTTTCTCATCATTTATGATATTCAAGAGTAGGTGAAATAAAATATGATAGACAATAATTGGCAATACAAGAGGCATGCTGATCAAAAGTGGAGACAATCACAATTCCTAGTTGGAGACCTTGTAATGGCTTACCTTCAGAGAACTTGAACTGATTATATTTGCATGTATAGATGACAAGTCTTAGGTATTGTTGTCAAAGAGGGAGATATCAAAGAAAGATAGATATAAGAGAAAGATGAAGAATATAATAGAGTTGTACTGAAACTTGAAGAATGTATTGGGGGAGCTATCAAAAAGATTAAATCAAGGAAGGAAGAAGAAAATTTTCAAAGAGCAACAAGACTAGATGAGGGAGAAATTAGAGAAATATAGGAACAAAATATACAAAGAAGGGCACACATATTTATAGAGGGAGAAATTTCAATAAAAGGTATAAAATTTCTTTTTGGCATTATTATTGGTATTAGTTTTCCATCAATGCCAAAGAGGGAGATTTTTGAAGTGAAAAAGATTGATAAAACCTATCATGGAATAATCATTAATTTTTCATTGATGTCAAACATACTACTTGTTAGTGAGACAATTACTTACTTTGGTTTTAATATTATCATTTTTTTTATTGATGAAGATTATTTGAAAAGAAAGGATAACAATAGAACCTAGAAAAAGGTTGAGTTATTTGGTGTAAAAAAAGGAGCACTAAGACTAAGCAAGACACTGATGATATAATGTATTGTTTATCTACTTAAGGCTATAATGAAAGGGTACTTGAGAAAAGACTAGAAGGAGGCTAAGTAAAGAAATTTGTTTGCCAAGATTAACCAAGCAAATAGTACAAGTTGAGAAAAGTTAGTATAGGTCGAGAAATTTTTTTGTTGAAGCTGAGAAAAGTTAGTACAAGTTGAGCAAAAAATTAGTTGAAGCTAAGAAGTGAGTTTAGTATGAGCTGAGGAAGATAAATCTAGTTGATGTTGAGTGAAGAAAGTTAGTATGTGTTGAGCACCAATAAATACTTAGTGAATGTAGAGAAACCCAGTGTTGGCTGAGCATCAAAAGATAGTGTTTTCCGAGAAAACAAAGTGTTATTGCTTAGTGCTAGTAAAATGAGTTAGATCAAAGATTTAACAAATCTAAATTGAAAAAGTTGATTTCTTGAATTTTGTGAAGTTTGTGGAACATAACTATGATGAATTGGTGGCACATAGTCCAAGATAAATCATTTTGAGGCAAATTCAAAGAGGATTGTAGAGGAAGTTTTTAGAAAGGGATAAAATGGAAAAGTGGGTAGATTTAATGAAACTAAACTAACCCTAGAATGAACAATTATGGTTAAGTAGAAAAAGATCTAAGTTCTCTATTTATAGATATAATAGGCTAGAAACAATTGTTTTCATGTGTGATAACCTAAGGAAGACAAGAAGTCTAAGGTGTTGCTTCATAATGTGGCTGAATAAAAGAGCTTGTAGTTGGAATACAAAGAAAGAAAGATTAAGATGAGGAAGGCTTGAAGGGTGAACAAGTTGTCAAAGACAAAGATGATGAATTCTAAGAATAATGGAGGAATAAATGTGAGATCTATAATCTGCAAGTGAGTTGTTATTGTTATCAGATCAATTCCTACTGTTACTCTCTAACAATTTTATTTGTCTTGATAGATCCTTTAGACTAAGGTTGGCCTAACATTCATTAGTAAATCCTTTAATAGGGTGACATTCTAATAGAATGTTCTAAAGTCCTCTAACATGGCTCACTCCTAATGGGGTGATTGAAATCCTTTAACCAACTCACATTTAATAGTGTGCATTGTAACTTTTAACAAGGTTGGCTCCTCATAGGGATCACTTTAGAAGAGTGAAAATTGGTAGCATGTTACTAGTGGTTTTCCCCAAATTGGGTTTTCACATAACATCCTTTTGTCAAAATGTGTGATTGATTTTGTGGTATTAGATGTTTACATTTTTCCAAAGTTATTTTGACATATGACAATAATATGCATATGTTTAAGATATTGAATGGTCAATGCATGCATAAGAATAAGTTGTAGTACTAAAAAGTTTTATTTTTACATTTGGACCTTGGATAACTAATTCACCCCCCTTCAGTTATTCTAAAGTATTCAAAAATATTTTTCCAAGTAGGAGAAGGGAATGAAGAACACAAATCATATGCCTCTTCCAAGGCTTCCAAATCACATAATACTTCCATTTTCTTGTTTCCTTATTTCCTCAAAACAAACTCAGTTTTGCATTGACAAGAAAGGGCCCATAACATCTTGCTTCCTCACTTTTCTCATCATGAGAAGAGACTCTACACTAACCTAGAGTCCAACTAAACCCTTCTCCCATACCTAGCCACTT
This sequence comes from Cupressus sempervirens, assembly GCA_028749045.1. NCBI lineage: Eukaryota > Viridiplantae > Streptophyta > Pinopsida > Cupressales > Cupressaceae > Cupressus > Cupressus sempervirens. The sequence goes on along the minus strand of CM053783.1, from coordinate 522,176,759 downwards.
CTACCTTATCTAAGGGTGAGTAATGCCAATACTCCCTTTATAGTTTTCCCAACAAAACAAAGAGAAAAAACATGAAATGAAGCAAGTAAAAATTCACAATACCCATCCCTCACATGATAAAAAACATAAACATACTACAATACACAAGAAATTTACACATAAATACAATGAAAAAATGAACATAACTATAGAAATGGAGAACCTACCTTCACAAAGGTTAGGGCAAGAATGAGTTTTGAGATAAGCTAAATCCTCTCCTTCTTGTAGTTCCAAACTTGACTTCTCTAAATGTAGAGAATGGGTAAACAACCCTCAACTCTTCAAAGGGACTCTAATTAGCCTCTAAATTTATCTACCCAAAATAACAATAACTCCAATCTTAACTTTAAGCCTTCTATGGTCTTCCCACTTTCCCCTTCCATCAAGACAACCCTTTTTCAAGAGTGTAAACTTGGGTAACCTCACAAAGATGATCCATTTTTGCACAGAAGGGAAATCATGATATTTTTTGGATCATAAATGTTGATAGAAAGTTCTATAAGGGTGGAAAAGGTTCCCAACCCATAAACATACCGCTTGGGCTCTTGAATTATATATAATTTGTCTTCTAGGATCAATTTATGACCTATACAAATGGATTAAATTATTTGATCTCCAAAAATCATAAGGATATAACCTTTCCACTAAACCCTAATTAAGGGAAAAATAATTTAGGTTACTAACTAAATTAATCTTAGGATGAAAACCCTAATTGACATGTCAGTACACATATGCATATAGCGAGTGTCAAGTGACACCATAATATTTACTTTTACATAATATTTGACATGTCACAAAATACAAAATGATACACATACATTGAGATCATGATACAAATTAGACACTTGAAAATGAGGTTTGAATTACTTTATTGGATTCAACCTTGGTCTTATAGTTTACACATAGGGTCAACTACCAATTCTTCAATTAATTCTATGGTTAATTATCCTGTACACTCAATTTAAATATTAGTAGTTTGATAACATTACATTCATATATTTAAATCAAATTTGCATAATCATGTTTGACCAAAACATTAAAAATATCATTTAAATAAACTATTCCCATTACACACATAGGTTAACATCACTAATCTGACAATTGAATCATCATAACATATTCATTAGTTTGAATTAAAATGTTGAAATAATCATCATAATGCATGAATATACCTTACACATCATTGACATCATCATAGAGCATACTGAACTATCTAAATGCATATAACCTAATCATCAAGGTATCATAAATAAACATCATCATCATAAGGTGAAACACCTCATAAAATCATTAGTATAAATCAATATTTAAATAGTTGAACAATGTAGTTAGTCTTGAATCATGGGGTATCAAAACATAAACGTATAAACTAATCTCAATTTCCTTTAGGACACCTAAACCATAAAACCCTAATTCATATCCATCATAATAATCATATAAGTCCATAGCTTTCTATCACCTAGTTATGTAGATGTATCCTAGAAAACTCACACAATGTTTATGGTTTAAACCATAATAACAAGTAACCAAATAACTCATCCCGATACAAAAGTATAACATCTTGTACATGATGCCCTAACACACTTAACACATTGTAATGTACTTATAATATTTAAAATTAAGCTTAAGGGCACTTCTAGTGGGTTAATGAACATGTCTTCAGATTTCCAATGATCCATAAGAGGGTAAGTATTAAATTATATTATTACAACAATTATCAAATCATTATACGTAAGATATTCAAAGTTACCATAATGTCTTGTACATGGTTTTCTAGTAATAACCATGATAATTTCTCATAATGTTAGCTTATCATGCTCATATATCCCTTCAAATCTCCTATAAAGGATTTAATGAAGAAATTCATGTTTAAATAAGTACATATGAGGAGGGGTGTTACATGCTCCCATACTAGCCTTTGACTTCCTCCTAGAAGTCACACAAACTAAGACATTCATCTCATGTTAGACCTTGTCTAGACTTATTCTAAAATTTAGTTTGATACAAAAAAACAATTTATAATTCACATATACACTCAAAGATAATAACCTATGTATCTAATTCCCCTTACTTTGTAAAGTTCAACCTAGAACTCTAACATTGGTATGCTTCCAAGGTTCAAACACTTCTTAAAACATATTTTTCACATATATAAAACATTCTAAACTAGTATGAATATACTTATAGAGTCTCTTATAATAATCATACGATAAGGTGTTATGACTTTCCAAATACTCACTTATCAACTTGTAACAATTGTACAAGAGTCCCTCAAATAAGGCTTCCTTATAATGCAAATTGGATATTTATTAGAGGTTAAACACTTTTACTTTAGAGTTTCCACTCCATAATAATTCCTTGATAATACACTAAAAAAGTCCATTTCTACACATGCACCTTTTGCATCTAAAAGTCCATTAGGTTAAGGTTAATTTGTAATCTTAACTAGTTTATATTGGGGTTCAACCCATTACTCATAATAGTCAACAAATATTCACTAGTCCTACTATAGTAGTTTTGGGAGAGGGCGGGGCACAAATACCTTCACTAAGAACCCCTACCCTAATGCTATACCTCCACTTGTTTTTTAGGAATCCCTTGGGTAGCCCTATCATATGTCACTTTGCCAACACAATTCACAAGAAGATGCCTCAAAGTGCAAATTCAAAATCAAGGATGAAATATTTAATTAAAAAAATGAAACAAAAGAATTTAAGAGTGGCCACAACAGTAAATTTTTTAATCAAGAAAGAAAGCATGTCTTAGAGGCAAAATAGAACCATCAACAATAAATTTCTCTAAGCAGTCCAACATCAAATTGTTGGCAATCAAGGAAAGAATATTCGATACAAAATTTGAAATTAGACAAATAAGGAAATAGATCCAATTGCTTACAAAATTTACATTACTGACATAATTTGGTCATATAAGAGCCATTGAGGGAAAGGAGGAATCTTAGGTCTTTCAAATACATTGCACAAACCTTGCATTGAAATTAGATGGTTGTCTAGAGACCATATTGCTAAAATTATTGTTGATCCCACATACTAACAATGTAGCTATCTTCATTGACATCACCCGACGGTTAGGGTTTACTATACTAGGGGGTGTACCTAGACTAGAACCCACCCAATAGTGCAAACACAAGGATAACCAAAATGAGTTTTCTTCCATCCTCTTATTGTTACATGCATCTCCTTTTGAAGAATATAAACATTTGGGGACATTAGTGCTAGAAGAATTGTAGTCTAAGTTGTAGTTCTACTACCAATCCCTTATCCTTAATTCACTATAATTACATACTAGGGCATCTACCCACAATCTTTCTTAGGTCAAATTCACCATAATATACAAGCTACATTTGTGCCATCAAACTCACCAAAGTTGGTTTGATCCTATATACATATAGATCCTTGTTTGATATTACTTCATTGGTTAGACATATTCTTATAATCAGAGAATGCACTAAGTGCTACTACTCTTATTAATAATCCATATTTTGCATCTCCTAGTTATAAATGACTTATGAATTCATCCTTAGGTTGTAGGTTTGCAACTAGGTAGGTACAAAATTATTAGAAGGATGTTATTATCAATGATTACTTATCTACTCTTCCAACTACCTCTTCACCAAGGTATATGTCATCATTGTCTTTCCTATCCTGAATTGAGACTTGAGTCCTGTTATCACTTAATTCTTAAACTTGAACCCTTTTTCATATTAGGTTGAAAATATCATCACAACCTTACCTTCTCTATATTATAGATTATAATTGACCCCCAAAAAATAAATTCAATACTAAGGTCTAAGAGTATACACTTTATAGTTATAATTTAGTATCACTCATGCTTATACAATAAGTCTACTAACATAAACAAACACACATAGCCCTATCTTAGAAGTTTTCATTTTCTATCTTACTGGTTCAATACTTTATGTTACATACTTCTTACCATTTAGTTACTTTCTTACCATCATATTCAAATAAGTTTATTACCCGATTAGGGTTCTATTCTTCACAATAGTATGAGATACTCCCATTCTTTGTGTGTGTTCCTAACTAACTCACTTGTTGAATTAGCTTCTTGCATTTATAATCCTATTGTTCAAGATTTCTAAAGGTTATGTGCAGATTTAAATTGAGCTCTTGTTTGCTTTCCAAGGATTACTAGAACAATACATTTTAACCCATAATAGGTTAGAGGTATCCCAATAGCTTGATAACAATGAATACTTTTAAAGTGTTACATTATTGTTCACTCACCATTTATATTTTTCTTTATCTATACAATATTTTAATCCTAAGGAACAAAATTAAATTACAAAGATCATAGGTTTCCTTTACTTATGTTATAATGTCTAAATCAATACTAGTGTACTTGGTCAATTCCATACTTGATACGAACTACAATATTTTCATGTGTGATATGGTTAGGCATAAAATAACTTCTACTAAAGATGATGTTAAAAACTTTCTCTCTGATTACTAGGTTATTTACTCATTTCTATTCATATGATTGAGTGATGTCTTAGGGTTATTGACTTAGTGTTCAATATAATTTTGAATACTCTATGAGATCATAATAAACCTTAATGAAAATACAACATTCTTTCTTTTAATCCTATGTTTCAAGTCATTAAGACTAGGTTATCTATTATGGTTGACCATTTATAATTGTTAATACCAGTTCCAAGTGCTACTTAGGTTGCTCATTAGTTTCATAGTTTAGAAAGAATACATTAGTTAATTTAAAATTATACAATGAGAAATCCCTACTTTTTGTAGTAACATTTGAAATTATACACTTAACATGGACCTATTGTTGCCCAATTGTTAAACACCTAGGCTTTGATACAAAAATGTCATGTCCAAAAATTGGGGCAAAAACAAAACAACAAATTTTTTATTTGAAAGGTGATAACAACTATGTTAAACACATACTAACATTGAATTCATACAATAAGGATTTTGATATGATAATATGGTTTGAGTCACAAGGTTTAGGTAACAATTAAAACTCTAATTATATTCCATGAGGATGCAAAGTCAGTATTCAATCTTATTGCACAAGTTTGAAACCCATAAATCAAAGTGCTACAGGAACACCTAGGTTGGGTTGAATAAGTTGGTAGGTTAAGCTATATTTTATATTTAAATGTAGCATACCAATTGGAGAAATTCTATTGTGAACATAAGCTAGGTTAGGTTGATGTTATACCTTTACACTTAATTCATTCTACTAGTTAAACCCAAAGGTGTATTGATATGCATTTATAGGTTGACCTAGAAATACTTTAACACTCTGTCCCAATAATAACCTAACCATTTAGAACTAAATCAAAACATTAAATATTCATTATTAAATCAATTACAAAATAGATTTTTCCTTGCATCATAATCCTATACCACTATAAAGTCATCAATTCAATCTAATCTATAATACCTTCGAACATTAACATGAATACTTAGTAACCTGAGTACATCCTCTAATCATAACATTAATATTTGAAATATGGTATTTATTCACTATCAATAAATCATTTAACAAGAATAATATTAGATTTAAAAATAAAATTTTACTATGATTTCATACATAGATTACAAAATTTGACAATCTATTCTTACCCTAAGTATACTTGCCAATAACTTATACCTAATACAAATGACTAAATAAGATCTTTATTAATTAAAAATTCCTCAATATACTACAGATACACACAAAATCTAATTTAGATTAATAAAAACTAATTCACATAAATAAATCACTAACAAAATTACTAACAACTATTACTAATTCTAACTATCGTCTAATCCTTCTTATTTACTAGCTAATATTTATTATATATAAAATAAGCCAAGAGATATCTTGTCAAGGTGCCTATTTTCATAATCCCATAATTTTCATCATCACATATTTGTGTGAGTCTAAGAGGCATGAGGAAATTATTCGAGACTCTTGATTTGCCTCATTTTTACTTCCATTTCCTCTTTGTAATTTTCATGATTTTAATTATAATTATATTTAGTTTATTTCTATTTTGTTTTTATGACATGTAAATGAACATCAATTTTTTTTCAAAATAGAATCTTGTCGAGGCACCTATTTTCATAGTCCCATAATTTTCATCATTACATATTTATGCGAGTCTAAGAGGCATGAGAAAATGATTCGAGACTCCTAATCTGCCTTATTTTTACTTTTATTTCCTCTTTGTAATTTTCACAATTTTAATTATAACTATGTTTAGTTTATTTTTATTTTATTTTTCTAACATGTAAATGAACATCAATTTTTTTTCAAAATGGAAAATGTTTACATTGAAGATTGCTGCCACTGTAGAAACCCTCTCAACTCAACTAGCCCATCAATCTAATTATTCATTAGTTAACTCACTTTTTTTAAGCACATGAACCAATTAAAATATTAAATCATTATTACTAATTTCCTAAACACCTTTATTAACTAATAATCAACATTATCAATTACTAAAACAATTCTAATTACTCTATAACCCTACCTACTCCCTACCTCCCAACCACATGTCTACTTGTCTAAACTCTTCCCAAGGGGTCCTTGGACACTTCCCAAGGTCAGAAAATTGATCTAGGGCTGCAGTGCCCCACCCAAGATTTCAACCCCCTTTTTATTTCTTGGCATGTTGACATGGAGAGGGCTTAATGCAAAAGAAAGTGGGTGGCATATGAAAAAATTAATTTCAACTAGTTTGCATGGTTTTAATTTTTTTTTCCATTACTTGTGTGTGACTTTTTACCTTTCTCCATGTGTAGGCATGATTTTTCTTTCGGAAGGAGGATGGAAAGTGGGAGGTTGATCCCACATGACCTACCTCTCCGTAATCATTTTTTTCTTTTATATTTAATTTAAAAATGAAACATTCTCCCAAAGTGCCATAAAGGCATGAGTTTGAAAAATTGACTTTAAGGGTTATATGGTAAGTGGTACTATTTCCCTCTATTAAATTAACTATCCTAATTGGGAATTTTGCATGGGGATAATTTAATTATCTCCCATAAATTTTCCAAGTCTTGTAGGGCTCTTGAGAATTTAAAAAAATTATTAGCTCCTTCTTTTTACAAGGTGTTTTCTTCCTAGGAGTTTTATAGTGGCATAGTGTATTATTATTTGTTCATTTTATTGAGTAGGTTTGTAAATAAAATATTGATATAAATTTTATATCCAATTGGGGAGTGATTATAAGTATTTTTCATACATTGCATAATAGGGTATACTTCATTATTTATCAAAAATTATACTAGCTAAGGTTTTAAGGTGCAATAAGAAAGAATGTATCAGAATTGAGCATTGATTATAACTCACGATGCTAAGGATGAAATATTTCATTTATAACTAAAATAATCCATACATTGACGATCCTATGAACTTTTAAATACAAGGCATTTAAATCCAAGATTTCATGGAGGAAATAAAGAGTATTCAACTTAAACTTTTTTCAAAGTAATAAAATTGAAGTAAGATATAATTTTGAATCTAATAATACTTGATTATGCAAGTTGCATATGTCATACAATAACTGCATTTATATTATCAATATTGAAGTGAATACATTTAATCCATTTCTTTCATGTTCATTGTCAACATGAATATACAATATAATAGGTGGTATTACAATGGACAAACCTCCAATACAACCACATCAAGAACACCATTAGTGCCCCAAGAAAATTGGGTTTCTCCACCATTAGAACCTATCTAGGCAATCTAAAAAACATAAAGATCAACCATGGAGAGTTCACCTCCCATCCTACACCTTGAAAGGCCACCCAATGAGCTAGGAGAACCAATAACCAATTGGGTAACATTCATAATCCAAGCACAATGACATAACTCAACATACAATTACCATCCATGGTATGCACAACAGATTTCATATTAAACCTATGACTAGGGAGATGATTAATTTTTATAGGTAGGAGATGTTAATGAAGAACAAAAATCATATGCCTCTTCCAAGGCTACCAAACCACATAATACTTCCATTTCTTTCTCTCCTTATTTCCCCAAAACAAACTCAATTTTGCATTGACAAGCAAGGGCCCATATCACCTTGCTTCCCTCCTCTTCTCATCATGAGAAGAGACTTTGCATTGAATTGGAGTCCAACTAAACCCTTCTCCCATACATAGCCACTTCTTTTGTATCTGAGACCAAGTAATGCCAACACTCCCTTCACATTTTCCAAAATAAAAAAAGAGAAAAAAATATGAAACTAAGAAAGTAAAAACCCACAATACCCATCCCTCACATGATACAAAACACAAACATACTATAATATGCAAGAAATTTACACATACAAGCAATGAACAAATGAACATAACCATGGCAATGGAGAACCTACCTTCATAAAGGTTATGACAAGATTACGTTTTGAGATGTGCTAAATCCTCTCCTTCTTGCAATTCCGTACTTGACTTCTCTAAATGTTGACAATGGGTGAATAATCCTCAATTCTTCAAAGGGACCCTAAAGAACCTCTAAACTTATCTACCCAAAATAGCAATAACTCTAATCTTGACTTTAAGCCTCCTATGGTCTTCCCACTTGCCCCTTCCATCAAGACAACCCTTTTGCAAGAGTGTAAACTTGGGTAACCTCATGGAGATGATTTATTTTCACACAAAAGGGAAATTAGGATATTTTTTGGGTCATAAATATTTCTAGGAAGTTCTAGAAGTGTGGAAAATATTACCACCCCATACACATACCACTTGGGCAATTGAATTACATTAAATTTGGCTTCTAGGATCAATTTATGACCTATATAAATGGCTTGAATTATTTGATCTCTAATAATCCTAAGGACATAAACTTTCCACTAAACCCTAATTAAGGGAAAAATTATTTAGGTTACTAACTAAATTAGTCTTAGGGTAACATGTTACATTGACAACCCTCATTGACATGTCAGTACACATATGCATATAATGAGTGTCAAGTGACACCATAAAATTTACTTTTACATAACATTCAACATGTCACAAAATAAAATATGATACACATACATTCAAATTATGATACAAATTAGACACTTGAAAACTAGGTTCAAATCACTTTATTGGATTCAACCTTGGTCTTATAGTTTGTACATAAGGCCAATTACCGATTCTGCAATTAATTTCATGGTTATTTAGCCTACACACTCAATTAAAAAATCAGTAGTTTGAAAAAATCACATTCATATATTTAAACCAAATTTGTATAATCAAATTTGATGAAAACAATAAATTTTTTATTTAATTTTATTTAAATAAACTTTTCTCATTTATGCACATAGGTTAACATCACTAATCTCATAATTGAATCATCATAACATATTCATCAGTTTGAATTAAAATGCTGAAATAATCATCGTAATGCATGCATATACCTAAAACATCACAAAAATCATCAATAGAGCATACTAAACTATCTAAATGCATATAACCTAATCATCAAGGTACCATAAATAAACATCATCATCATAAGGTGAAACACCTAATAACATCATTAGTATAAATCAATGTTTAAACAATCAAACAATGTAGTCAATCTTGAATCACGAGGTACAAAAACATAAATGTATCAACTGATCTTAATTTCCAATAGGACACCTAAACCATATAATCTTAATTCATATCCATCATCATAATCCTATAAGTTGATAACTTTTTATCACCTAGTTATTCAGATGTATCCTTGAAAACTCATGCTATGTTTATGATTCAAACAATAATTTCGAGTAGCCAAATAACTCATCCTGATACAAAAGTATAACCTCTTGTAAATGATACACTAACAACCTTAACACATTTTAATGTACTTATAATATTTAGAATTAAGTTACTTAAGGGAACTTCTAGTGGGTTGATGAAATTGTCTTCATATTTCCAATGATTCATAAGAGAGTAAGTATTAAATTATATTATTGTAACAATCATCAAATAAATATATGTAAGATAATCAAAATTATCATTATGTCCTTTACATGGTTTTCTACCAATAATCATGATAGTTTCACATATTGCCACCTTGTCATGCTCATATATCCATTCAAATTAGCTCCTATAAAGGATTTAATGAAGAAATTGTTGAAAATAATTGATCAATTTTATATTATCTTTGATGTTACAAAAAATTTCATATTTTTTTCCAGCTAGTGTATGCTGAGCTCACTCAGGTGATGAAGACAGTTTTCTATTTTTGCCGAGCATTCCAGTGTTTACCAAGTTTAGAAGACAATGTCTACCAAGTTCACTCAGGCTCCAAAGAGAAGTTTGGAAGTTTTAACCAAGCTCACTTAGTTACCAAAGGAAGTTCACGAAGTTGTAGTGTTAACCAAGTTTATGTGGTTAACACAAGAAAATCATTTTAGTGTTAGTGTCTACCGAGTAGGGTCAACTAACAAAAGATTTTATTGTTTTGGCATATTGAGTTTAATGGATTTGTTTATTGGTTCTAGTCAACTAAAGAGATGAAGAATTATTGTTATAAGTTATATTCAAGCTGACTTAACAATGTATATGATATAAGTATAAGTTCAAGTTGAGGATTGAATGTGTGATAATGTGTGGAAGATAAGAATATACTTAGAGGAAGAGAATTGGAAGGATAAGTAGAATATCCTTGTTGGGTTGCAAAAATTAATTTGATAAGGAAGGATCAAGTATTCTAGTTAGAATTGAGATTTGAAATCAGTAATATAGCTACATCAATAATTAGGTCATTTCATTGTTACTCTCTAACCATTGTAGTAGTGAATCAAATCTCTTAATAGAGTTATCCTAACAACTATTTTCCAAATCCTTGAACAAGGTGGAATATCTAGATTGAAGTATCTAAAGACCTCTAACAAGGCCAATCCTAATAGGGTGATTAAATCCTCTAATAGAGTCACACCTAATAGTATGTTTTGTAACCTTTAACAAGGTTGGCTCCTAATAGGGCTCACTTTAGAAGCTCTGTGAAAAATAGTAACTAGTTGCAATTGGTGGTTTTTTCCAAATTGGGTATCTACATTAAATCTTGTTGTCACTTGTGTTCATGCCATTTCTTTTATGTTTATGCAACTAAGTTAATTAAGGTTAATCACAGTTAACATCTTAGAATCAACATATTGTTAGTATTTTTTAGAGTGCCTATGTGTTAACTGAGTGAAAATAGTTTCAATAGAGTTTATGTTTTGTTTGACATCTAAAAGGACCTGGGATTTATTTTTGTGGTAACTTTTTCACCCCTCCTCTCTTAGTTACTCCTCTTATATTTCCAACAATTGGTATTAGAGCTTTTGGTACTTACAAAGAAAGTTTCAAGGAACTAAGCTAAAGATCAGGATGTCTTACAAAAGAGAGATTCCCAAGTTGAACAAAGATAACTTTCAGGCATGGAAGAAACTTATGAAGCTACATTTGGCAATCATTAGTGATTTAGGTCTGAAATATTTGAATACCTATTATAAAGCTCCTACTAGAACATTGACTGTGGAGGACGTTGCTGAAAAGAAGAATTGTAATATTATGATGTTGACATTGCATCCACTCTTAACTATGCTGAATTTGAAAAAGTCAAAGGGTGTGCTACTGCTCATGAGATGTGGAACAAGAGAAAAGATATCTATGGAGGTGATGATAATGTGAGGAGAGCCAAGGTATAAAACTTGAGACGTCAATCTGATCAGATGAGGATGAGGGAAGATGAAAACACTTCAAAATATGTTGAGAGAATCAAAGATAGTGTAAGTGCAATCAATGCCTCTGAAGGGAAAATTGATGATGTCATAGTTGTAAGCAAGGTACTTATAACCCTTCTTCCTATCTATGAAATTATAGTGTTAGCTATTTAAGAGACGAGATGTGATCCCATTAATAAGATAAATTTGGATGCTCTAGTGGGAAGATTGACAATATTTGAGCTAGATAACTATAATAATTATGTTCCTAGTTCTAGCAATCTTGAGTCTACATTAGAAGCTAAGTTGTCACTCAAGAAGAAAGATACAAATTATAAAGGCAAACATTCTGAAAGTAAAGAGGATCACCAACTTTGTTTACTCAAATTTACCAAATACTCTACTCTTGTTCACATTCCTTAATCCAATTCGCATCCAACACACACTTTACCAAAAGGAAAATATCCTTCCTATATACCTTGTCCTCAAAAAATTTACTTGAGTTAGCCTTGAGGCTTTCCCAATTAATTGTAATAGGACCACATTAAGATAATTAATTAATTTGCAATCACACAATACTGTCATCTCACAGTCTTTACAATTTCTCACACATGTGACTCTAAAATTTGTGGACTTGCTAACATCATCATAAGACTTTCCTCTATCATTGTATAACATCATGATTTAATCTTTTTAGGAGATACAATTTGATCATTAGAAACTGCTTACAAGGTACTTTGTCACCATACCACTCTCTATAAATCCACCACATTTGCATATCTTTAGATTATGTCACACACACTTAACCTCATCATCAGGAAATAATGTAGAACATGTCCTTAATGACACTTCACCTAAACATCAAATCTCTATCTGTACAACCTCAATCTTTGTCTTCTACTCTGCAGGTCTTCATAGAAACCATATTATGTTGTCATCAATGATAAACACAATCATGAATGCAATACATCAATCATGCTACATGTTCTCTAATTCTCAGGATACCCCCTCCCAAAGGACTACCATAAATATTAATGCTAAAACATACATCATTTTAGTAGAGAGTCAAGAAGATCTAGATGCTAGAAATTAAAATCTTGGGACTTGGAAAAATCCTGTTAGCTTTGACCATGTGATACCTCAAGGTGCGTAGGTGTGCAATTTTCCAAGTTGTGCATGTGCTTTGGTTCTTTTGATCATTGGCAATGGAACTAATAGTTAACTTTTAGTTCCATTTTATGAGTATTTTATGCATTGAAAATATATTTTGGTAGTGGTTTAACTAGTATAGACACATAAGGAAGGTTGAGTTCACATGTTTAGAAGTCCTAGAGACTCTCAAATTACCTAAAGTCTTTTTTCTTCTTATCTATTTCTCCTTTGCTAGTTTTATAGTCATGTAAAAGTCCATGCACCATATAATTAATAAAATAAAGAGTATAGGCCTACTTAACACCTAGGTAGGAGTCTATTTGTATAAAATTTGCTTCAATTAGTGATTTTAGCATGCTTTTTGCAAGGAAAAAGACATAGATCCAAAATTTTCATGAAGGATGGGATTTATTATAAATATAGATATGTAATATGTATTCAACATTGTTATTTTGATGCAATAAAGTATGCTATTGGTTCTCTTATTCTACGTGTAATGTTTCTTCCTAGAATATGTGTTTCCTTTATGAATTTTGTGATCATGAATAGCATGAAGCCAACAATTTCATTGTATGTTAATGCTTGTGTGATCAATTAGTTCTGGCATGTGTCTTATTATTTAACAAATTCCTTTGTTGTGAAAATTTTGAGAAAGGATCACCTTCAAGTTCTTGCATAGCAATTTGTCTCGTGTGTGCATACTTTTCATGGATGCATAATCTAATGAATCATGAAACATAATTAAATTTTTATTAGTTCCTTTGATGATTTCATTAGTGGAGTTAAGGATGCACTGATCCTGATTCCATTGGTTTCTTTCTTGATCCTTTTCAAAATTTATTTCTCAGACATGTTACTATGACTTATGTTCATTAAGAATTTCATTTTTAGCAATTTTCTTTAATTTCTTTTTACCCTTTCTCTATAAGTTTTGTTTGAACACTTGGTTAGAATAAAAATTAATATAGTTTCATTGTTAGAGTTTTGATTCATCATAAAATCTGAAAATACAAAACTATATCCATTTGCAGTAACTTTTCTTCAAATTGTGCAAGATTTATAGATACTAGAAAAGGCCTCCTTGTGAAAAAATACATTTATCTTCAATAGAGATACCTAGTAGGTTGCAAAATAGCCATACATAACCTTAGAATTGGTCAACTTGAACAAATTTTTAGGAGAGAAATCCACAAGGAGTTCTGTCTTATCATCATGCAAAATTACTGCTCAATAATTTCCTATCAATTTGTACATGTCTTCCATTTACAAGAATGGTTGCATAAGTTAGGTCTAACTAGATGTTCCCTACAACCAAGTTAGACCATTTTCTTGAAAGTAACATACAATAATAAGTTAGTATTTCCACCACAGTGACATCCATCTTGTATGATATTTAATGACATGAGGGAAACTTGAATTCAATGCCTTTCATGATTCTTATCACTGTATTGACCAATTTTCCATTGCATAACACTTCCCATAAGGTGTATCCACATTTAAACCCAACTCTTTCATGAAATCAACATGCATAAAATTTAATGCAACTCCTAAGTTACCTTATACTTTCTTAATATTTTGTTGTTTATTAAGATAGTAATATAAAATGTGTCTACATGTGGTGAATTCTCATTTATGTTGGTACACAGATAAACAACTAGCACATCATTAGCTTTTTTGAATTATCTTCCTTATTTTCTTTAGATAGAAGGTCTAACACTTCCTTCCCATATTTTGGGAGCTTGAAAATCTCTATGAATGGTACTAGAGTTTTATTTTTAGATAAATCATTTGAAATGAATGAGTTAGCATTTCCCACCTGCTTATCTACTACTTTCTTATTGAGAGAATAAGTTTCCTTTTCTTGTTTTTGATTTGGTAACTCATTTTAATTTAAAAAAAAATGTAAATCCATTTGTGACCTATTATTATTTTCTTCTGATGATTTTCTAAATTAAGGATTTGTAGTCTTGTTTCTCAATCTATAACTACTTTTGGTTTGTTATACTGTTGCAATGGTGTAGGCTCTTCTTTCTTCGGCTGACCTCCTCACCCTTGGATTTTCTTCCTCATTAGAGAATTTTGTTTGTGAACATTATTGTCTTTCCCTATTTATGTCAATTTTAAGAATGTATTCATCCTCTAAAAAATTATCATCTCCCCATAGTGGTTTTGAGGACAAAGTGTTAATAGTTGGTTCTTCTTCTTATTGTCCCTCTTCTTGTAAAAATACTATGAAAAATTAAGCTCTGATAATGAGAATGTGGTAATTTCCAAAATTTACACCAAGGATCATTCTCAAAATAATTATTTTTTCTCTTTCGAGGCTTACGATTTCATTTTTCCTTATAGGCTTTTCACCCTTAAAATTGTTGTAGTATGACATCTCATAAAATCTAAATTTGTAAGGCCAATAATTTCTATTAGATATGAAAGTATCAGTTTTATTTTTATTAACTTGTAAATCCTTAATCATATTTAGCAACTTTTCAATCTTATCCTCATCCTTATTTTGTTTTGGGGCTTACAGATTGAATAATCTAGCATCTTCTCTCTTTCCAATTTTACTAGTAGATTTCCTATCATTTTTAGTGGTTGCTGCAAATTTGAAGGCTTCTTGAAATGTGTTAGCCCAATACAACCTTATTTCATATTTATTTTTTCTATCTAAGGCACTTAAATAAAATTGATTAGGAAATAATCCATTAGTCGAATATCTCTTGGTATCATATTCAAGACCTTGTTAACCCTCTTGTTGAACTTTGCCAGTGATTCATTAAAGTTCATCTCTATGTTGGTTAATTCATGAGATGCAAAGTATGTATCACTATGGTCTCCAAATTATTCAATAAAAAAATTAAAAAATTCATGCCATCTTAAAAGAGATACATTAGGGAGTCCTCTATATCATTCAACAACATCATCAATAAGGGACTACACAAGTAGCTTCATAAACATATCCTCATGATTTTATTCCAACTCTTCAATGATATATTTCAAATTGATAGCACATGATTCAATAGACTAAGTCTCTTCTCTAGAGAATTTTGGGATCATAGTTCTTATCTCATTTTTTGTAGGGTTTGGATATGCCACAATTCCTATGAAATAAAGTTGTACATATGATACGATTACCATAGGAGCTCTAGGCCTTTGTTTGGCGTTCAATTGATAATAAATTTCCCCCTCTGATTGCTTTCTATATTTTTCCAATTCTTCTAAAGATTATTTATATTATTGTTCACATTTCTATTCTTTCTATTGTAATGTCCATTTTGGTGACATTCATTTCCTTTATTATGGTTCTGTCTCCAATGTCCACTAGTATCATTTCTTCTATTTCTTTTATACAAGAGGTTTCTATGTGAGTTATCATAAATGAAATCATTTTTTTATGAGGTGGATTGTATTTAGTAGGTTTACTAACATCTTGGTTTCTATTATCATTAGTCCTTCTAGGAGTAACAATATTAGCAGTCCTTTTAGGAGTAACAAAAGCACCTAGAGGAAAGGTTCAATTATGAAAAGGAAGTTACAATGGACATTTGATTAGTTAGGCTTTTATAAGACAAAGTGATTGTTTATATCATGGTGATGTTCAAGTCTTTGTAGTACAAGTCATGATATATAACTTATGTAAAGCTTGATCGAGCAGTAGAGTAAAAGATTAAGGAACATCGAATGATGCTAGTGTCAACCAAGCCACAATATAAGCCAAGAAAATGTAGTGTTGACCAAGCATCAATATCAACTGAACCATAGTGTTGATGATGTGCTTGAAAATGAGTGAACAATTCAATGATGATTGAGTGCCAAAACTTAGTTATGGTCAAGGAACAATATTTTGAATGTGTTTGAGGAATCACAATTTCCAACTGACTTAATTAATTTCTTGGGATATGGAAATCTTGTTGAAGATAAGATTGATGAGTTGGATCATTTAATTCAAGGAGAGGATTAGGTATTATACCTAATGAAATAATTTGAAGAGAAGTTTCTAGAGAAGAAAAAGATGGACATATACATTGAACATGATGAATTAGATCATAAACCCTAAGATCTATGATGATTATGAAAAATGGAAAGGTTAGAATTACCTATTTAAGGATACATAGAGTCAATGAGAAAGTGTGTGTGATATTGAATTAAGTGAAAGGAATGCTTGAATAGATGTTGCTGAAAGTTGATAAGTGAATTTGAGTAGATGGCTTAAGTTTGATGTGGAGAAGATTGACTGCTTGAAGGATTGCCAAGTGAATAAAGGACAAAGATGACAAGGGGGAACTTATCATAGAATCAAAAGATGAACTAAATATAGATCTAAACCTACAAAGTGAGTTGTAATCATACATATCAAAACCTACTATTTTATTTCTAATAATTGTGAATAGTTTGTATTGAAACCCTCTTAATCAAAGCTTGACCTAACAATCATTGAAGGACTTAATAGTCTATCTAAATCCTTTAGCAAGGTGAAATTATAAATGGAATGATTAAAGTCCTCTAAAAAGGCCACTCCTAATAGGGTGATTAAATCCTCTAACCAAGTTACATTTAAGATTGTGTATTGTAACCTTTAATAGGGTTGGATCATAATAGAGCTCACTTTGAAAGAGTGAAAAAGTGGCAACATGTTGTTGGTGGTTTTTCCCAATTGGGTTTCCACATAAAATCATAGTGTCAATTTTTTTAAAAATGTTTTATTGTGGTTTTTATTTACAAGTTTACATCCAGCATAGTCTATTATAATAGGATAGTGAACTACTAGTAATATTATTTATCTATACACAATAGAGACTGAGATACAATAGGATTAACATAGCATATGATGTTTAATGTTTTGGTTGTTGAGATAGTATCTATGGACCTTGAGTAACTAATTCACCCCCCCTCTCAGTCATTCTAAACATTCTAACACTTTTTAGAAGTCTTATCACTAGATTACTCACCTTCTTTAGTAAAAGGTCCATTTTTTCTATCAAAAAATCTCTTATACCTTGTATACAATATGTCAAATGATTGGTTCTTTTCCCTTCTATTTCCTTTCTTTATATTCTACTCTAGAAATTCTTTTCCTCTGTGGACATATATCCTACCCTACATAGCCTTTGTTTCAAAATGACAAGTATTATCATTCTTAAATATATACATAGAGTCTATTTCGAGGATATTTTGGTATATATTATGCGTTTCTTCTAGCAGAGTGCACTTCAAACTTTTACTTCTTTTGGTCTACAAAATTGGAAATTCTAGGCAATTTCACAATGTTAATTATGAATAATCCTACCCAATGAAGTTGCCAATCTATTGGTTCTTCAAATTTTTGGTTGGAAGACCTATGAACCTTTATTTCTCAATGCTAGGTAATCTAACATAATTTGACCAATGAATGGGATTGATACTTGATAATCAGATCCTCTTCTCTTTAGGATCTACTAACCTAGGTAGGTATACCTTACAAAGACTTCTTAATATCACTTATACATATTTTATTAATTGATTCTCTTGAGATAGACAATTATTCTCAAGGAGAAATCAAAATGTTTTGAGTACTTAAAATATTTTTCAATTTTTTGAATGAGTGTAAATCAAAGAATTGTAGGGCACCTGAGTATGAAAAAGAACTCCACCAACTTCAATTGATAACATGTTTTAAAATTAAATTATACCATTTTCTTATTCTATATGGGAAAAATAGAGTTAATTATATATAAATTCAGACCATCTAAAACCTTCAGAGACAATGTATGCTTACCATCAATCACTAGAAAAAAAAACTTTAATACAAACCCTAGTTCAATCATTTTAAACTTCAATATTAGAAGACCACTTGAATAAAAAATACAATGCTTGTGAATTTTAATTATTGAAGGATTGTATTATATTTCAATCTATCAATGACAATATGAATCTAAGAGGAAAATCTATTAAATATAGGTGAAAGATTATTTTGTACAATTCTTGGAAAACACAAAGTATTTTCCATTAACTTAAAAAAGAGTACAACAAATTTGTGGCCAGTCACAATATCCACTAAAAATTTGTACACATTATTTTATTTTGTGTTATGGTCTAATTTGTATATATATTAGCTATATTCTTCTATATGATAATCGATATTTTTTTGGGGTCATAGTTGCTCTTCTTATATAAAGTGAAAAGGTGCAACAAAACCTTTAGATCCTTTCAAAAATGTTTAGCTAAACTAATTGCAACCATACATAATATTTACATATTAAAAAAAGAGACTTTCATAATCATTTATGGAATAAGTCCATAGAACATGTTCGACATATCATTAAGGTGGGCACAATATCTTGGTTGCTCTCCTCACTTTGGAAGTATATGCTCAATCTTAGTCTTGTCTTCCACTAACTCAAGATCATGGTAGTCACTCACATAGATGGCATAATTTTTTCTAAGATCCAATGTAGCTACATAAATGCTATCAATAACATCAAAGTGATCTTCTTCCTCAGGAGAAAAATACAGTTGTACTAGTGGCTTGGGTTCTTGACCTACTAGATGCTCTTGTACTAAGAAACCCATTTTTTGCACCTGCAATCTAAAAATCTACAACACTAAAGAAACTATCAAAGAATGTACACCAAAAAAATTTCATGCAAAATTGACTTGCAAAAGGTCTTAATAAAATAGTAGCATTTAATGACCCATTATTTAAAAATTCTTGTCAACTACATTCCACACATGTATGGCTTATGTATGTACAATATTTATGTCTTTTCCAATTAAAACTTGTAAAATTCACTTTGTACTTTCCAAGATATCCTGGAAAAGGTCATTTTGACTTTTTGTATGCTTATTTTTCTACTCCATCAAAAACTATGACAACCATTAATGCAATGTAAAACCCTTTTTTACTACTTTGAGACACAGTCTAGACTCACTGCAATTTGGCAAAAAATCACTATTTCACACAAACCCTTCATTATGCATTCTGAAATTTCAAAAATCTTTAATTTGTAGGCTCTTGATAATATCTCGCATTGAGTTCCAAAAATTCTCCATTTCGTAAGACCATTATGATCCTCATGTGAAATCACAAGTTTTCACTACCCATGTGAAACTTCTCCTGAAATAGAAGAAAGTTGTGTTTTTAGACTGTGTCTTATTTATACATTGTGATCTGGAAAGGTTTTACCATTTCCCACCACCCTTCATAACATGTTTTCAAAATCTTGATTTTATTTGTCTTGTTTCACAGTCCTTCTATACTCGTCTTTCCAAAATAGAAAAAATTAACTCTTAATGTCAAATTTGGCATAAATTTGGGGGCTTCACCAAGAACAATCCAATTTGGTTCAAACTTCCCCTCTTGTTCTATGTTTTATTAGTTCCTTGGATTCTCTCTTAGGATGAGATCTCCCACTTAAATTTTTTGAGCTTTTACATTCTCTTCTGGTAAGCTCTTAGGTGATCAAACACCACTTGATGATGGTCATTCAAAAGTTCAAGATCTTTGTTAGTGAACATTTTTTCCTTCTAAAATTTTGACCATTTCATAGACTCTATCCCTTTAATTATGAAAAACATATACACTAATGATTGAGCTTCTTTCTTAGCAAGCTCTATGTAATTACAAGGTGCAACTCCCTTACTTCAAAGACTAGTTAATTAACTCTTATTGTAAAATAATGTTCTAAATAACACTTTTATCCAAAAAATAAGGCTTTCAAATTCATATTGACAATATGAAAAGAATGTGAAAATCAAGGGTCTATCCAATTTTAGTATAATAATGAGCCACATAACAATGATCATAATGTTTACAGAATAAATATTAACAATTGAATTTTGTCTACCACTTGGAGATTGATATTCATATAATGAAATAGAGATTACCATCACATATCATTCATTCCCATATGAAAAAAAATTGCATGTATTTAGGAACCGCAAGATTCAATATTAAGATAATCACTATATAAAATCACATGATTTCACATATATTGCATTATATAATGTCTAATAGATCCAAAGAAAAAATATCAAAGTATAAGTCTTCAAAACAATAGAGAGCCAACCCCCTCAGAGTCTTGAAAATGTACTTAAATAGCCTTATAGGGCCAAGACTCAGTTTTGATAACTGACTCATATAGGAGTCAATAAAAAACTCACTATTCTATAATTAGAACAAAACTAAATAAAAAGGAAAGAAACCTATTGGATATTGAGCCCTTAATTACTTATCATCTACCTACTAACTAAGGTAGAGGAGTTGGAAAGTTGTTTGTGATTAGTGCAAAGGCCTCCAATTTATTTGTTTCATTCTTTATATGTAGCCATGAATTTGGTTAGCTCCTTCTAATGCAACAATCCTATGTGTTCCTGTAGGACTAGAAAATGTGTTAGAACCTAGCATATTATGAGAGACCACAAAAACTCAATAAAAATACACTAAACCCTTCTAATCTACCATGAAAACCAATTAAAATCAAGAGAATCAACATATGTAAAAAATCCCTCTTTAATTATAGTTCCCATGTCCTTCTTTCTTCTCCATTTTGATATAGCTCCAATTGCCTATGGTACACAGAATTGAAAGAAAAAGACCAATGATATGATGATGATATTGAGAATACTATAAGCATGGTTCAACCCTAATGGATTATAAGGATTAAAAATGAGAGAAAGATGGCTCAATTTATAGCCAAAATGCAAGAGGTGAGACATGAATGAGGAGATGGACACTTGTCAATTTGAATGTGCAACTTGGCATGTTATTCCTTAGAATATCTATGAAAAACATGATACAATATGAAAAATGTAGGATTCTATAATGCATCAAAGTCAACATGGCTAAATGTGGAAGAGAATCTATGACATGCATATGACACATCAAAGCCACTTGTAGACAAGAGTATATGACAAAGCTGGCTTCTTACATTCATGCATAAGGAATAATATATATCAAATATGACACATATTAGCCAAGTGTAGGGAGGGAATCTATGGTGTATGATGTTCATGTGTCAAGGCTAGGTGGAATATTTGAATTAAAAATTCATAATTCTACACAAATGGAAATTATTAAAATAGAAATTAGGAGTGGAAAATAGGACTTAGGAAATTTAGAATTCCCATAGTTTGCAAAGGATAAATCAATTAATTAATAAATATTGATTAATTAAGAATTTTGGTTAGTAAGAATGATTAGTAATGTGGGACGAAAATGATTGAAATGTCATAGGAATGGATTATGTGTTATCTAATCCTATAGGGATGATTAGTGATTAATTGGCCAATTTGATGAAATAAATGCAAGATTACCCTTTTGATGAGATGTAATGATTATGTAGATCAAATAGTATGATCATGGATAGATCAAAGCCATGATCAAATTGATCAAGTGATTAGGATTGATAACATGCCAAGAACATATGACACAGATTAAGGACATGTCACATTTAACAAAATATTGTAAAGGCCACAAGATCAAGGTTGATATATAATATTAATTATAACAACAAAAAACACTATCAATATTATTAAATTAATTAGATAGGGTCATGATCTGACATTGAGGGACTCAACAATTTCAATGATTAGATGATGAGAATGATAGTTTTGACCTAGTGCTGAGGGACATGACAATGCTAAGGTCAAATTTTATAGGTTTGATAGGTTTGATAGATTGCCAAGGCACTAAGGGACACTGAAATGCCTAGTTTTGGATAAATGATGATAAATTTGAGACATTTGACATGTTTTAGGTCAATTAGGGTTAATTTGGGATGATTTTGGGTTGATTTGGGATTATTTTGGGTTGATTAAAAAATATTCTAATGATGTTGAAGTGGTTTAGAGTTGATTCCAAAAAGTTTGGATAAAATAGAAACCAATTCTAAAATGATTTGTAATTGATTTGACAGGGGATAGAAATGATGAAGATTATTGTTGAAATAAGCTTGAATGATAATCAAGTTGTCCAAGAGATTAGAATTAGAGAAATGAGAAAATGGGATGTGCTATTATGAAAATTTAATTAAATAGTTGACACAAACCATTTTTGAGCATCTACAATTCCATCTATAGCCTCCATATCTCTTTCACTTTATGAGTATATTCCATATTTCTCTTGTAAACTTCAAGATGATCCCTTCTTATAATTAACATTGAGACAATCTTGGAGATAGTGGTGAAATCCCTGATAGAGACCTCCATGATCTCCTTTATGACCTTCATCTTGTCTTGGAAGGAAGATATTATTTCTTTAACTTTGCAATCATGATTTTCTTTGTTTTTCATTAATTTGATATCAATATACTTGATATACTTATCCATGATTTCTTTGAGGCACTTTTTTTCCTTGAGGAGCTTTGTTGATTCATCAATAGCCTACTTAAAGAAAATATTCTCCCATTCAACATTAGACTTGGATACAAACAAGATATGGTACTAGCAGGAGGTTTTTTAGTCAAGAACTTCATCATATTATAAGCTTGGACTTCTCTATTCTACATTACGTGTTCACCCCACTTAACCTTTTTTTCCTCCTAAGTATTAAGCTTAGATTATAGCTCATTGGTTACCTTATTTTCTTGTAGCATGGTCTCATTTTAAATTATAATATAATTCATGCCATTAAAGATTATTGAATCAATCTAGTCATTGAATATCATGGCTACCACTTTGTCTCTCTTCATTTGGTCTAGGAACTTCTAATTAGTAGGGGAGGTAACATCTACTACTGAATTAACATCTAGAAAATATAGAGAATCCATATTTAAGAAAAAAAAAGATATATTAGACCATCAGTCTCATAAACTACTTAATTTCCTATTTAACTTTCCAGTCCTTCCATATTCAATTAGAAAATTTCTAGTTGTTGTATTAATAAGCTTCATATTAGTCACCTTGGTTGCTAATCCAAGGTCTATCCTTTCAACAAGATAATTCCAAGGTATAATTTTATCTAGCCCTTTATCATTAGCCAACTTATACACATTAGCAATTGATTGGCCAATGTTTTCATCTAATTCAATCATGGATTCCATCTTTGTCTTCTTAATTTTAGGTGTCTTTCCTAGACATTTACTAACTATATCTTCAATAGAGATGATTATAATGTTGTGTTTCACACTGAAAGTAAGATTAAACCACTTTGGTGTATTGGGGTGACCTTTGTTTTGTGGGGTTTGAAAGTCTGTAGGATTTCCTATGGATAGTGAATTGGGAACACTGGCACTATGTATTGCTTGTTTAACTCCCTACCCCATAATTATTGTTGAACTATCCATGATATATTCTACTAAAAGTTCACCAACCTCTTTCTTTGTGTCCAGGTCCACTATGACTAGTTCTCCTATCCTCTTCCTCTAACTCCTCAAGTAGGTGATCATTATTAATGGTTGAATTTGAGCCTAAAGATACTCTTGTAAAGGAAGTTCAACTTTAATTTTAGGCCCTATATTACTTGTAGGAGAAAATGACATAATTCCATTAGTATGCTAAGGGGGTAAGGTTAAATTAGAAGCTATTGAGTCTATTTGAGGATTTTTCCTTACTCCTTTGATTTTTAACATCTTCTTTTATCTTACATTTCTCTATCCTACTCACAACACCAAGGGTTCTTATCTAGAGGTCATCCTCCTCCTTTTTCTAATAAAGTTTTGGGTATTGGAAAATCTTTTATTTTTTATGTAAATTTATGGTTGATCACTTCCTCCCCTTTGACTTCTTCTACTCCAGAGGTATCAATACACATAATGATGTTAAAAATTTACCTCAAGGTAAACCTTGACCATAATCTCTTTCTCATATTCACATTTAGCCCAATAATCTTCCATTTGGGGCTTATGTGTAAATGGGTGATTTAGTTCAAAGTGTGTTTGTGAAAAATATTTATTGTCAAATTTATTTTAGATTCTAACTTGAAGACATCTTGAATGCTTTTATAATAATAGTGACCCAATTCAATGCAAAAATGATAGTTGGAACCCCTTCCAGCCTTACAATTTATATCTACATCAGTAATCCATCTACAAGATTCAATTGACAAATACCTATCCAAGCAATATCTAGGAAATTTCAAAGCTTCACCCTGAAATCCACCAATCCTCAAGTTGATGAACTTAGGAAATTGAATGAAAAATTTGCCATAATTTGTAACTAACTAAATGAATTTTTTAGATAATCTCTTTCTTTTTTTTCCTTGAAATTAAAAAATGAGCCTTGCTAGAAACACATCCTACACTATTATGAAATTCTCAAAATTCTTCTTCTTTTATAATAGAGGATAATAGTTATAAATGATTATATTTTAAGACCAAATATGGTGTGGCAACCCATACCATTCTCTACAATAGGCTATGATATAGAAAAAATAGGAGGACATGTAGAAACTAGCAGTCCCAGAAACTTGCCAAAATTCTTCATGAGGCCTATCTGTGATAATTTCTACCTAATCAATATAATTTCTTTCCCATAGAGTGGTTTGAATGAAAAAGTACATTCAATTCTCCCATAAGAATTCATGTTGGTTTCCTTTTACCTTCTTCAAAAAGATAACGACATCTCTTACTTCTGGGATTATATGTTCTCTAGTTAGGGGATGTGGTAGGTAGGAACAACCTTTCATATGTTTTTATAACTAATTCTTCCCAATGGTACTATCAAAATCCTTGGTATTGGTAGTGAATTGAGAGTAAGTGAGGTTTATAGTCCAGTCCTCATAGACCTTTATCATTAGAATCCTAAGAAAACCCATGATAATAATATAGTTCACATAAGACAAGATTTTACCATTGAACTTGTAATTCACACAAGGGCATGAAGATGAGAAACCAAAAAAGCTTCCAAATATTAAAAAGAGAGAATGAAAATAGGAAATTGAAAAATAAAATTTAGATTCAATTGTGCTTCAACTCTCAAAAAACCTCTGAGAAGAACTATTACTCTGTCACCTTCCTTTGAGAAGAACTATTACTCTTTCACCATCCATTTTACCCTAGGAAAATGATAGGAAATCTACTACATGTAGGTGATCATGGTTATTTAGAAGAAAACAACTTATTTAAAATCAGACCTAAGTGGCATGCTTCACTGATTGATAAGGAAAGTAATGATTTGAAAATAGATCATAATCTTCAATAAATAATTTTATCCCTTGCATGTAGAAAATATACCCCACTATCACCTTTTCTAAATAATCACTTAATTCATGTCCTTACATCTTTTGCAGGAGGCATTCTAGGATGTTATGTTGCCATGTTCTATCAATAATTTTTTCTTAGAAATTGTGAAACTTAAACCAAAAAGTTTAGGTTCAAAGGTTCAACTTCCCTTTCCATAAAACTATAGAATGTAATATTTTGAGGACTAATACTTTGGGCACACACACTTAGCAAACCATGAATTTTGAACCATGAAAAATGAGGTTTGAGGATTAGATTTAGTGAAGGATATTAACATCCATTGTAGTGTAATAGAAAATGAATGACACAACTTGGCTATAATTTTTGAGCACAAAGTGGTGTGAACTTTGAACTTTGAACTTTGTAGTTTAGTGGTTCAAGTTTATAAGGTAGGTGGAGTAATTTCTTAGCATAACATGGCAAGGTAGTAATGAGGGGAGCATAAACTCTACATGTCTTTGAAGTTTGAACTTTTTAGTTTACATTTGAGGTTAAATGAGAGTCGAATTTGAAAAGACTAAAACATGGGTAACAACTGACTCTAATTGGAAACTAGGACTATAAATGATTTAGCTGGAACTTAGCATCTCTAGTTTTGCACAACTACAAAATAGAACTAAACATAATCTAAAGAAAAGGACAAGGAAACTTAAATAAGAAACCAACTGTGGCACAAAAAAAACTTAAGTACAAAGAAAAGACCCATCTTTACATTTGGTAGAGTTTTAGATCTTGTCCATAGTAGGACAAAGGAACTTCACTCCCATCTATATATCTGGACTTAAAAGATTTTAAACCAAGAGTCTAAATAATTTCAAATAGAACTTTTCATAGAGATTCAAACATTCCATGAGCCCACTTAGGCTCTTGTCATTTGTCCCATAAGAGTACCTTGTCACCTTCCATGAACTTCCTTGGCTAGGCTTTACAATCAAACATCTCCTTCACTCTATCTACCAAGTATTCCTGCTCTTCTTCTAGCTTGGATAAATACATTATTCTTTTCTCTAGTGAAATTTGAAAAACTTTATCCTCTATAACCTTTGACAATTTAGAGGATGCCAATTATAATGGGAGATATAATTGTTCTTCTATTCCATACATCAACTCAAAAGGGGTCATCCTAATGGATCTTTTTAGTGAAGTTCTATCCACTCATAATGCTTCATAGAGCCTATTATGCCAATTCCTTCCTCTTTTATGAACTAGCTTTTTCATGACGCTGATCAAGATTTTGTTCTTAGACTTCACCTATCCATTCCCTTGAGGAAAATAATTTAAGGAATATGGAAAAATAATCCCATTATCATAACAAAAAAAATGAATTTCCTGGGGTGAATTTTTTTGGGTATTATTAGTTACTACCTTCAATGGGAGTCCAAACCTAACTAGTATATTCTCCTTGAAGAATTGACATACTACTTCTAAAGTCATTTTCTTGATTGACACTAATTTAACCCATTTTTTGAAGTAATCCTATAGTAGTAAGAATGTGGATATGGCCAACACTAGAGGGAGGATGAAGCAGACCAATAAAGTCAAGTCCCCATTTCTTGAAAGGCTCTTCTATGGGCACTTAAGAGGTAAGGCTGCTAGTTGGGGTTTACCATTAAATAATTTTCACTTCTCATAATTGGCTATACACTCATAAGAATCTTTGAACATGCTCAACATGTAGTAATAATTATTGAGTATTTTGAAGGCAGTGATAGTTAATGAGTAATGTCCATTGCAAGCTTCATTATGGAATGTTTGCAAATTATTTTGCTATTGATATGCATCTACACATTGAAGAAAAAACCAAACCAACTCATTTTTTAAGAACACGTCATTGAAAATAACATACTTGTCTTCTTTAAGCCTTAAATCCCTTTTCCCTTTACTTGTCAATGATTCAAGATATTCAACATAAGTTAAAAAATGAAATATCTGAAAACTAGGTATCCTTCATACCAATGAAAAATAAAATAGGGACGGCTTCTTCTTCTTTCTATTTAGCTATTAATTTACATATCCCCTATCCTCTAACTAATTTTGTGGGTTTAATTTCAAATTAAACTGTTGCACTCTTGCCATCAATGTAGTCATGTTATTTACAACCACTTCTTATTGTGTTAGTATACTCTTTATCATAGTGCTTGAGATGTATACCATAGAATGGGAATGAAGAATGTAATATCAAAATCTCTTCATAGATTTTACTAGAACAAACACCTATTTTTTAGTAAGAGAATACTATAACTGATGCTTCTTCAAAGGTATATTCAAGAAAGCTATAGAGATTTCTTCATTCATGTCATTTCTTTGTAACAATACTACTGACATGGTATGTTTAGATACATATCAATATATGAGAAAATTCCTTTTGAAATCAAGATGAATCAAAATGATGGCTTGGGCTATCACCTTCTTTAATTCATCAAATAACTTCATAACATCTTCATTACATTTGGAAGTCTATTTTTCACTCAAGAGATTAACCATTGGCCTTAAATTTTTATCATAGTGAGGGAAAAACCTTCTCAAGAAGTTGACTTTCCCAAAGAAAGATCATATTCAATTACAATTGGATGGCATAGATAATTTTTGGATGGGTATTACCCTCTCTAGATCAATCTTGATTCCTTCCTTCATGACCAAGGGACCAAGTAATTCTTCCTTAATAACACATAATATGAATTTCTTTGGGTTCAAAGAGATTCCATGATCTTTGCATCTTTAAAGGACTTCTATGAGTTCTTTCAAATGTTTCTTCCTCTTCCTTGGAAAGACTGCCATATCATCCAAGTAAATAATAATGGTTTTATTTAGTAGGTGACCAAAGGTTAAATGCATAGCCTACTAGAAAGTGGCTATGGTATTGATTAGCCCAAATGATATCCTGTGATAAGAAAATACACTCCAGGGAGTGGTGAAGGCCATATTATGTTGGTTAACATCTACCACACTAATTTGGTTGTATCTTGAGAACCTACCTATAAGGGACATCATTTTTAATTGAATGCATTTATGAACCTCATGATTCAATATTCAAATAATCGCTATATAAAACCATAAAACTTATGTTAGCATGAGTGTTGATGATAATACATTGGGGGAATATCCTAAGCATTGTACAATATTGAAATGTTTCATTCATAACTATATTTCTCATTGATGTCAACATAACAGTAAGTTTGTGAAGACTAGAAAAGTAGTAGACATAGATCTTAGTTGCACAGACAAGGTTTTGAGTGTCTAGTGATGCATGTTCATGGACATGTTCAGTACAATTTCTTGATGATGAGGTTCAATGTGTATCATGTAAGTCAAAGGCATATGAAAGTTATACTTGATTTACGAAGAGCAGTAAAGTATAACTTTCATACTGTATATACTATGAGACAATAGTGTTATTGTAATTGTAACTAATTATCTTATTATAATTAATTAGGAAAGCCTCAAGGCCAACTCAAGGAATTATTTTGAAGATAGGGTATAAGGGAAATATGTTTTCCTTATTTGTATGAAGTAGCGTATCAAGTAATGTATTGAGTGTGAAATGTGAAAAGGAGAAAAGTGTTTACTGAATGCAATTAAGAGATCCAAGCCATTATTGGATGTGATTTTGTGATCTGGTTATAAGATAAGGAGTATAAGTTCAGTTAATAGGATAGAGAAAGAGGAAGGAACTATAATTAATTTCCATTATTCTGCAAGAAATAATACAAAGATAATTTGGACAATGGGTTCATTGGTCTTTCTCTTGAAGCTATTTGGGTAGTGGGTTCAACCATCTTCCACAACTCCTAACAGGAACTGATATGTACTGAATGTTGTTATAGACTCCTAATGAGATCCATCCTCTAACAAGGAATATTTATATTACTGCATTATCTTGTGGGTGTTAGAGTAATAAGATATTTCCTTATTAATTAAATCATTTTGATTTAATTTAAGTCACTTATTATCTCTAGTTTACTTAAGCTAAAATTTGGGCATATAATAATTAATTCTTTTATTAATTATTATCATGCAACCTAGCTTTGACCCTTTAAGGTTTTTGATCTCCTTTTATAAGGATTGATCTCTTTGTAATTTATTCATTCACTTTTGATAATAGCAATCTCTTTTCTTTTCTCATCAAGAATGTCTCATCTATGGATCTAGGATTTCCAGCCTCCATAGCTTTTTTCTTCTCTCTTCAATGATAGATGTTTTCATATAGGTGATTCATGGGAGCCATGGGGTTGATATTTCATCAACTTTAACATGGTATCAGAGCTCCAGATCTTCATGCTCCTATTTAGTTTATGAGACATTTTTCTTGGCTTTCAGATCAATGCTTTTTTTTAAATTTCAGAGGGTTTCAATTTTTAGAGTTATTTTATAGTGAATTTTGGGGGTCATTTTTTTTGGGTTCATCTTGAGCCCAAATGGACTTCATCGTTAGATTTGTAGCACCCAAAAACCCCTATTTCTATATAAAATTTGTCCAATTTAGATACAGTTGAAATTTGAGGCAAAAATTGCTCCCATATTTGGGCACGCTTCATGAGGAAAAGATTTATTTTCTATTTTTTTTAAAAAAAAAAAAAAAAGGGAAGAAAGCATTAAAGAAAAAAAACACGTGTTTTTCCAAAAAAAAATTCCAAAAAATACTTGCTTTCTTTATTTTTATTTTTATTAAAAAGCATGTGATGCTTGCATCATTGAAGGACACACATATGTTAGCAAGGTATTGATGCATGTCAGTCTAGGTATTGATAGAGAGGTTTGATAGCTTCATGTGTGATGTCATCAATCTTGGAGCCGAAATTGAATGACCTTCAAATTGTCTCTTCTTTGATTTGTTTTTTCGTAAAAAGTTGTTTGTGGTTTTTTGGCTGTATCTTAGTCATACAGAAGTGTTTTTTGACAAATCTTATATCATTGGAAAGATCTTTTTGAGCCTATCATGATGGTGTAGGTTATTTGTAATTTTGATGCTATTTGGTTTCTTATTTATGTAGTCAAAGATAAAAGTTCTATTTCACACTTTGGGAGACATATCTTGAGCATCCAATCGCCGATTGGGAATTATTTATATTGTTGGAAAGGTCTTTGATATATATTTTTAGTAAACATTGGTTTTTATCTAGATTATGCTCCAGGCACATTCTATTTAATCTTTTGAATTTTTTCATTCTAGTTGATATCTTGGTTGTTTCAAGTTTGAGGATTAATTTCATTGCTTTAGATGATTCATCATGGGTTATACTATTTGTTGTATCAACCTTATGTCTCTTTTGATCTTTTTTGACATCCTTTTGTATTATTTTTGCAAACACACTGAGATAAAGTGCCACTCTATTTCATTTTGGGATGTTGCACATCTGTGTGTTTTTTTTTACTCGCAATATATTACAAAGTTCCTTGGGGGGTTTTATGTTGGCCACATTTTCCATCTTCCTTTGTCAAGTGAGTGTTCCTTCCATGAGATTATCCTCATGATGTGTTGATGACATGTGCCATAATAGGTGTTTGTACTTCTTTTGCACTCTCTATGTTCTTGGTTCTTTTTTCTATAGGAGATATTGCATTTTGTTTTAGTGTTCATGTTTTACCTCTCAACATTATAAGGGGGTTATGTTGGTTCTATTGCTTTCTTGGTTTGATAGAGTGAGTTGTGTATTCAGTAGTTGATCCTATGTACTAGGTGATTGCAATGTCTGGATACCTATGCATGTCAATGAGATGGATTATTTACAATATAGATATTCTTTCATTCCTATTTTTGGAGGCCATGAAGATACCTCCCATCTTCAATTTATCAGCTCTTCAAATTTAGTCTTCTCTGCCTAGTTATGTTCTATATAGTGGAGGTTCTTCAGATCAAAAGTTTGGTAGTGTTTATAGCTTCATGCTTTAGTGGTGTTCTTTATGATCATCTTTTGGTCCTATCTTCTAGAACATTCTTTCCATCTCTTTTTGGAGTAGGGTTTTTCCCATGTCATTTTCTCTATTTCTCCTCTTTATAGAGATTTGGTTTTCCTTGGGTACCTCATCAAGCCTTGTTGCTAGGACCCAATTTTATTTTAGCAGTAGTTTCTAGGGTTTTAGCTACTCCCTAAGTCTATCTTAAGGGGGAGTGTTAGAGTAATAAGACATTTTATTATTAATTAAATCATTTTGATTTAATTATTAAGTCATTTATTATCTCTAGTTTACTTAAGCTAAAATTAAGGCATTGTAGGACCAAAAAATGGGCTAATGTCTAACATAGTATGAGCAAATCAAAAACTCAATAAACATACATTGGCACCATCTAGTCTACTATGAAAGCTAAATAAAGAAAAGGAAGAACACAATGTTAAAGCCCCCTCTTTCATTTATAGCTCCCATGTCCTTCTTTCTTCTCCATGTGTTATAACTCCAATTGCCTATAGTGCACACAATTTGGAAGCAAAGCCTATGGTAATGATAATTCTATGAGAATACTAGAAGATGTGATTTTAGCTTGAGAGGACAAGATACTAGAACCTAGGGACTAGAAATGAGAGGAAGAATGCTCATTTTATAATCAATTCACAAGATGAGAGCATTGGAACTATCAACTTGGATATGTGACTTGGCAAGAGATTCCTTTGATAATCCATGACACATATGACACAAGATGCCAAATGTAGGATTGTATGATGCTTTGGAAGTCAAATATGGCTATAAATGGAAGAGGATCTATGATGCATCATACAACACCTCAAACCCACTTAAATCCAAGAATCTATGACAATGGAAGCCAAATATGGATGTGCATAAGGAATAAGAATATATGGATTGTGACATATCTTAGCCAAGTATAAATGGAGAATCCATGCTATGTCATGCCCATGTGTCATGATGATGTCAATATTATGTGGAATATTTGAATTAAAAATCAATTATTCCACACAAATAGAAATTAGTAAAAAACAAAATTAATGGTGGAAAATATGACTTAGGAAATTGTGAATTCCCATAGTTTGCAAATGATGCATCAATTAATTAATAAAATTAATTAATTGAGAATGTTAGCTAGGAAGAAAAATTAATGAAATGACACAGGATTAAATTATGAGTTGTTTAATCCTATAGAGAAAATTAGTAGATGATTGGCCAATTTGATTAAATAAGTATGATAGTATCCTTTAATGAAATGTGACGATAATGAAGATTGACTAGGATGATGATGGATAGACCAAAGCCATGGTCAAATTGATTGATTTATTGAAATGATAACATGCCAAGGACACATGACATGAACTAAGGACATGTAACATTTAATAGACATTGTAAAATGCTACAAGATAGAGATTGGTTGATAAATAACATCAAGGCATACTATTAATATTATTAAATGGTTGAAAATGATATGATTCAACATTGAGAGACTCAAAAATGTCTAAGATTAGGTGATGTGAATGAGAGTTGGACCTAGCATTGAGAGCCATGATAGAACTTAGGTCAAATTGATAAGATTTGATAAATTGATAGGTTTCCAAGACACTGAAAGCCACAACAATGCCTAGGATTGGACAAATGATGATAGATTTGGGATGTTTGACACATTCTAGGTTGATTAGGATTGATTATTGGTTGATTTGGGGTGATTCTAGGTTGATTTGATATGGTTTTGAGCTAATTTGATATGATTTCAAAATGATCTACAATTGATGTGAAATAGGATATGAATGATGATAGACACTGTTGAGATATGATCAAGTTGTCCAAAAGATCAGAGTTAGTGGAATGAGACAATGGGATGAATTAGTATGAAAATGTGATGAAACCATATATATGAACCATTTTTGAGCATCTACATTTTTCCCCTCTTTGATACAATGTGATTTAAAACATTGTGTTAAAGAATACTGACAAAAAAGTCATAAAAGCTTGCCCTAGTAATGGTGGTATATATTGGTTCCCTCTCAATAAATTGATTGACATAGGCATATAATAGGTCAATTTAATCAATAATAAGAAGACAAAACCATAGCAATTGATGGATCCCAAATAAGAGCTAAATTGTGAAAGTTATGAGGTCTAGAGTGTAGAACAAGGGTCAATCAAGGGCCCAAGAGTAGTTTCAAGGGTTACCACTCAAGATAGTGATAAAATTATTAAAATGATATGTCAATTTTTTTAAAATTAAGATAAAAATCCAACACAATTGATAGATTGAAAATTAGAGTTGAAACGCAAAAGTTATGGGCTCTGGAGTGCAACATAGGGGCTCAAGGAGTAGTTCTGGGCATCTAACTACTCCAAGTGCATCCAAAACACACCCAAGTGTGCCCAATGTGCATGTGATAAGACTATGTGTGCTATGATAGTAACAAGTGCACCCTAAGTGCACTTGGGAAGCCCAAGTGTGCTCTAAAAGTGTAGAATGCGCCCCAGGAGGGTCTAGGGGTAAAAAACAACTTGACTAGACTGGAAATGACTTGAAACTTTGTGTGCATGCCCAAAATGGCTGAAATATGTCATAACATGAGTGAAATTAGTTTAACATGGTTATATTTGGTCAAACCTAGTTAAAAAAATGTCAGACTAAGGCTAGACTAGGTGGAAAGCTACAAAAGGTTGACAAATAGTGTAGGATGATGCAGGAATGCAGGAATGCAAGATGAAGATGATTTGGTGTATCAGAATACATGATCATGGTGTTGGATCAAGAGATGAATTATATAAGACTGAGGAGATGAGATGATGACCAATTAGAATGAGGTAAAGATTTTTTCTTTTAGAAAGTGCACTGTATGTCAAATGGAGCTTTATTTTGATATGGCAAATGCAATGCATCATGGCATAAAGGGCCAGAGTGCAAATGCAAACCTTTTGCATAAATAAGCATGCTATAGATAAAAAATGACCTTGTCCTTTCTAAGGCATATATGCATGCCCTAGAATCTCAAAGGTATATTTTAATAGATAGAAAATAAAAGATGACCATGAACCATCCCACCCACTCTCATAGTTCAGTTTATATCATCGAGTGGCATAGGAACATGATCAAAGAAAAATAAAGTAAAAATAAATCACTCACTAAATAGCATGAGCCAATAGCTATTCTTGTCCATTATTACTTTCCTTTTAGTGTTTTAGGTCTTCAGATAGTGTTTGACAGGTTGATCATGTGATATTTCTGTTTGTGGATTCAATTGATAGGTACATACCGACATGTTGGATTAATTGTTGGTTCACATTTCTTAGATAGGTGTAATTGTCATTGAAGTGTAGTGCTTTGAATTTCAGTCTACGAAAGTGCGTGTGTTTAAGAAAAAGGGGTGACTATCCACAATGTATATTTATAAGGTTTATTACAAGTTTTTGGTGGATTTTGTGATTTTTAGGGTTTTTGAGGATATTGATATTTTTGTGTGATTGCTTTCTTCAAGACATTTTATGATTTTTAGGGTTTATTTTAGGATGTTTTATGATTTTTTTAGTGATTATTTTAGGACATTTTATGATTTTTATGAGTTTGTTCAGGGCATTATATGACTTTTAGGGAATTTTTTCAAGATATTTTATGATTTTTAGTGGATTTTTTGAGGATATTTTATGATTTTTAGATTTTTTTTCAAGATTATATGTGAATTTTAAGGATTTTTTCAAGATCATATTTGAATTCTAAGGATTTTTTTAGGATCGTATTTTGATTATTAGGATTTTTTCAGGATCATATTTTGATTTTTAGGATTTTTTTAGGATCATAAAAGCATATACAAATGTTAGCTCCAACCTATTATGCAATAAGTCCAATGGATAAAAAGTGCTTATGGCTATGCCCCTAGTTCAAGTTCAAACTTATGCACCATGCAGGTAATATGCCCCCAAACAAGACACAAACTATGTACAAAGTCCAAAGATACAATATGTATAGATGGGTGATGCTTAGGTAAGATAACAATGGACATTAACCAGTTCATAGGCCATGACTGGGGACCAGGGATGTCTTGCAAGATGAAGGATATGATCAGGGAATGGGAAAAGGGAAAAAGCCAAATGGAATCCCAATAGATGGAGGAGCAACAAGTGATTACACCTAGTGCCTATTTGCCAAGTTTTCACCATGGTACTTGCCTAAAGAGCCTATTTGCTAGGTTTTTACTTGTGGACAAAGTTTTTCTCTTGACTCAAATTTTCATGCCAAGACTCCTATTTTCAAGGTTTTCATCAAGGCATCCATTTTTCCATGACTTTTTTCACTTTTTTCTTTTCTTTTTCATGACTTTTTTCTATTTTTTCTTTTCTTTTTTCATGAACTTTTCAAAAATTATATGAATTTTTTAATTTTTTTTTTGATATTTTTTTATGACTTTTAGATGGAATCAAGAATGTTACTAACAAATTCTAAGAAGAAATATGTTGTTGGTGCTACTAGCAGATAATTTCTAGATCCATGATCGACCATAACTATGCAGGATTCGTTCTAAGCTTGTAGCTAAAATCAAACCACTGGAAAGGCCTCGAGATATACCATTGTGTACTATATGTAAGACCATGTTTGTATCTTGGGAATCAAGGTATCTAAGGATAAATGGGTCAACATATATGTTGTGTGGAATGTTATTGATGATGATGTACTAAAAGGTTTTTTGGTTAGAGGCTTGATTTTGGGTGGTAGATAGATTAGGTAGTAGGATTGGGGGATAAACTATTGGATATAAGGAAGGATTGGGAGGATTGAGACCAATGAATTCCCACATGAATGCCCATTGAGAGAGCTCAAGTTGACTTTGTGGTATGTTGAACACTAGAACACTGATATTCATGATATCATCTTTTTCATCTTGTATCCTTGGGAGCTGCTTAGCTTTTGAATTTTGATGGTCAAATGGTGCTTTTTGATTTTTCCAAGAGACCTACTTTTGTCATTTTTTATCTTTTTTCTTTGCAACTAGAAGGTGGAGTTGGCTCCCCAAAATTTTCCAATGTGTTCACTTTAGGAGAAATTTCTTCTTTATGATCACCAATTTTAATGCCTTCATAGATTTCAAAGTCTGTTACACGAGCATCATCATTGTTGAATCAATTAAAGATCAGTGGTCCATGATGGTCCCAATCGAACAGTTTAGGATAACTTGAGGAGATGTTATCATCAATATTGAATGGAATTTGGTTGAAGGTAGATATATGGTATTTGATTTAGTGGTATCATTGGGGTTATGCTTAGAAGTTGGAGGACTATTGGTTTTAGGTGGGGTATCCTTAGATGCCTTTTCATCATTCAAAACATCCATAGTCTTACACATAGGTACCATAGTACTAGGACAACCTATTCATAATGGTTTGAATCCAAGCCCCAAACTAGGAGGTCATCCTTTTGTAGTGATAGGTTTGATTATTCCTTGCTTCTGATATCCAAGACTACTATAGTCATCATAGCCTTGTTTCTACATGATACTAAACCCAAGTCCATACTTGCTAGGAGATATCAAAGAAGGTTTTTGTTCTACTTTTCCTTTCTCAACACATACAAATGTATTCTCATTGATAAAAGTGGCATTTTGTGTATTGATATCAAAGTGTTGGTCTTGCAATAGTTGTGATTTACCATAAGATCAGGGAGAAATTGGTGACTCCCTAATGTGGGATATTTGAGACAAAGTATTCTCCACATCCATTGTATTCAATCTTCATCTTTTCCTTGGCTTTACTAAGGATTATATCAGAATCCACATATTTGGAGGAATTTGTGGGTTGTGCTTCATTATTTGCTAGGACTTGGTATGCAGTAACATTTCTTAGATTAGCATAGAACTGGAAAGGATTTGGATCACCCAGGATAGTAACCTCCACATTGTTGTAAGAAAACTTCAAACATTGATGATAGTTAGATGGAACTACTTTCATATCATCGATCCAAGGGCATCCTAGTATCATGTTGTAATTCATTTCAATGTCTAGGACCTGAAATAATGTGTCTTCAATAGCTAGACCAACTCTTATGGGTAATATGATGACACCCTTAGAGAAGCTTTGGCCATCATCATAGGCCTTTATTATTATTCTACAAGAGGGATCTACATCTTTAGAGTAACCTAGACCCTTGACAACTCTTAAGGTACAAATGTTTAGTCTTGCTCCACCATCTATCAAGACACGTCTAACCTTGGCTTTATGTATAAAGAATTCAAGCTGAAGGGGATCATTTTGGTTTGTTTTTTCTTTAGGAATATCCTAAGGGGAAAAGGTGATATGATATGATGTAGATAGGTTCCCAACCATGGCCTAGAATTGGGCAACATTGATGTTATCTAGGACTACTAACTCTTTCAGGGCTTGATCCAAAATCTTCTGATGTTGGGGAGATGCACGTAGTAGGTCCAAGATGGATATTTGTGCAAGGGTCTTAATGGCTATAATTAGATGAAGTAGGAGCATTATGTCTACTAGGGGGTGCAGGTCTAGTAGAGGAGTAGGTCTAGAAGGAGCTCTAGGTAGGGTGATCTTGGTATGACACATAGTGATAATGCAATTAGGGTCTTTAGCCTTTAAAGTGAATATGGATATGTAGGAATTAGACTCATTGAAATAGTTGATGGTGTGGCCATATCTAGTACGTGTATAATTCACATTAGCTTGTGAGTTTGAGCTTTAACTGGAGCCCTTCCCTTTGTTGTGATTACCCAAAGGATCTTTAAAAATAGTGTGATCAAAATTGGATGCCAGTAGTGATGGATTAACTGTGATCACACCATCATCAATAAGGTCTTGTATTTCATGTTTTAGCTAGAAACATAATGAGGTCTTATGTCCTTTGGTGTGATGGTAATCACAAAATTTCTTGTCATCCCACCAAGAGGCTTTGGTTAGTGGTTCATCTTTGATTGGGGGTAAGTGTAGGAAGTTGTTACTGAGTAATTGTTGAAGTCTAGTTTCAAGAGGTATCCCAAAATGTGTGAATTTTCTATTTTTGGTTTTAGGATGTCTTCAAGGTGCATCCTGTGCAAAAGTCTCAATTTTTTGTGGAGGTGGTGTTTGATTGGGAGTTTGTGAATTCATAGGGTTTGCACCTTTCAAAGTCAGTTGAGGTTGTGTTGTGCTAATTGTACATGCATCCATAATGCCATCATTTGTGACCTTTTTTTTTGGAGAAATTTTTTTTCCTTGTCATTAGATGAGTTGGTGTTTGTGTTTTCCTTGTTCATTTTGAGGATTCCCTTACAGATAAGAGAATCTTCAATAATAGCCCCCTTTTTCATCATTTTGGAAATAGTTCTTGGACTTTTGATCTTGAGTTCATACATTAACTTGGGGACTAGGTTCTCAATACACATGTTAACTTGTTGTTCTTCAGGAATGTTTAATAAGAATTAATTGACTAAGCTTCTCCAGTGTAGTAAGAATGTGATAAATGGTTCTCCTATCTTCTATTTAGTTGAGCACAAATTAGAAAGTGTCACCTCATTTGTAATGGTGAAGGAAAAGTGGGAGATGAATTTGTTTTCCATCTCTGACCAAGATTTGATAGTACCGAGAAGTTTGGAGTACCATTCAAGTGCAGGACCACCTAGAGAATGAGAGAACAATCTCATGAGGTAGGTGGACTCATCATTGAGTTTGGTACAGGAGGCACATAATTCCTTGATGTGATCAATGAGGTTGCCTTTTCCTTGGTATTTTTCAAATCTTGGAGCCTCAAAGTGTTTTGGGAATGAAGGCATATATAGACTTTTATCAAATGGATAGGGAAATAAGTCTCTTTTTGTATATAGAGCCTATTTATTCCAGACTCCCAATGCCTCAACTTGTTTGGAAAGTTGTTTGAATTATTGTAATAACTCTTCATTAGGGTTTTTCATGATAGTCTTCTCTTCAAGTCTTTTGTGTCTACAAGTAGATCATTTGCTATGGTGAGAACTATGTCTACTTAGTTCCAAAATTGCTATGTTTGAAGAGTTAGGTGATGTGTCACTAGGTGGTGGAGGTATCTTAGTACCTCAAAGAAAAAAAGGTCCTTTTTGTGATAAATGTTGGGGTATTTTCTATGGTACTTATTACAGTATTGACTGTGATTATTGTACCATGTGTTGTTGTTGCATCACCTGTTATGCCATTTTCTATGGTTATTGTTGAGATACTTTTGTTCATTGCATATGAGACCATGTATGTGACTGTTGTTGTAGAGGTATCTATTGAGGTTGTTGTGGCACATGTTATTTCTGCAACAAGTGTTGTTGATAAGAAATTTGTTGCTCAAGGCATCTTTGGTATTCCAACTATTGTTTGAGTTTCTCTTATTGTTTAGAAAACATGGCTTGTTGTTGTTGGAATTGTTGTTGGTACATTATGTGTAACTCAAGTGGATTTACATTGGATTGCATATTAGGGATATTGGATGCTTGAACCACTTGAGGTTTTTGTTTTTTAGTTGATGTTGCTATTGATATGTTGATTGTGTGTTGAGTGGATTTAAACTTGGTTGTGGATTGGAAGTGTTAAGTCCTTGTACCATTGTAGATTGATGTTGTCATGAAAATTGGTTATGTCCTTGAGAATTGAACATCACACTTGGGTTGCTATTTTGGTACTTTTGTGTGTTAGACATTTATCCTTGGGACATCATATTGATTTGACAATGAGATGTGCTCCTTTTGGGAATGGGTGAAATGTCAATAAGAATTTTTCTTTGTACATCAATAGGGGTTGTTCCAATTGATCTTCCACATGGTGTACTCATGGGGGGCTCCATAAGATTTGGTAAAGTTAGGAGCAAGGGTGTGCTTTGTTTATTTTCCTCCAAAGGAGGTATGTTTGGCATCCCTAGAGTACAAGTCCCTTTAGGCATGCTTTGTTGTTGCATTATGTGATTGAGATCAAGCCTTAACATCCTTTTGGGATATTTAGTAAGAGCCTTGTTTCTGTTGATAGATGGAGGTTCATCAAACAAGGGATTGATGTTGATGTGTTCAAATGTACTTTGGAGGATTTTGATGGTTGATTCTTGATGGGACCTTAAAGGTGTCATCATTGTGTTTGAGAATTCCAAAGGTTGTTTATCCTTTTCTAAGTCTAAATTGATCATAGGTTGGATGTGTTCAATTGTGGGAACATCTTGATGTTTAGACTTAGGTCCCTCCAAGTTTGGGTTGAATTTGACAATTTCTTGGGCTGCCAAAAGTTTGAAGTTTTTGGGGAAAGTTTTGTCTTCACAAGCCCTAGCCATTTCTTCATCAATGATGTCATAATGAGTGTTAGGGTCATTAGTTAGGAGTACAATACCTTGTTGTGTGTTTGATGTGTTAGGGTTGAAGGTACTCATGTTGGCTTTGCTAAACTTGAAGGAGTGTGTTTGGTCATCCTCAAGTGTGGTTGGTACCCTTCCACCTTCGAGTGGTATTGGTACAAATATAGGTTTAAAGTTAGGGCTCCATTTGAACCATTCCATGTGTAGGAAAAGTGTTTGATGGAAATATCATGATATGTGTGTTGTTTAGGGTTTGTTGTGTCATCTCTTGATGGTTGCAACCTTGTAGATACATGCTTAAGGGGTCCACAAGTAAGGGTTGTGATGCTTCAATTTGGTCTTTGTCAAATGTTTGTTGGGTTTTCTTGCTCTTATTTGGTCTTGGCTGAGGTTTTGGGTGTGTTTATACCTTAGAAAACAAGGGTTGATAAAATTCTTCAAGTCTTTGAGCTGATTGTGTCCTTAGAATTGCTGGCATGGTACCTAAAGATGCATATGCAATGGAGGAAAACCTAAATGGACACTTTTTTGCCTCCCAAGTGTGCACCTAAACTACCAACTATGTTTAGAAAGTACCAAGTGTGCCCTTGGTGCTCTTGGTTCCCTAAAGGTAAGTAGTTGGTAAGTGGAAGGTATATAATTGGTAAAAAAAGGTGTTAGGGTGACTAAAATGTAGAATGTGAATGATTTGAGTGATTTTGAGTGTTTTCTAGGGTTTTGGGATGAAATGAAGGCTATAAAAGTGTAGATTAGGGGTCTATAACCTAGAATGAAATCCTTAATTACCAAGTGCACTTTGAAACTACCAACTATGCACTAAAACTACCAACTACACACCTGAATTATGCAGTTGGTAAAACAGGGGTGCAGTTGGTAAAATAGGGCAAAACTTGGAAATCTAGAAGTGGGTATGCAAGATATGAGTATTTTTTGGATTTTTAGGTGCTTAGGGATGTTATGAAACCTAAGGAGATGCCAAATGAAATAGGGTTTTAATATGAAAGGTGTGAATGTCCTAGGGAAATTATATAAATGCAAATGTAAGGTGATGTTTTGGAATTTTGACTAAAGGGTATGCAAATGAAGATTAGGGTATGCAAAATGAAGGTTAGAGTTGGATTTTGGACTTGATAATGATGTTGAAAGTTGATGTATAAAAGGTGGACCATGAAAAGGATGGTGTGCTAAGGTTGATAATGACATTTGAGATATGAAAAATGAGGATAAGTGGTCAAGGAGACAAGTGGGTTGATAGACAAGGTGATAGGGTTTGATAGTGGAAGTGATGCTAGGGTTTTGAACAATGAAAGATGAAGGGGATATACCACTATGGTTAGTAAAAATGATGTTTATGGAGCCTATAAATATGATAATGCTAATGAAAATGGTGTATGCAAGGTTTTGAATTTAGGTGAAATCTTTGAAAGGTATTAACCTAGGAGTTTAATGTTATGACAATAGACCTTGGATCTTGACCATAAAGAGACAAAAGTGAAAAGATCAAAATGAAAAAGTCAAATCCATCTTGACATAGATAGAGTTTGACCAAAGAAAATGATAAAATAAAATGAAAAAATGACCATGGGCAAGATCCATTATCCATTGACACAATGAAATACTCTAGGTTCCATACTTTTGTTTAGATTTTTAATCTAAATTTTGGGGTTCAAAATGATGTTTAGGAGGCTTAAAATGATGGTTATTCTGATTGGATATTCACTATGCAAAGGTCCTATGATGCAAAATGAAGTTTTGGGTGGAAGATGCTATTTCAAGTGAGATGCAGAATGAGGATCTACAGTGGCATCTAAATGTAATTTTAGGGTCCCAAAATGCAGTTTGGAGGCCCAAAATGGTCATGCAGGTACCCAAGTGCACTTTGATAGTACCAAGTGCACTCCAAAAACACCAACTATGCCTATGGTGTACTTCAGGCCAGTTTGAGCACAGTTGGTAGTTTCATGGTGTAGTTGGGAGACTAGGTTGAACGTTTCCTAATTCTAAGCTAGGTGATTGCCAAGTTGTTATACCAGAGAGATAAGATGCTGGAGATGATGATATGATTGGATAGGAGATGTAGAATGAGGGTTATGACTTAAGGAATGAATCCCTAAGTGAAGACAATGATGGCTAAGACATGCAAAATGTAGATCAGGGCATGCTGAGACCAGGGAGCATATCCAG
Source organism: Cupressus sempervirens (assembly GCA_028749045.1). Classification (NCBI taxonomy): domain Eukaryota; kingdom Viridiplantae; phylum Streptophyta; class Pinopsida; order Cupressales; family Cupressaceae; genus Cupressus; species Cupressus sempervirens. The sequence goes on along the minus strand of CM053783.1, from coordinate 522,133,351 downwards.
GTACCTAAGGACATTGCTGAAGCCTCAAAATGCTATCTAGAAGTTCAAAATAGGTTCTTAGACTACCAAGTGAAATCAAAAAAAACCAAATGTACCCATTGTGCAGTTGGGGCTAGTTAGAGCATAGTTGGTAAGATGGGCTGAAACTAAGGTGATTTTGGGGTTTTGTGGTTTCTAGATTGATGTTACAGAGAGCCAAAAGGTAGAGGATAGTGCTAAGAATAGGATGAAGGTGTAGAATGAAGGTTAATACACTTGGAATGATGGTTAAAGTATAAAATATGGAGGTTGGGAAATGCAAGAATGCCAATGAGAGATGCAAAGTGTAGATTTTGGGGTTGTAATGCAAAGACTAAGGGATGAAAATTAAACACTAATGGATGCAATATGAAACAATGAAGACAACTGGGATACAAAATGAATCCTAGATGATGCAAGTATGAGGCTCAAACTACGGTGAATGCAAGTGGGTGTTATACAAAGATGAAACCTAAGTTATGCCAAGCACTCTTAGGGATATAGTCTTCTATGTTTTCAAAGTTTTGAAGGTTTTGGACCAAAGTTTGCCAAGTTTGACAAAGTTTGTAATGTTTTGATAATGTTTGAAGTTTTGACAAGGTTTGAACAATATCCAATGTATAAATTTTTTAGTTAGCTTTTATTTTGATTAATGTTTTACACATACACAACATAATAAGACAAGAATAACTATTGTTAAAAGTGAAAAGACACACCACAACCTAGGCTTTAGGATTGTATCCACTAAATTCCTACTTGAGCCAAAGTTTAGCCACACTTATCTAGAGTGGAAAACTTAGAATCTTGGCACCACAGGCTCCCCCTTATAGTGCACTCACTTCTTGAGGCTACCAAGATCTACTTTCCAAGGGGTATGACTTCCCAAGGGACTATTCTCTCCACTAAGGACCATGAGAATGTAGGATGTCTTCACAGGCAAGGCTGACCCTTTGAGCTAGTGGATAGAAAGGTTTTTTGACACTAAAACAAGGTTTTTAGTAAGGGCATTCTGTTTGGCAAGTGAATGATATACTTCATCAGAAGGTCTCCCAACCTCAAGAACTGGGGTTTAACGAACCACAAGGGTACTAGAGGAGAGTTATCATGTAGCAATATCACTAATATGACATTAACTATACAAAGTTTTATATAGCAGTTGGAATGTTCACTTGGCTTTGGCCTGTTACCACTTTGAAGTCATCCCTTGGCATACCCAGTATCAGGTATCTTGATCCAAGGAAGGCTTCTCTTTAGAAGTCACATGGATTTCTCTTACACCCAAGATCCATTAATGGTGAGGGGCGAGGATACATCCACATAACTCCTAGGGTTTTAAACACTATACATACACCAAGTAGAATAGAAAAAGTTCATTTTAAAGCACCAAACAAAGTGTTATTTAATCTAGAAAATCCAAACAAATAGTTTGAACAAACACATAGGGTCTTCAACAATGTCTTGAAAATAAGCATTAGTAGTTTGTAATGATTATGTCTTCATCCAATTACTGTAACATGCTACAAACAAACCATTAGTAACACAAAAATATCTAATCTAGGTCCTAGAAGCAAACAAAAACCCTAGATGTAGATTCTGATTGAAACATGTGGTTTTTGTGAACCAACTACGCTATGACAAAGTAGACTATGCCCTAGAATGTTAGAATGGCTCAGGATGCCCCCAAGTGTGCTCAAATAGTACTAACTATTCCCATGGTGCACTTGGGCCCACAAGGGTGCAGTTGGTAGTTTCTAGGCATAGTTGGGTGGGCAGTTGCAAGTTGTAGGGAAATGAACCCTACGAAATACCCAAAAACTAAAATTTTGAAATCTACCCTCCTAAGTATGCTTAGATAGTTTAGACTATGCCTATGGTGCATTCGGGGCCTAGAAGGGCATAGTTGGTGGTTTCTAAGCATAGTTGTTGAGCTAGAAATAATAGATGGGGGTTATGGAGACTCCTAGGCCCCTAAAATTGCTTCCTAGGCCCCAAGTGCACACTGACAAAGTAGAGTGCACCATAGGATAGAAAGCTAATAGAATGAATAAAATAATAACATATAACCATGTTATTGGACCCCATAATTAATCAAAATGTGATAAGGAAGCATAGATAGTCATTATACCCTTCCAAATGAGCTCATTCCTTGCACCTACAAGCACAAAACAAGAAACCCAATTTAGTTAAGCATGTTTTAATGTTGGGTTCACAAATTATAGGACCAAAAAATGGGCTAATGTCTAACATACTATGATCAAATCAGAAACTCAATAAACATACATTGACACCCTCTAGTATACCATAAAATCCAAATAAACAAAAGGAAGAACACAATGTTAAAACCCCCTCTTTCATTTGTAGCTCCCATGTCCTTCTTTCTTCTCTATGTGATATAACTCCAATTGCATATAGTGCACACAATTTGGAAGCAATGCCTATGGTAATGATAATGCAATGAGAATACTAGAAGATGTGATTTTAGCTTGAGAGGACAAAAGAATAAGAACCTAGGGACCAAAAATGAGAGGAAGAATGCTCATTTTATAATCAATTTGAAAGATGAGAGCATTGGAATTGTCACCTTGGATATGCAACTTGGAAAGAAATTCCTTTAAGAATCCATGAAACATATGAAACAAGATGCCAAATGTAGGATTGTATGATTCTTTGGAAGTCAAACATGGCTATAAATGGAAGAGGATCTATGATGCATCATAGGACACCTCAAACCCACTTAAAGCCAAGAATCTATGACAATGGAAGCCAAATATGGATGTGCATAAGGAATAAGAATATATGGATTATGACATATCTTAGCCAAGTGTAAATGGAGAATCCATGATGTGTCATGCCCATGTGTCATGATGATGTCAATATTATGTGGAATATTTGAATTAAAAATCCATTATTCCACACAAATAGAAATTAGTAAAAAATGAAATTAATGGTGGAAAATATGACTTAAGAAATTGAAAATTCTCATAGTTTGTGAATGATGAATCAATTAATTAATTAAGGATGTTAGTTAGGAAGAACAGTTAATGAAATGACATAGGATTAAATTATGGGTTGTTTAATCCTATACAAAAAATTAGTAGATGATTGGCCAATTTAATTAAATAAGTGCAATGGTATCATTTGATGAAAATTGATGATAATGGAGATAAACTAGGATGATGATAGATAGACCAAATCCATAGTCAAATTTATAGATTGATTGAAATGATAATATGCCAAGGACACATGGCATGAACTAAGGACACCTAAAATTTAACTAAAATTGTAAAATGCTACAAGATTGAGATTGGTTGATAAATAACATTGACAAACACTACCAATATTATTAAATGGTTGAAATGCTATGATCTGACATTGAGAGACTTGACAATGTCTAAGATTAGATGATGTGAATGATAGTTGGACCTAGCACTGAGATCCATGATAGTACTGAGGTTAGATTGATAAGATTTGATAGAATGATAGGTTTCCAAGGCACTAAAAGCCACAATAATTCCTGGGATTGGACAAAAGATGATAGATTTGGGATGTTTGACACATTCTAGGTTGATTAAGACTGATTCTAGGTGATTCTATGTTGATTTAGGGTGATTCTGAGTTGATTTGATATGGTTATGAGTTGATTTGATTTGATTTCAAAATGATCTACAATTGATGTGAAAGAGGATATTAATGATGAAAGATACTGTTGAGATATGATCAAGTTGTCCAAAATATTAGAGTTAGTGGAATGAGACAATGGGATGAATTAGTATGACAATGTGATGAAATTGTAGATGCAAACAATTTTTGAGTGTCTATAGGCATATAATAATTAATTCTTTTATTAATTATTATCATGCAACCTAGCTTTTACCCTGTTAGGGTTTTGATCTCATTTTATAAGGATTGATATCTTTGTAATTTATTCATTCACTTTTGATAATAACAATCTCTTTTTTTGCTCATCAAGAATGTCTCATCTATGGATCTGAGATTTCTAGCCTCCACAGATTTTTGCTTCTCTCTTTTGTGATAGTTCTTTGCATGCAGGTGATTGTTGGGAGCTATGGGGTTGATATTTCATCAACTTCAATAGTGGGTACCATCCCTATAGGGGTTTTCCCTTTGATCAATGGTTTTCCTAGTTAACATATCTGGTGTTATTGTACATGAGTATCTTGTTGTGGTTTTTGATTATATTTCTCATATGGTTAAAGTTTAATAAGGTTGATAATTGTGATATTAGTTGGATAACTAATCCACCCCCTCTTAGTTATATTGGTGGACTATATATTCTAACAATTGGTATTAGAGCATTAGGTCCTTGAAGGACAAGCTTAACTACTTTGGGAGATTGATGGAGAATCTTTTTAGAAAGGATAATATTAGATTTGATGGGGCCAACTATGATAATTGGAAAGAAAAGATGAAGACTCATCTACTATGTGTGAGTCTAGGCTATTGGCTCTTGACAAAGAGTGAAAATACAATTGTCAAAGAAGATAAACTTGAAGAATGCAATGAAGTAGAGAGAGATATATGTTCATGTGCAATATCACAACTAGAAAAGATTTACTATCAACTCTTCCAAATAATGAATAGAGTTAGATAAAATTAATATAAAGATCTCATAAGATTTGGAAAGCAATAGAATCTATTTTTTAAGGTAATACACATATGAAACGAGTAAGATTGTAGAATTAGATATGTGCATTTCAAGATGATAACATGATGGAAGATGAGATTGTTGTAGGAATCAAGACATATGGTGGAGAGAAGGAAGAAGATGAGGTTGTGTGAAATATCTTGAAGACTTTGACACCATTGTTTAGGCAAGTACCTTAGATGATTCATCTAATTATTCCCTGGACTAAGGAGTTTACTAGGGAAATGTTGTTTGGAAGATTGGAAGAAGTAGAAGTAGGTCTGAGATAGTCAAGAGAATTGACAAGAGTGGAGACAACTTTTAGTGCCTTGAATGTTTGACCAAGTTTGTCTAAAATTGCAAGTACACATGGAGATTTTCATAGTAGTAGCAGAACTAGACTCTGATGAAGACAAGAAGGTTGAAGAAGGTATAACACTTCTTGTGAGAAGAGAAAAATATTGTAAGAACATCTTTAAATGTGGGACATGTAATGAGTTTATTGGTTGAAATACAATATGGAAAGTAAACTTTGAGAGGGGGTGGGGTGGGTTGAATCAGTCCTTCAAAAATTTAACCATAAATTCATTCACCACACTTCCATCTCACAATTTTCATATAAACTAAAAAAACTAGCTAAACATAGTCATCTATAGCATGAAAGAAAATAACATTCAACACATGTATGACACACTATATTTGGTTACCTAGAAACCCTCCAATGAGAAGGTAAAATTGGGGTGGGGATGACACCCAAAAATCTCCAATGCTGTAGTAATAAAGTGTATCCAATGAAGGCTACAATGTTTGATCATAAACTATGATCTACCCTATTAAAGGCTTATAAGATTGTTAGATCTTACACTGTTTAAGTATTTCAGCATCCTATTAAAAGTGTGGCTGATTAAAGGACTTTAACTTACAATGAAGTAAGCACCCTATTAAAGGATTTACAACAACCTATTAGGATTATTCTATTTAGAGATTTAACTAATTCATCTACTAGAATGTCTCAATAATGATCCTTTAGTTAGCACTCTACTACTAAATAAAAAATCACCTCTTTCCTAATCTCTACTTGATATTCTATCACTTCTATCCTCTAACTCCTTTCCTCTATTCTCCTCTAACTGATTCTGTAATGTATCTTAATTCACAAGTCCTTAGCCACCATGAATGCTTTTTTTGCACATGCAAACTTCTCTCTTCTCACATTCCATGCTTAAATATTTTATGGTTTTTTCTCCTTATGAACACTTAGGTGACTTAGGGTTAGGTATGAATCAATGATTGTGATTCACCCATTTTTTCACTTAAAAAATCCCTTAAATTTATTGGTTGCTTATAATACATAGGGATCTACAATATAAGTTTGTCCTTATCATCTTAGAATAAAAAAAAATCCTTAAGTCAGCTAAATTTTACATAAAAGTTTGTGCCATTACAAACAACTATGTCCAAAACTATTTACTCAAATCTTGAAGTGTCTGATGCTCGACATCCACTGTATCTTTAATGTTGTAACTATGACTCTAAATGAGTTGACATCCATAAATCACTCAACATCTAAATGACTCAACATCTATTATCTTCTTAGCACTTGAGTGACTTGACACTTACTAGTTACTTGACCCATACTATATTTTTGACAACTTACACTTGGCATACACTATTTGTTCAACATAAACTCAAGAAAATGATTTAAGGGTGTTGTACTCATATGTCAAAACCAATATGAGATTAAAATTTGGTCATTATGCATCTAAATATCCTAAAAGAGAGAAAAAAGTATAAGGGAAAGTTCAATCCTAGGAAACCTAAGAATTTCTTGTATGCCAATGAAGAGGAATTTGATGAAAAAAGTTAGAGTGAAAGTGATGATGAGCTAGAATTTGTAGCTATTAAGGAAGATGATCTTGATAGAGAAATTAGAGAAGAAATGGCTCTATTTTTCCAAGTTGAAAAGAAATCTGATTGGATAATAGATAGTGGTTGTTCATATTATATGACTGGTGATATGAATAAGTTTGTTAAATTTAGAGACTATGATGGAGGTATTGTTAGAGTTGGTAAGAATGCAACCTATCATATAATAAAGATTGGATCCATTACTTTAGATGGAAGAACTAACACTGATGATGTTTATTTTGTTGATGGATTAAAGAATAATTTTTTGAGTTTTGGATAATTGGTGGACAAAGAGTATCAATTTTTATTCATAGAAAAGACTTGCACTATCAAGGATAAGGATGGTAAGATGATTGGAATTGGAACTAGGTCCAGAGGTAATGCATTTCAGTTGAATCCCACTAAAATGACATGTTGAATTGCTAAAGTGGATAATAGTTGGCTATGGCATAGGAGATTATGTAATATAAACTTTGATAATATTTTAAAAGTTAGTAGCACATTTGTAGTCAAATATTTTCCTAAAATAATAAAGCCTACGAATGTGGTTTGCAAAAATTATGTTTTGGCTAAGCAGAAGAAGGTATCTTTTCCAAACAAGAAGTTCACAACCACATAGAAGCTGGAGATTATTCACACATCTCTAAGTGATCCCTCTAGAGCAAGATGATTTTATAGTGAAAGTTTACTAGAATCATGTTAATAGCTTTTCTTAAAGATAAGTTTGAAGCTTTTCTTAAAGATAAGTTTGAAGCTTTTCAGAAGTTTAAGATATTTAAGAATAGAGTTGAGAATGAATCTAGTGTTAAGATAAAATGTTTGAGATCAGATAGAGGAGGAGAATTCACCTCTAGAGAGTTTCATATTTTTTGCAAAGAAAATAGAATCAAGAGACAATTATCTTCACCTAGAACACTTGAACACAATGGGATTACTAAAAGAAGAAACATATCAGTAGTAGATGCAGAAAAAGTGATGTTGTTGGAGAATGATGTAACCAAGACATTTTGGAGAGAAGTAGTCAATACAATAGTGTACAATATGAACATAATATAGATAAAAAAAGGTATGAGAAAGACACCTTATGAACTATGGTTTGGTAATTCACCATTAATTAAGTATTTTAGAATATTTGGAAGCAAGTGATATATTAAGAGAGATGATGATGTTGGTAAGTTTGATATGAGAAGTGATGAAAGTATGTTTCTTGGCTATTCATTGAAAAGAAAGGAAAACAAATGTTTTAATCATAGAACTAAGACAATAGTTGAGTGTGAAAATGTAAAGATTGATGAAAAGTTTAGAACCAAGGAAAATATGTTAGATTATAATTTAGATGAAGAAGAAGATAATTCTAGAATTGTTAGACAAAATGTTGACATTTTCTTTGAGAATAATAATGATCTATAGAATGATGTGCAAACTATTGAGAAAAGAGGAGAGTAGAGGCTTGAACCTAGAGATGAGATAAAATTTGAGATGTCTTAGATTATAATTTAGATGAAGAAGAAGATAATTTTGGAATTTTTAGACAAAATGCTGCAGTTTTCTTTGAGAATAACAATGATCCACAAAATCATGTGCAAACTATTGATGAGATTTGAGATGAGATAAGATTTGAGATGTCAACTCCTACCCTTATTAAAAATTTGATGAAGAATCACCCTTTAGAGTAGATAATTGGAAGCAAAGACAAAAGTGTGATGACAAGAAACAAAGTTAATGAGGAGATATCTTTGATTTCTCAAGTTGAACCTAAAAGTGAAGATGAAGCATGTAAGGATGATCATTGGATTCAAAAAATAAAGGAAGAACTAGATTAGATTTATAAGAATGAAACATGGAAGTTAGTTCCTAGAAATAAGGGAAAGAATATGATAGGAATCAAATGAGTATTTAGAAACAAGATGAATGAGTAGGCAAAGTTGTGAGAAACAAGGCCAGACTTGAATGCAAAGGTTACTCACAAAAGGAAGGCATAGAATATGAGGAGAAATATCCCCCTATATATATAATGGAATTAGTAAGATTTTTCTTGGCTTATGAAGTGAATAAGAAGTTCAAAGTATAATAGATGGATGTTAAATCAGCCTTTGTGAATGGAGAGCTTGACGTATATTGATGCAGGAGTACCTAGGGTAAAGTCAAACCCTAAGTTTAGTTTTTGGTTTGTTAATGGTCTAATCAACCATGGAGTTAATAAGGAATTAAAATAAAGGGTCAAGGTTTTCTTAGTAGGTTTTGAGTTAGTAGATTTTGGTTTAGGAGTTTGGTTTTGGTCAATTAGGTTCTAATAGTAAAAAATTGCAAAAGTTGCTCTAGAGGGAAAAATGAAGTGAAATGTCTAAAAATTGGGAAAATATTATGTAAAGATGGCCCTTAGGTGTTATAAAATAATAATATGAGGTTTGAGAACATTCTTTGCAAGTTTGGAGAGTCTAGGAGCAAAATTGCAAAAGTTGTCAAAAAGTTGCATTGACAACTTTGCAATTTTGAAAAATTGCATGACAACTTTTCAAGATGTTTGAAAATAAATGACTTGGGGTAGTTATGGATCAAACCATAGGACATGAGGACAAAGGAAGTATATTTAAGACCTTTCAAAATTACTTCCAGGGGTTGGATAATTGGGTGCACAAACAACACTAGTAACAAGACAATTTTGAGCGTTCTGAGTGTAGTTTGGAGTTTTGGGTTGGATTTTTGGGTTAAAAAGAGGAATGTTTTTAATGAAGTAGGATATTGTTTCCATGTTTAATTATGTTTTCAATTTTTTTGGTTTCAAGTAAGCATTCAATAAAGTTTATAAAATTATTTGTTTTTGTTGATCCTGCTATCTAGTTTTGAGTAATAAACATGAAAAAGGCTATAGCTTGAGTGTCCTTGGTCTGATCACCATGGATCTTTGAGACCAAGAAATAGCCTTTTTACATATTTTAAATATGTTTTTTGGATTTTTTGGAAGGCATTTTTCTATTTTTACAAGCGAGTCCTAGGCAAGCAGACAAGCTTGGCAAGGTGCAAAGAGAAGCTTGTAAAGAAATTTATAAGGAACAACAGATTGTATTGATCTCAGATTGGTTTCAAAAAGTGAGTGTCAATACACTTAAGCCATTTAATTAGTTCATTTAAAAATAGTAATACATGCTAAGTACAACATGTAAAGATTAGACCATGCTGAATTGTAATAAATTCCAAGTCACTCATGTGCCAAGTCACTCAAGTGCTGAGTAGATAAACCATGCCGAGTGATTCAAGAGCTTAGTAAATAGTGGATGCCAAGTAAAGTAGGTGCTAAGGAAAAAGTAGAAATATAGTGCATGCTAAGCATTAGTGACTTTGTATGTTGAGTGACACATTTTTGATAGTTTTGTTTATAATGGCACACACAACTATGTAAACCATTTGTGAGCTAACTTAAGGATAGATTGCGATCTTTTTGAGATAAGGATGAATCTATATGTAGATTCCCTATGCAATTACATGTAGCCAACCAAAAAATGGGAAGATTTAAGTGGAAAAATGGATGAATCTCAGCCATAGATTCATACCTAACCCTAAACTACTAGAGTCTTCTTAAGAAGGATGAAGCCCTAAACTCTTAATAGTGTATGATGGGTGAATAATCAAATTAGGAGAGAAAAAAGATAGTTTGTAGAGAATTCAAGGTGACTTATAAGTAAGAGTGAATTGAAAAATTGTTTAGAGAAGAATAGAGGATAGAGAAGGATACAAAATTGATACATCAAATCATGAAGAATAAAAAAGGACATTCTATAGATGTGATGTGTCATTAGGCAAGCAAGTACCAATCATAGTATCTATGCTGAGACATTTTAATAGGTGATTTTAGTTAAATCTCTTAATAGAGTAGTCCTAATAGGCTATATGAAATCATTTAATAGGGTGCTTACTTAATTGTAAGTTAAATTCCTCTAACCAAGCACACTTTTAATAGGGTGTTGAAATCCTCTAATAAGGTGGGACTTAATAGTCTTTGCAAGTCTTTAACAGGGCAGACCATGATTCATGCTCAAATCATTGTAACCTTCATTAGGTACACTTTATTGCTATAGTAGTGAAGATTTGTGGGTGTCATTTCCACCCCAATTTTACCTTCTCACTTAGAGAGTTTCTGGGTGATCATAGTGTTATGTGTGTAATTGATTACATGTTTACATGATTTGGTTTCATATGCATTATATGCTATTCTAGTTTACATAATGAATGCATATGATGGATGAATGGTGAAATTTTTATGGGTCCAAGTTTAAACTAATGATTCACGCACAACCCCCCCCCCCCCAAAAGAAGTTTACTCTCTTCCCAGTTGTAATTCCAACAATTGGCATCAGGGCCTTGTTCTCTAAAAGAGAAGCTTTGCAACTTAGAGAAAAGATCTTGAAATAGAAGTCTACAAGTTGGGAAAGACTATTGAGAACCAAGAGATTGAAATACATCTCATACTACATTAACTAAATGAGGGAAGAGAGGAACTAAAGAAAACCTTGAAGAGATGGAAAGAAATTGCTATTATAGAGAATGACACACTATACAAAGAGATAGACACCACCAAGCTATTTGTATATGGTAACACTAATGAATTTGATGTAGGAGTTGTAGATCTAATGGAAAAGAATAGAATCCAAGCTGAGGAAATTAGAAATCTCAAGGTGGAACAAGAATCACAAGCTATACTATACTATGTGAGGTGACTAAACAAGAGAAGAAAGCTATAGAAGAAAAAGCCATGATTGAAGAAGACAAAATAATTCTGGCAAACAGATTGGAAGAAAAGTCAACAGAGCTAACCAAGATCTCCAACATGCAATTGGATACTCTAAGTCAAATGATGAATGAAAACTATGAACTAAATGTGAAGAACATTGAGATAGCTACATCGAAGTTGTAGAATGAACAATTATAGAGTGACCTAAAAAGAGAAAAATAAATTTTTTGAAAGTCTCAACAAGCCAAATGAAGCCATCAAATATTTTGAAAAATTACTAAGATCCCCTAGATCCAACAAAGATACATCAAGATTGGGATACACAAGCACTAAAGAAGGAGAAAGATTGGGATACACAAGCACTAAAGAAGGAGAATCATCCAAATTTTTTGAAGAAAGGAACATCAAAGGTAGAAACTCCAAACCTACTTATCATAATTATGGTAAGAAAGGACATACTACTAATGTGTGTAGGAGCAAGAACACAAATCAGGATGTCAAGCCTAAGAACATGACTCATTGTAATAAGTGCAACAAGCAAGGTCATCAGGCACATGAATGCAAAACTAAGACCATCCATGAACAAATAAATGAAGGTTATTAATACAAGTGTCAAAAGTATGGACATAGAGCTTTTGAATGTAGATCCAAATCCATGTGGTCATCAAACAAGCTAACAAAGGTAAGAAAAAATGGGAACTTTTACAATTGGGATTATAATACAAGATATAGCTATCACTATTGTCAAGAATATGGACATATTCCTAAGAACTATATTAGGACACACTTTAATGGAAACTACGAAAGATGGTTGATTCCAACTACATTTTTTAGCTGTTTAAAGACTTGTCACATTAGCAAGCATTGTCCAACTAGGTAAAAGGCACCAAGTTGTGAATTTGATAAAGGCAAAGGCAAGGAAGATGTTGAAAACATCAGAGATGAGATGAACAAGACATGGAAAAGGAAAAATACTTGCAACACATCAAATGGAGAAGGGATCACTTCACCCAATGGATCAAGTGATCACACCTCATCAAATTAGGCAATCAAAAGGTATTTGGGACTGATATTCAAGTGTTAAATCATGCATTAGTTCCAAAGGAGATAGTACTAAAAAGACTACATTAGCACAGATAAAGATGCAAGATTTTATTGAAAATTCAAGTTAAATATTTAAATTTTTCATGTTGTTGTCGAGCATGAAATATTTTCTGTGTGTGCTTAGTGGAATGCTAGTTGATGCTAAACTACCAGACTATCTAGTTGATGCTAAACTCATAGTAGCTACTAAGTGATGGAAATATCTATAGATGTTGAGTGATTTTGAAAAAAGTTTGATGCTGAGCTTATAGTTGCACAAGCATTGAGCATTAAATGTAAGGTTTTCAAAGGGTATATGATCAATTTCTACTCGTTATTCATCATTTCAAATTTGAGCAAGAGTGAGTAGAGTAAAAGCAGATTTAGAAAATTTTTCAAGGCATTTGTAAATATTTTAGTGAAGATCTCACACCCGCATACATATTTCGCAAGGTATTTATCATAAGCTGAGCTATGCAATTTACTTTTTCATAAACCCTAGATTTATAGAATGAGGTCTAGCTCAAAAAGTGTAGAAGGGAAAGAGGTTTTGAATGTCTAGCTTGTGAGTAAAAAAGTGAAACAATCTATATTTAAGGCCATTCCTGACATAGTTTACAAACAAAATTCTTTTGGCACATTATCCATGATCTTGCCAAATGTAATAATGGTGCAAGATGTAAGGAGATGTTATAATTGTAAAATTGGTAGCATTGGAGACTTAGAAATCAAAGAAGCATATGATAGGTTATGTGAAAATGGTGCTCTGAAAGAAGAGTATAAAATTGTTGAGAGAAAAGGTTTAATGCATGCCCTAGATTTTCTTAGTGTGTTTAAAATTGAATGGATTAGAATTATGTTGAGCCAAATACATGATGGATCTTATGGCTAGAGGGTGGACTGATTAAGATTACCAAACAAATAATTCATAGGGTTACTAACTACCCAACCCTAGATTAGCCCAAGACTTTGAGGAGTGATTCCAAGGAAGTAATAGAGAAAAACACTGGAGCAAAATAGAATAAGAGAGGCATGACAATAGATACTATTACTGATCCACTACTAAACTTTTCTATTAGGGTAATCTCTCATAAACTCTATCAATCTAGTAGATTGAATAGTGTACCTTGCATTGCTATGGATGTTGGATACAAGATTGTGAAGAAAGATCATACATATGATCTAGTAGAGTTACAACTACAACAACTAATGGAAATCTTGGAGCTACCAGGAAGACCAAGAGTGTTCAACAAAAATTTGGTTCAATACTAGTTTGCATATTCTTCTATGAACATAATACATTTCTCACTTTTGGTACTATAGGATGGAAGAAAAATAGGTCAATTGTAGTACAGATCAACTAGTTTATTGAACATATGGGAGAAAAATTTGAAACATTGATGACAAGTTATTTTGAAGATTTTAAGAAATCAATGAAGGAAAGAATGAGGATACCAATTTCTTTGGTTGAACAACATTACAATGACATATGTTTTTTGGTTGATTCTGATTACACTTTTGTGCAAGCTGCCACACCAAGGGTTAGATGGTTAAGGTCATTTCAGTATGAAATTAATGTTGATGAAGCTTCAACAACCATCATAGCACTCCTAGCAGAAGAAATTGATAAAAGTGCAAAGATATTTGGCAACTATGAAATGGTAAAATCAAAGATTAGCATGGAGTTAAAAATTTCCTCCAAACTCAAGAAAGATAAGCTAGTTAAGAAACTAAAGACAAAATTTGGGAAAGGTGTAGAGGAGGAAGATGATGAAGAAGAAGAGGATGAACAGGAAGAACAAAAACAACCACAAGAACCTCTTGCATTGACTCAAGGCATGTAAGAAGATAAGAAAGAGGAGGAAATAGAAGGTGCTAAGGGAGAAGAAGCCAAGGAAGCACCTACTCTTGCTGAGCCAAAGAAGAGGAAGGCTAAGACATAACTAGTGGCTAAGGCAAAGAAGATTGTCAAACCTAGCCAAGCTAAGCTGAGTGCACCTACCACCAGAGCCAACACAAGAGCAAAAACTCAAAAAACCAAGGAGAAGTCTGAGAAAATAGAGCAAGGTGGCCAAGTGCAAAAGAAACAAAGAAGAAAATATGATGCACAACTTGATTCAGATGAAGAAAAGATAGTATATGATGATATAAGGTAATTCAAATTGTTAAGTCACAAAACACTCTTTGATCTTGAACATTTGTGTGCAAATGTCAAGAATAATGCATATTTATCTCATTTAAAGCATATTGATTTTGAGAAACTTGGAAAAGAAGAGAAGAATAAGTGGAAGAGGTAGTATATGCTATGATGTCTAAGTTTAACAACATTCCACTAGAATTTTCCAACACAATACCAAAAAGTTTATATGATACTGTTGAGCAAAAGTGGCATTATTGTTTAAATTCGAAGAAAAAAAAAGAGAAACAACATTAGCTCAAGTGATGCCAGAGTTAACAAAAGGAAAAATTGCTAAGGCTGTCAAAAGATATGCCATTATGTTCACACCTAAATATAGAGCCTACAACATTTTTCAAAATAATATTGAAGATGTGGTCAAGAAATCAACCCAAATATGGAAACTTATGTATGGGTTGACCACTATAAAAAAAGGAGAAGTTGATCCCTCTGAAGGTAAACAAGATGATAAGGATGAGGACAATGATGATGACAAAGAAAAAGATGATAAGAAAGATGATACGGTGGTGGAGGAAACTAAAAAGAAAACTGATAACAAGGCAACAATTGAACAACAACAAGATGAACAAAGTGTGCAGGACACACAAATGTCGAGTGTCAGTTCCCCTCATGTCACAAGTAAAAAAATTGAGACCATAAATATAAAGGATGTTTCTAATGCTTTAGCTTAGAACATCAATCCATTGATTTTAGAAGATCTAAAGAAGATTCTAGACCAATCTACACTCCAAACAAAACTCTGTGAAAATCCAATATTGGTCAGTGTAGAAGAATTGCAAATGGTAGTAAATGAGGTTACAAGGGACAAGGAAAATCCAAAAGAACCACCTTCTATCATCCCTTCAGTTACTAGTGAACAACCTTTAGTTCAAAAAATAGTAGATACATCTACTCAGGTTGACACAAGTGATAAAAATGATACTACTAATAAGAAGTAGGTAGAAGAAAAGGACATAGCAAGACAATAGAAAATAGGACAGGTGGATTCATCTATACCTAAAGCACAAGAACACGGTGTTATAAAAGTCACAGTGTTAGATTAGAGAAAGCCTGAAGAACATGAGCAAACACCTAAGGTGAAGGAACAAGAAGCCATCCAAGCATTGGTAACTCTACCAACATTTGGCACTCCTTCTACATAGGTTCTTCAGAAGTTGGGCATAGAAGCCATTCTATTGCAAATCTTAGTGCTAGGCCCTAGTTCATCAAAGGTTGATAAGGTAATTCACTATGGAGACATAAACCTTGATGAAGAAATTATAATTCCAAAGTTTGACTATGAAACTATGACATTGGAACAAATAGACAAATTACAACAATCCTTAGAGAAGAAGAAGCATCAAGAAATGCTCAGGAGAGAACATAGGTAGGAACATGCTCTATAAGATATTAAAGACATATTTTAGATGCATTCAACCTACCAAATCCTAAAGAGACCAAGCTATTGATTGAATAACTCATAGATATAGTGGAAAAGATTAGTAATGAAGACCTTGATACTATTGCAAAACTTTTAGAATGGTTTGAGAAGAAGTTCCTAGGAAAGGTGAATGAGAAAATATCAAGTGAAATAGCACTAACTCAAGTTGCATTGGCAACTAAGGTTGAAGATGTAAAGAAGGTACTTGAGAATATATTCTCATTGTACACAAAGCTATGTGATCCCACACTCTTCACTCAAGAAACTAGGAGCCATATTTTGAGTCTGGAGATAAAATTTAACATATCAGGTACTAAGCTACCTTAGAACCTAGCTCAAAGTGAGAAGTATTTTAGAACTTTGCCTCAAACTCAAAGTCAATTAGCTGTACTGACAGTAGATGAGGCTAGCATAAGAGCCAAATTGACATGATATGCATCCTTTACCCAACACATGAAAATACTACACAAGGAACTAGGTTATGCTGAGACTCTACTTAAGAAAGACCCTAATCTTTCAACCTTAGATGGCCTAGTGCACCTTTCTACCAAGCTTTTAATCCAAATCAAGTCATTGGATGTTGCATGTGACAACTAGAATGCAAATCTCAAAATCATAATGTAGGTCAATAAATCCTTTTTGGACAAACACACTATAAGTGTATAGCCCATTTGACATAAGTGTCAAAAAGGGGGAGATAAAGCAAGGGAGAAATATACCATGGAGGAGATATAATACAGGGGGAGAATAAAAGAAAGGAAGAGATAGAACATGAGAAATTTATTTGGGGGAGTATGAATAATAGTAGAGCATATAACAGAGTTATATCATTAGGGTCATATTCTTTACATGTTATTTCAATTTACATATTGAATACATATGATGAATGAATGGTGAAAGTTTAATGGGTCCAAGTTGACAATCACTTGTCAAAAATAGTCTGAGATCAATAATCTCCCCCTTTGACATGAGTGTCAAAAACACTTCAATATACAATATTATATTTAACTTCTTGAGCATAACATATTCATGACTCGTCTTATATACAAAACTTCAAAGTTTCAAAATTTTGCGATAACCTATATACCTCAAAATTGATAACTCCCCCTAAGTTAATGTGTCTAATTTGTATCCAAAATCTATGCTCCTCTCTAAGTTCAATATATTGTATCTGATACTCTTTCATCTAATATATCTCCAAGAAATGTATATCACCTTAATTATATAACTCTTCTATATGCTCTACTATTATTCATACTCCCCCAAATATGAATTAGTAGTTTAAACTTGGACCCATTAAACTTTCACCATTCATTCATCATATGTATTCAATATATAAATTAAAATAACATGTAAAGAATGTGACCCTAATGATATAACTCTGTTATATGCTATACTATTATTCATATTCATAGTAGAGCATATAGCAGAGTTATATCATTAGGGTGATATACATTTTTTGGAGACATATTAGATGAAAGAGTATTAGATACAATATATTGAAGTTAGAGAGGAGCATAGATTTTGGATACAAATTAGACACATTAACTTAGGGGGAGTTATCAATTTTGAGGTATGTAGGTTATTGCAAAATTTTGATACTTTGAAGTTTTGTATATAAGACGAATCATGAATATGTTATGCTCAAGAAGTTAAGTATAATATTGTATATTTAATTGTTTTCGACACTCATGTCAAAGGGGGAGATTGTTGATCTCAGATTGGTTTTGACAAGTGAGTGTCAACACACATAAGCCATTTACTTATTTCATGCCAAACTAGTAATACATGTCGAGCACAACATGTAAATATCAGACCATGTTGAGTTGCAATGAGTGTCGAGTTACTCATGTGCTGAGTCACTCAAGTATTAAGCAGATAGACCATGCCGAGTGATTCAAAAGCTAAGTAAATAGTGAATGCCAAGTAATGCAGGTGCCAAGTTAGAAGTAGAAATATAGTGTATGCCGAGCATCAGTGACTTCATATGCCAAGTGACATAGTTTTGACATATTTGTTTGTAATGGCAGAAACAACTATGTAAACCATTTGTGAGCCAACTTAAGGATAGATTATGATCTTTTGGAGATAAGGATGAATTTGTATGCAGATTCCCTATGCAATTACATGTAGCCAATTAGAAAATGGGAAGGTTTAAGTGGAAAAATGGATGAATCTCAGCTGTAGATTCATACCTAACCCTAAGCTACCAGAGTCTTCTTAAGGAGGACAAAGCCATAAACTCTTAATAATATACGATGGGTGAATAATCAAATTGGGAGAGCAAACAAGATAGTTTGCAAAGCATTCAAGGTGACTTAGAAGTAAGAGTGAATTACAAAACCAATTAGAGAAGAATAGAGGATAGAGAAGGATACAACATTGATACATTAGATCATGAAGGATAAAAAAGGACATTGTGTAGAGGTGATATGTCATTAGGAAAGCAAGTGCCAATTGTAGAATCTATGCTGAGATATTTTAACAAGTGATTTCAATTAATAAAGTAGTCCTAATAGGCTGTATGAAATCCTTTAATAGGGTGCTTACTTAATTGTAAGTTAAAGTCCTCTAACTAGACACACTTTTAATAGGGTGTTGAAATACTTTAACAAGGTGGGACTTAACAGTCTTTGTATGCCTTTAACAAGGCAAGCCTTTCATAAGGTAGACCATGATTCATGGTCAAATAATTGTAAGCTTTATTGAATAAAATTTATTTCTATAGTAGTGAAGATTTGTGGGTGTCATTCCAACTCTAGTTTTACCTTCTCACTTGGAGGGTTTATGAGTGATTATATATAGTGTTATGTGTGTAATTGATTACATGTTTACATGATTTAGTTTCATATTCTTTACATGTTATTTCAATTTACATATTGAATGTATATGATGAATGAATGTGAAATTTTTATGGGTCCAAGTTTAAACTACTGATTCATATTTGGGGGAGTATAAATAATAGTAGAGCATATAGTAGAGTTATATCATTAGGGTGATATACATTTTTTGGAGATATATCAGATGAAATAGTATCAGATACAATATATTAAAGTTAGAGAGGAGCACAAATTTTGGATACAAATTAGAAACATTAACTTAGGGGGAGTTATCAATTTTGAGGTATATAGGTTATTGCAAAATTTTGAAACTTTGAAGTTTTGTATATAAGATGAGTCATGAATATGTTATGCTCAAGAAGTTAAGTATAATACTGTCTATTGAAGTGTTTTTGACACTCATGTCAAAGGGGGAGATTTTTGATCTTAGACTGGTTTTGACAAGTGAGTGTCAACACATATAAGCCATTTACTTATTTCATGCCAAACTAGTAATACATGTCAAGCACAACATGTAAATATTAGACCATGCCAAGTTGCAATGAGTGTTGAGTCACTCAAGTACTAAGAAAATAGACCATGTTGAGTGATTTAGAAGCTGAGTAAATAGTGAATGCCAAGTAATGCAGGTGCCGAGTCAGAAGTAGAAATATAGTGCATGCCAAGCATTAGTGACTTCATATGCCAAGTGACACAGTTTTGACATATTTGTTTGTAATGGCACAAAGAACTATGTTGTGGGTCTGATCCATCAATTGGTTTCTACTATCTCTATTGCGGTCTTGGTTAATGGTAGCTCCTCTCCTTTCTTTTTTCCTTCTCGAGGGCTGAGACAAGGTGATCCTTTATCCCCCATCCTTTTTGTTATTATGGCTAATTGCTTGGGGAGATATATTGGAGACTTGGTCCAAAGAGGTTTGATTAAGGGCTTACAACCATCTTCCCATCTATTAATTTGTTCTCATGGAAAATTTGTTGATGATACCATCTTCATGGGTAAGGCTGAAGTGAAGGAAGCCAAGATTTTAAAGCAAGCTATTAACTTATATTCTACCGCTTCTAGACAAGGGGTTAACTGGAGTAACAGTGTTGTGTTCTTCATTAACATACCTATCCACAAACAATTTAAAATTGATAAAATCTTGGGATGTTCTATAGGATCTCTCCCATCCTCTTAGGCTTGAAGGTCCTTGATGCTTTCTAGGAAGATCTTATTAACAAAATCAGCAAAAAGTTGGCGAGATGGAAAGGAATTCTTTTAAGCCAGGTTGGTAAATTAACTCTTCTCAAAGCCTGTCTCCAAAACATTCCTACTTATGCTCTAAGTCTTTTTAGAATTCCTTTTAAATTTGCTAAGTCAATTGATAAAATTCAAACAAACTTCCTATGGGCTGGCTTTGAGGAAAAAAGGAGAATGCCTTTAATTGCTTGGGATCAAGTATGTAAACCCCGCAATGAAGGGGGATTGGGAATTTTGAAAATCAGAAGTTTGAATAAAGCCCTTTTAGCCAAATAGGGGTGGAGAGTTTACCATGAAAACAAAGAGTGGAGTACCATTTGGAAACATAAGTATCTTCCAGATTACCTCAACTCTCTTGATGTTATTCACTCTTCCTCCATATGGGGAGCTATTCAGAGGACCAAGAAAACTTTAGAAAAAGGTTGTTCCTGGAAAGTTGGTAATGGGCTAAAAGTGAAAATTTGGGAGGATACCTGGCTTATAGACCATCCTTTGATTGAACATTTTCATGACAAGGCCTTAATTGATCAATGCAAGCAGAGATTTGGCCTTCTTGTTAGTCATTACTGGCATAATGATTCATGGGTGAATTTAATTAATGTTGATCAAGGCTTCAGTAATATCCAATTATCCCTAAATGCTGTCTCTCTTTACCCTTATCTTGAGGATGAGATTATCTGGTATGTTGATCCTAGTGGGAAATTTGAATTCTCTTCTATCTTTGCTTCTAAGGATAAGAGTAATCAACCTCTCTGGTCACAAGCTTGGATTAAGGGTCTCAGACCCAAAATTAACATTTTCTTTTGGACTCTTCTCTAAAATTTTTTTTTGACCCTTGACAACTTGCAAAAAAGAGTTATAAATTTGGTAAATAGGTGTTCTTTATGTAGAAAGGGACTTGAAGATAGACATTATATGTTTTTGAGGTGCTCTTATATCCAGGAAGTTTGGACTAAGATTTTGAATTTTTGGGGTATGACATGGGTCCATCAAAACAATGTGGATCTTTCTTTCAAGAGTTGGAGATGCCCCTCAAAGGATCCTAATGCTCAATTTCTTTGGAAACTAACCATCCCCTAACTTTGGTGGGGCATATGGAAAGAAATAAATAACAAGATATTTAGAAATAAAGATCTTCTAGGATGGGTGCTTGGTCAGAATATCATCAGAGCCTTCATGGAGAATTTTAAGTCCTAGAGGGAGCCTGCTAAAACCTTCCAACTTGATTATCCTTTAAGATCTCAAGGATCTAAGTTGAAAATTGATAATCCTAGATTGATTATAAAATGGCTTGTTCCTCCTAATGGATGGATCAAAGGGAATTTTTATGGAGCTGCTAAGGGTAACTCGAGAAGAGCACAATGTGGAGGTGTTCTTAGAGATCATATGGGAAATGTTATTGATGCTATTTCTATCCCTATTGGTCACTCGAACAGCCATATTGTTGAAGCTAATATTGCCCTTTATACCACTATTTTAGCTATTGAATTGGGATATTCCAAATTATGGTTGGAAGGTGATTCTCTGAATATTATTAATATCCTTAATAATAAAAATTCTATCTCATGGTCTATAGAGGCAATGGTTATGAAAATCAAAACCTCATTTCAAAATTTTGAAAAAGTGGTCATTTCCCATACTTATAAAGAAGCCAATAGGTTCACTAATTGGATAGCAAATCATGCAATTCAAACAAGGCAAAAGATGAGGTGGCTCGATGAATTAAATAAGCATGTGGATCTTAAAGAAATTATTAATTATGATTTTATTCATTTCAAAGTGGGAAAGATTTGCTTGGATTAGAAATTTAATGATTTGTGGGAGTGGCCTTATGACTGTAAGATTACCATCCCCAAGGAGGTACATTCATGTGAAGGTTATGTGTTCTCTGCATGTATCATAAAAAAAGGAAACCTCGATATCGTGTCACAAAAAATTGGTCTCACTTTAACCTCTCTGCTATCAGTATCTGGGTGTCTCTAGTTTTTTGTTTGCTCTATAATATGGGGGGTGAACTAAGGAAGAAGGAGCCCAAAAAATGTGATGATTGGAAGGCTAGGTAGGACATTTGGAAGATTCTCTAGAAAGGGAAGGTGGTCAGCTACCTGGAGTGGTTGCATGGATTCAAACCCCATGTCACCACTACCTTCTTCAAAAATTGGGTGGATGACAAAGTTACTTTAAATGGAGTCTCTATAAAGCTTACTGAGGAATTCATTTCTGAGGTCACTAGTCTCCCCATGAAAGGTATCAAATTCTCGAAACAGACCAATATTTCCAATGCAGCCTACAAAACATTCTCGAAGATGGATGAAGAGGAGATGCAATTGGAGAAGAATGGAGACTTCTTTAATGTACAATAGATTAAAGGTATTTGGTATGATGTGCTTGGTTATATTTGTGAGTATTTTATCCTTGATGGAAGGAATAAAAGGGTACACAAATTCCACTTTGTCTTTCTTAACCATTTTAGGTACAAGGATAGAATTTCCTCCCCTTTCTATTTGCAGTTTTCTTTGCTCCAAAGTTTGAATGCCCATAGAAAGAAATAGTCTCGACCCATCTTACATGAAGGTTTGATTTTTCTCATTGAGGGTTTTTGTAGAATTAAATACATTGCTTCATCTCCTTCCACTGGCAAGCATAAGAATCCTAAACCCTTAAAAGGTAATATTGATGAGAATGTTAAAGAGAAAGTTAAGGCTAAACTAAAACCCTCCAGCTCTCAAAGACAAATTGTGGAAGAGGATACAGAGGTGGAGAGTACTGAAGGCTCAGATAAGGATGTCCCTAAGGAAGAGGAAGGGATAGATGCTATGGAGTTTAGCTCTAACCTAGAAGGTTATTCAAATATGAAAGACAAAAATGAGGAAGGAAGAGAGGAAGATACTACTGAGAATAACTTGGAACAGAGCAAGTCTGATAATGAGGGTACTTATATTGTGTCTCAGGGAGGTGATAAAGAGAAAGAAAATTTAATTGATGATCCAACCATTTTGAGTGAGGAGGAAAAAATGGGGATAGCTTCCACTCTTGTAAAGGAGACTAAGGGACAAGATAAGGAGGTCTCGAGCCAACATATCCCTGCAGAGTCTAGTGAGGAGGAGCCATTCGATGGGGAGATACAAATTGATAAAGTTGGCCCCTTACAACACACCACTACTAATGATGTGGGTGACTCCCCACTAAGGGAAACCAAACTTTCCTTCCTACACTCTGCCAAACAAAAAGCTAAATCTTTCCTTCAGGTTGACTCCTGGATTTATAATGAAATAATGGGGCTAAAGAAGAAAGTGGAAACCTTGCAACATAACCAGGAGGCTGACTGGGCTATTATTCAACACATGGAGGTGCAAATGGGAGATATCCAAAAAAGACTTAAGGATTAATAGTAGAATCTTAGAATTCTTATCAAGGAAAGTGGAACAAAAATGGAGCAGGTAACCTCAAGCATCTGTGCTTCTATGGCAACATTAGGCAAAAGAGAAAATGAAGGAACCATATCTTTGGAGGGCCCAAGCAAGAGGACAAGACATAGTTTGAGGAAGAAAGCTTTGATTGTTGCTGCTTCTTCGATTGCTAACTCCATCCAAGACATGACTAAGATTGGTAAGGAGGCAATTAAGATGATTACAGAACTGCAATAGTTTCTTGGGTCTTCTTTTTTGGTTGGGTTCCTATTCAGGTCTTGTTTGCTGGTTGTTACTTCTAGTTCTTATGTTTGGTCCTATTTTTTGGCTTTTAGTTTTTAAACTGTATTGATGGTTCCAGGTCCTTGTAAAACTTGGGTACTTTATTTGGACATTATTAGTGGTTTCAGGTCCTTGTAAAACTTGATTTTGGTACTAATTCTAGTAGGTATAAGGACTCTTTCCTAATGGATGGCTTGTTTTTTCTTTTTTTGAGGACGTGAAAGGGTTTTGGGGTCCCTTCAAAACCTATTTTTACTGTAATCTAAAACTATGTAAACCATTTTTGAGCTGACTTAAGGATAGATTATGATCTTTTGGAGATAAGGATAAATCTGTATGCAGATTCCCTATGTAATTACATGTAGCCAATCAGAAAATGGGAAGGTTTAAGTGAAAAAGTGGATGAATCTCAGCTATAGATTCATACCTAACCCTAACCCACTAGAGTCTTCTTAAGGAGGACAAAGCCATAAACTCTTAATAATATATGATGGGTGAATAATCAAATTAAGAGAGAAAACAAGACAGTTTGCAGAGCATTCAAGGTGACTTAGAAGTAAGAGTGAATTACAGAACCAATTAGAGAAGAACAAAGGATAGAGAAGGATACAACATTGATACATTAGATCATGAAGAATAAAAAAAGGACATTGTGTAGAGGTGATCTATCACTAGGAAAGCAAGTGCCAATTGTAGGATCTATGTTGAGTTGGCAAAGGAAGTGGGTGAGTAGAAGAAGCTCATAGAAGAAATGACTATGGTTCTAGATGAGGCCCTAGAGGAGGTAAAAGACAAGTTGAAAGTGATAGAGGATGCAGCCCAAGCTAAGGAAGATGAAGACTTCAATAAGGGTAAAGAGAAGGCAAGTTTGGAGGATGAAATCCCTAAACTCGATCCTACACTTATGGAGTAGGAACCATTCATAAAATCCCTCAAGGCATTTGGGGGAAAGATTCTTGAGAATGTTTCCTTATTCCATGGTAAGATAGATGTAGAGGTAGTCTTAGAAAGGTCAAAAAGCATTGAGAACTACTTTGAGTGTGAAGGGACAAAAAAGGCCCAAAAGGTGAGGTTTGCAAAGTCTAGATTGAAAGGCCAAACCTTGACATAGTGGAAGTTTGTGTCTAGGAAGAAGGAGAAAGTGAGGGGAAGAAGTGTATAGATAATTGGAAAGAAATGGTGAAAAAGATCAAAGAGACACACTTACCAGAGGATTATGAGATTTAGATCCATAAGTAGAGGTAGAACCTCAAGCAGAAAGAACTTGATGTGGCTACCTATACTGAGGAATTTTAGAAGTTGGCACTAAGATCAAGAGTGCAAGAAATAGAGAGTATCAAGGTTACAAGGTACTTGAATGGCCTTAAATGGTCCATATAGGATGAGCTAAGTTTTTTTAGCCTTACCACTCTTTAAGGTTTTTTTCAAATGGCTAGGAAGGTGGAGGAAAAACCAAGGAAGAAAGGGGAATCAAGTTCTAAGAACATAAGTAGAGACAAGGACTTCAAAGATGGTTAAAGGGGAGGCTCTAGTGGCAAGAGTATTCCTTTAAGAAAGATGGTATCACTTATAGAATCTAGTCAATAGTGGAATAAGATAAGGTGGAGAATCTATTGCCAAATCCTTGATCATGAGTGGGAGGAAATTTCTCAAGGACTTGAAGGAGAGTGAAGGATTAGGTTATTTTGTTATGGTGAAGGCTAAGGAGGAGGAGACAAAAACATCCACACCTATACCTGCAAAAGTGCAAGAGTAATTGGACCAATTTAATGACATCATTTGTGATGGAGTACCACCTACTCAAACACCTAAAAGGGCCATAAATCATCAGATTTAATTTATACTAGGGGCATCATTACCTAACAAGGCTATGTACAAGATGACTCCAAATCAAAACAAGGAGATTGCAAGGCAATTTTAGGAGCTTCTTGATCAAGGGCTGAGTAGGAAGAGCATCAATCCATATACCATACCAATGGTCTTAGCATCTAAAAAGGGAGGTAAGTGGAGAATGTGTACTAGTTCTAGGGCAACTAATAGAATCACAATTAGGTATAGATTTCCCATTCCTAGAATGGAAGACTTGATGGATTGTCTAGGTGGAGCTAGGTATTTTTCTAAAATTGATCTAAAAAGTGGATACTATTATATTAGGATGAAAGAAGGGGATGAATGAAAGTTTGCATTTAAGACTACTGAAGGTCTTTATGAGTGATTTGGAATGCCATTTGGCCTTACCAATGTACCAAGTACCTTCATGAGAGTCATTAATTAGGTTTTGAAGGATTACATTGGGGTGTTTGTTATGGTATACCTAGATGACATTCTAATCTTTAGCAAGACCAAGGAGGAACATATGAGACACTTGGAGATGGTATTGAGGAAGTTGCAGGAGGAGAAGTTGATAATAAACGTAGAAAATAGTGAATTTATGAAAGAAGAACTAATGTTTTGGGGTTTATAGTATCCTAAGGAAATATTAAAATGGAGGACAAGGTGGAAGCTATTTTGAGTTTTCCTACACCTAGATCTATTACTTAGGTCAGGAGTTTTCATGGCTTGGCACAATTCTATAGAAAGTTTGTAAGAAGGTTTAGTGAAATATGTGCACCTATGATGGACTCAATCAAAAGGGACATGAAGACTAAATTTGTGTGGACCAAACCTACAGATTAGAGTTTTGAGAGATTAAAGAAGGAGGTAGCAACCCAAACTATCTTGGTTCTACCTAGTTTTGAGAGACCATTTATGATGGAGTGTGATGCTAGCGACATAGTAGTTGGGGCATTATTGAGATAGGAGAGAAGACCAATAGCATTCTTCATTGAGAGGTTGAATGAAGACAAGACAAGGTCTTCAACATATGACCTAGAGCTTTATGCACTTTTCCAAGCCCTCAAGAAGTGGAGGCATTACCTCTTACCTAAGGAGTTTGTTTTCTTCATAGATAAAAAATCTTTGAATTTTATTAGTTCATAGGAGAAGTTAAGTTTGAGACACATAAAATGGATGGAGTTCTTACAATCCTATACTTTTACTATCAAGCATAAGAAGGGACAAATAACAAGGTGGAAAATGCCTTGAGTAGGAGGTTGCTGATAGTGCAAGAATTCAAGTTGTAGAGCATTGGCTTAGATGGTTTCAAAGACCTATATGAGGAGGACACTAATTTCTTAGAGGCTTATAAGGTATGTAATTATTTTTCTAATAATTTTCATAGTGATTTTTTTGAATACACATTACATAATGGGCTATTGTTCAAAGGACAATAGTTGTGCATCCCAAGGGGTTCCATGAGAGAGAATCTAATACAAGAGAAGCACAATGGGAGCATGAGTTGGCACTTTGGTCTTAATAAGACTTTGGATCTTGTGGAAACATTCTATTAATGGCTTAAAATGTAGAGAGATGTTAGGAGGTATATGGAGTAATGTAGTATATGTTAAAAGGAAAAGGGGACTTCATCTAATACCAAGCTCTACCAACCTCTCCCTATTTCTAATAGGCCTTGGTAATGCATAGGTATGGACTTCATAGTGAGACTACCAAGGTACATTATGAGTTTCTCTCACATTTTGGTGTCTCTATATGAATATATTGTATAACTCTTTGGTATTATTGTCAAAAAGGGAGAGTAAGAGATATTTCATGGAGAGACAAAGGGGGGCAAGAATAGATTGACATATGCACAGAATAAAAGGGAGACTGACTATGTATATATTATGTCTTATGTACAGGGGAGATATGTGCAAATGTATATATAGTAGCATTACAAAGATACATAATTTTTGGTTTATAAGTGTTTTTGTCACTAATGCCAAAAGGGGAGATTGTTGGCATTAAGTTATGTTTTCCATTAGTGACAACACTTATTCAATTTTGTATGGTTTATGATCTCATCACTCAGTCTCTAATGTTTATCAAGCATTTAGTGGTTGCCAAGTAAGTTCAATAGCTCAGTAGTTCATACTGAGCATTCGAGAAGCTACTGAGTGAAAATAAATAGTGCATAGTTCAACAGTTATCACCAAGTAGTTAGTCATTATCGAGATTTGTAGTGTCTACCAACTCATTAGTTTCTATGACGTGAAGCCAATATCTACTGAGTGATGGGATGAGCAATGTTTTTCAAGTGAAGGCAAGGTAAACATAGTATTCAGTATTTACTGAGTGACACTATATCTATTGAGTCTCCAATGGTCATTGAGTTCAAAGCTACGTTGTATGATTATTATGGACTATGCCTCTACTTCTACTGAGTGCATGGAAATGCCGAGTAACGCAGTGGATGCCAAGTATCAGAAGTTCACCAAGTCAGCTTATAGAACTCGAGTTCTACTATTTGGACAACTCAGTAATATTTTGTTTACCTGTGTTCTAGCTGACCTTGTAATTGTAAATATTGGAATGGTATATATATGTGATGTATTGTATCATACCAATGCATGAAAAAAAAGAAGTGAATGTAAGAATGCATAATGCTAAGTAGATGTTTGATGAATGTGAATGAGTGTCAATGGCAGAGTAAGGAATTCAACAAGGTCAATTTAGGAGCAAAAGAGTCTTATCTATCACACGAGGTGATCAGTACTTCAAGGATCTAATCAATAATAAAGTTGTAAGATAGATCTACTATTTCATCTTGACAAGTGAATCAATTTCTAAATCCTTTAACAGGGTAGACTTAACAGTCTTTCTCTAAATCTATTGACAAAGTGCATACTTCATTGTATATTTTTAAATCCTCTAGAAAGGTGGACCTAGTAGTCGTATTTGCTCCTAATAGGGAAGATCAGTGGCCAATGTAAGCCTTAACATGCCAACATTATGCTATAGTAGTGAATTTTTATGTGTATCATCCCATCCAAGTTTTACTTTCTATTTGGAAGGTTTATGGGTCACCAAATATTGCGTTCACGTGTCATGAATATTTATCTTTCAGTTTCTCATGCATGCAATAGATTAGATGAATTAATGGTGAATGGATTATGCTGATTAAGTGCTCAATTAAGTTTTGAGGTTACTAATTCACCCCTCCCCTCTTAGTAACCTAGCTAGTCTTGATTATTTCCAACAATTGGTATTAGAGCATTGTGGTTCTCAGGATAAAGTTTACCAACTTGAGCAAAGATCAAAGAATAATGGAGATATTTAGACTTGATAAAGCTATTGACAATGAGAAGCTAGATCTAGAGATGGCCATAGCTCAACTCAAGGAAGCAAAAGAGCATCTTGCCCAATCCCTAAAAAGAAGGAAGGAACTCACAAAACAGATGAATGACCACCAGTATGTTGAAGAAAAGATTGAAATTTTTTTCCCCTCAAGTAGTTCAGATGAAGCAAATGAGGCAATCAAAGAACTCCTAGAAAAGAATGGTTCTCTGCAAGAAGAAGTAAGAAAATTAAAAATAGAATATGAAATTCAGTCAATAAGATTGTGTGAAATCTTGGAACAAAGGCATAAGGCACATGAAGACTTGGAGGCAAGGAAAAATGAAACTCAAAATCAATCCCTTTAGCAAGAAATCCTTATCAATCAGTTCTCCAATACAAATGAGGAAATCATGAGTATAGGATCTAAAAATGAAAGGCTAAGTAATGATTTAAGCACTAGAAGACAAATCAATGAAAGATTGAAGGCTGATTTGAATTCTAAAAAGTAACTCAATGAAAGGGTAATGAAATCCCAAGTAGACATGGATCAATTGAATCAGCAAAATGAGCAGAATCTTTATAAGCAAAGCGGTAAAGCAAGACTTGGATACAAAGAAGAAGGTGAATCTTCCAAACAAGGTACTCAAAGGAATCAAAGACCTACTTGCAATCACTATGGTAAGATAGGTCATACATCAAATAAATGTTGGAGTAATGGAAAGGAAAAATTCAATGGAAAATGCTACAATTGTAGTCAACATGGTCATAAAGCTAATGAATGCAAGGAGAAAACAAAGTTTGAAGGTAAATGTCACAAATGCAAGAAACAAGGTTACAGGGCATCTAAATGTAGATCTAAACCATTCAATCTAGTTGAATAATTTGTCAAGGAAATATTTGGTTAGGACTACGGTAATTGGTGTAGATGTCATTACTGTGGAGAATATGGACACATTGTCATAAATTGTGCAAGGCATCACTTGAGAAAGAAGGATACAACAATAAGATGTTATACATGCACTGAACTTGGTCATATAGCTAAGAATTGCATGAATAAAGGAAAGGTTGAAGATGAAAATAAAGCTAAAGCTAATAACATTAGGAAGTAGATGAGACAACAATGGATTCCCAAATCCACCAAACAAGCTAGTTCAAATGTTGGACATGCCACTCAAGAAGTGGGTGACTCCACCATTTCCAATTATATTCTTAAAGAAAGAACTAGAACTATATCTTCAAGGAATATCTTAAGTAGTTCAAATGAATGAAAACAAAAGATCCAAATCTATATTGCAGATACAGAGGGATCACAAAAGTTTAACATCAATTTTCATCGAATGGGGCTAGATCATACTGAATAAGGTCATGAGTAACAAGTTTTGTTCAATTGTTGAGTCACAAGCTTCTACCGAGCATAGTTAGTGGATGAAAATCTATCACACACTATGTCATTATGGAACCAAGCATTAATGAAACTTTTCATAAAAAAGGGTAGAGTTCAACTTCATTTTTTCACTGTGACTTCAGTATACCTAGAGAAGAGCAATTTTTAGTGCATCCAAGCAATCTCGAGCGAATTTGTAGCAAAGATTTTTTGAAGATTTTTTGTCATTTACCAAGCAACCATGGAATTTGGAAGTAGCAAAAATAGTAAGGCAAAAAAGAGGTGCCAAGATGTTGGTGAAAGGTGTGGAATGGAAAGCACCAAATTTTAAGTTGGTACTAGTAGTTGCGAAGTCACTCGACCCAAATGGAGCTCAATCACAAATTCCTCCAAAGGTACTCCTTATTAATGATATTCACACTCATTTTAAGTGTACTGTGCAAGAAATTGGAACCCTAGAGATTTATAATGCCCTAGGAGAAATGTGTGTTGATGGATCTTTGAAACTCGAGCATAAGCATCTAGATGTCAAAGGATTAACCCATATCCCACATCTACCAAGGAATTTACAAGTGAAGTGGATTAGGTGTATTCTAAGCCATGTGCATAATGGTCAATTATGGTTAGAGAAGCCTATGTTGATCATGGAGAAAATGATTCATAATATCATGGGTCTCCCTATGCTCAACAAGGTGAAAACAACCAAAACCCTAGGCCAAGAAGAGCTTCAGAAGAAAACCCTAGCTGAGTGGGATGACAAAGGTCTAAAGATTAGTAATGTATCTAACATGGAAATTAGGTTTGGAATTCACATCATTGCCCATAAGATTTATAGCTCTAGTCAATTGAATAGTGTGCTATGTGAGGCCATTGATTTGGCATACAAGGTTGGGAAGAAGAACCTAGAATTTGATTTGTCAGATTTATTGTTGAAACAATTAAACAAAAACATGGACAACATCAAGATATCAAAGAATAACCCCTATAAATTTGGTTCTTTGCCAACTTATCTTTTCTTTTATGTTCAAAATTTTTTCCCATCCAAAGGTTTAGTTGTATGGAGGAAAGGTACTCCCATTTTGTATTAGATTAATGAATTCATTGCAAAAATGGGTGAAAATTTTGAAAGTATTATGGAAAATTATTTTGAAATGTTCAAAGAAAAGATGAACAATAGATTTTGGATTCATCCTAAACTAGTTGAAGATTATAAATATGATGTATGCTTCATGGTTGATTATGATAAAGTTTATATCCAAGTAGTCAGGCCTAGAGTTGCATGGGTAAAACCTCTTCCATATGAGGTTAACATTGATGAGACAAAAGACATTATTGAAGCCCTAGTCAATGAGCCAGTAGATCCAAAGCTACCTATCTTTGGAATGTATGAAGAAGAAAAAACTAGAATAGAGCTTGAGATCAAGGTACCTTAGGCAATAAACAAAGGTAAGAGGAAGATAACAAAGCTTAAAATTCCAAGTTCCCCTCTTATACTTACAAAGGGAAAAGGAGAGGATGAAGGGCAAGAATCTAAGAAGGAGAAAGAGCCTATGAAAAAGAAAGGTAGGATGATTATAACCAAGCCACCCAAGGCCTCCACAACTATGTTTACTAGGAGATTGAAGAAGAAAGAAGGCAATGAAGTTGTGCTTATTAAGCCCCCTCTCTCCTTACAAGAGATATTGAAGCAATTAGAAGAAGATTCTAGTATTACAAACTTCAAGGCATTAAAATTTGAAACCAGGACAGATGCAGAGAAGATACAGATTGAGGAGCTAGTGCTTTCAAAGATGGAAAAATAGAAATATTTCCCAGATCAAATTGCCCCACAGATTTCCAATGAATTATTAGAAAGGTTGAAACCAAGATGGGAATCTACTACTCAAACTATCAAGGACATATTTGAGAAATCTTTGAGATAGTTGCTACCAAATCTTACTAATGTAGAAGTTAAGGAAGCAATGAAGAAAAATGAAGAGAAAATGATGATGAGATTTTATACTTGTCTAATTTTGGTCAAAGATATTGAGCATGTAGCTAAAGATGCTATAGATATATGGAATTTTTTTTATCATTTGCATTAGCCAAGTGAAGATCCAATTGAGATCAAAGATGATGATGATGATAGTGACAATGATGAAGAAGATAACACACCTTGCATCACTTTTGATGTTGAGGGTTATTAGGCATTAAAGGATGATGACGAAGAGAAAGAGGAAGAAGTTGATGAGGAAGATAAGGAAGGAGATGAAGAAAATGATCTAGTAAGGATAACTACACAAGTTATAGCCTCCCTTCCTCACTCTCCACCAAAGATTGCTACATCATCTGGCATGGAGACAACTTCAAAAAGTGTAATTGTAATATCAATAGATATATCATCTGCTCAATCACCCTTTGCTAATTCTTAGCTCCAAGTATCATCAATGGAAGTGATAGCCACTTCATCCACTGAGCTACAACCCTCTTCTTCAGCTACCAAGTTAGGAACTTCATCAGCAACATGTGCAATAAGTTCAACATCCTATTCTATAGTTTTGTGTACTATAGCTTTGCTTGCACCAAATTTTGTTCCAGTAAGTTCTTCTATTGCAAGTACTTTAGTCAACACTTCACCTATTATTACTCCAATTTTGGATAACACAACAATTTTGGATTCTTTTAGCACTCCTAAAAGTATTTCTTCAGTTGGTCCTATTCAAGTTTTTACAACTAGTCCAACAATCTCTATAATTGTTTCTGTTTCTATGTCCAAGGCAATAATATCAGAAGTAGAACCAAGGACACCTCTTAAACTTTTGATTACTAGAAAAGAAGTTGATGAAGATATAGACTTGGACAAAGAGATTTTAATTCCTAAGTTGGATCTTGATAATGCTACAGTTGAAGAAATGAGATTAGTTAGCCAACTTTTGGAATAGAAGGCAAGGCAAAAGTAGTTAAGAGATGAAAGGGACATGGAATTCAAAATAATTGAAAGTGCAAAGGATATACTAATAGAGACCATAGGTGTTGATATGGATTCATCTCAACACATTTTATTGTAGTTAGAGGAGGCAGTGCACAAGTTTAATGAGGATTCTACTAGATAGGAAAAGTTAATTGAAAAGGTAGAGAAAAAGTTTGATAATAAAGTGCTTGAGCACATTTCTCATCACATTGCCATAAATCAGGTAGAAATATCCTCCATTTTGGCTAACATTGAAAATTATTTTACAAATGTAACATCATTTTTTGCAAATTTATGTGATGTTACCAGTTTCACTAAGGAGGTAAAAGAGAAATTGAATAAGATTGATGAAGATATGAAGGTCATTGCTCAAAGGTTGCAGCTTGACCCTAGCTCAAGCTCAACACATCACATTAAGGTGAGATTTCTATTAGATATGTAGGCTAGACTACTAAGAGAGGAAGCAATGATTAGATCCACATTGATAGACATCCAAAACATGATCCTTCCAATCATGGACACAATGTAGAAACATATTGCATATTCAAAGTCATTGGTCCAGGATAACAATCTTTCAGTTGTAGAACATATGATACAACTCTTAGCAAAAATTCAATTAGCTATTCATACCTACAAAATTTTGCAAGAGAAATAGGATAAGATACTAGCTCTTATTCTCAAGGTACATTCCAAGTTTTTCTCACATTTTCGTGTCTCTATATGAATATATTGTATAACTCTTTGGCATTATTGTCAAAAAGGGGGAGTAAGAGATATTTCATGGAGAGATAAAGGGGGGAAAGAATAGATTGACATATGTTTAGAATAAAAGGGAGAGTGACTATGTATATATTATGTCTTATGTATGGGGGAGATATGTGCAAATGTATATACAACAACATTACAACAATAAATTTTGAAAAATAAAAAATTAGTATGTCAGTGTACATAAGTCTTGGTTTATAAGTGTTTTTGTCACTAATTCCAAAGGGGGATATTGTTGTCATTAAGTTATGTTTTTGATTAGTGACAAAACTTATTCAATTCTATATGGTTACTGAGCTCATCACTCAGTCTCCAATGTTTACTGAGCATTTAGTGGTTGCCAAGTACGTTCAATAGTTCATACCAAGCATTCCAGAAGCTACCAAGTGAAAATAGACAATGTGTAGTCCATCAATTATCATCGAGTAGTTAGTGGTTACCAAGCTTTGCAATGTCTACTAAGTCATTAGTTTCTATGATCTGAAGCTAGTATTTACCAAGTGATGGGATGAGCAATGTTTACTGAGTGAAGGCAAGGTAAACACAGTATTCAGTATCTATTGAGTGACACTATATCTACCGAGTCTCAAATGGTCACTAAGTTTGAAGCTACATTGTGTGATTAGTATGAACTGTGCCTCTACTTCTACTGAGTGCATGATGATGTCGAGTGATGCAATGGATACTGAGTATCAAAAGTTCACCAAGTCAACTTATAGAACTTGAGTTTCTACTATTTGGCTAACTTAGTAATATTTTGTTTACTTGCGTTTTAGCCAATCTTGTAATTATAAATATTGGAATGGTATATATATGTGATGTATTGTATCATACCAATGGATGAAAAAGAAGAAGTGAATGTAGGAATGCATAATGCTAAGTAGATGTTGGATGAATGCAAATGAGTATCAACAACAGAGTAAGGAATTCAGCAAGGTCAATTCAAGAGGAGAAGAGTCTTATCTATCACATGAGGTGATCAGTACTTCAAGGATCTAATTAACAATCAAGTTGTAAGATAGATATACTATTTCATCCTAACAGGTGAATCAGTTTCTAAATCCTTTAACAGGGTAGACTTAATAGTCTTTCTCTAAATCTCTTGATAGAGTGCATACTTCATTGTATGTTTTTAAAACCTTTAGCAAGGTGGACCTAGCAGTCCTATTTTTTCCTAATAGGGTAGATCACCAAAAGTGGTCAATGTAAGCCTTAATAGGCCAACTTTATGGTATAGTAGTGAAGTTTTGTGGGTATCATCCCCACCCCAATTTTACTTTCTATTTGGAAGGTTTCTAGGTCACCAAATATTGTGTTCATGTGTCATGAATTCTTATCTTTTGTTTCTCATGCATGCGGTAGATTAGATGAATTAATGGTGAATAGATTATGTTGATTAAGTGATAAATTAAGTTTTGAGGTTACTAATTCACCCCTCCCCTCTCAGCAACCTAGCTAGTCTTGATTATTTCCAACCCTTGGAATTCTAAGGGTGACTTCAAGAATCTTGGTATCAACATTGAGTTCTTATCTCCAACAATACCGTAATCTCTTCATGTAGGAGGAGAATGGTCCAGGAGTACCTATGGTAAGATCAAAACCTAAGTTTATCTTTTGGTTTATGGATGGTCTAACCAAACATTGGGTTAATAAGGACTTCAAATAAAGTCCCAAGGTGTGTTTAGGAGGTGTTGAGTTAGTAGATTTTGGTTTAGGAGTTTATTTTTGGTCAATTAGGTCCTGATAGTTGAAAATTTCAAAAGTTTCTCTAGAGGGAAAAATAAAGTGAAATGTCTCAAAAGTGGACAATGAGTGTATCAAGATGTCCCTTAGGTGTTCTAAAGTCATCCTAGGAGGTTTGGGAACATTCTTTGCAATTTTGGAGAGTCTAGGAGCAAAATTGCAAAAGTTGCATTGACAACTTATGCAATTTTAAAAAACTATATGACAACTTTTGCAAGAAGTTTTGAATAGAAAAAAATTTGGGTAGTTATGGATTGAAATAAAATACACGAGGATAGAGGAATTATATTTAATACTTTTCCAACTCAATTCCAGGGGTTGGATAGTTGGGTGTATAGACAACACTAGTAACAGGACAATTTTGAGCATTCTGAGTGTAGTTTGGACTTTTTGATTGAAAATAGGACTATTTTTAGTGAAGTAGGATCTTGTTTCCATTTTTTTATTCTTTGTGCAATTTTTTTGGTTTCAAGTAAGCATTTGATAAGGTTTACAAAATTATTTATTTTTGTTGATTCTATTGTCCAGTTTTGGGTAATAAACATGAAAATAGATATAGCTTGAGCGTCCTTGGTATGATCACCATAGATCTTGGAGACTAAGAAATAGACTCTATACATATTTTAAATATTTTTTTTGGAGTTTTTGGAAGGCCTTTTTCTATTTTTACAAGCGAGCCCTAGGAAAGTAAACAAGCTTGGCAAGGTGAAAAGAGAAGCTTGTAAAGTAATTTGTGAGGAACAATAGATTGATGTGGATAAATATCAACTTGTAAATTTAGGAGTAGTGTATGAAGGTAGTAAAACTAAGAGGAGGGGTTTGGACAAGGATTTTTACACCTAAGGAGAAAGAAACACTAACATTTCCCATAAAACCCTTAAAATAGGGTTTTCTTAATCTGTATTGTACAAACATTACTTGAGGCAAAAAAATACAAAATATTCAAGGGTTGGTAATGTGAAACAAAATTATATTATATACCAAGGTTTCTTGTTATGGGATTTTTTGAGTTATAGCACTTTCCTTGTTTATAGGAGGGCTAGAAGGGGCTCTTAGGGCTACAAGGCCTAACTAGTCAATTTGAAGGGTTATGAGGGTAAACATTGGAAAGTTGGTGCAAAATGATGGGAAATGAGTCAAGAACCATAGTGGGAGGGTTAAAACTTATTTTGGTAATACTTGGTTCATCTTGGTGAAGTTTTATCAAATTAGGCCAAAGAGTGCAAATTGGGTGAACTTGGGGAATGTTATAGAGTTTTAAATTGTTGGGAGAGTTTCTTGGGTAAGGGGATAGTAGAAGGATCCTCTAGGTTAGGGTTGGGAGAGAAAACCCTATAGTGGGCTAAGGGTAGCCTGATAAGATCTAGAAAAATATTAGTTGAAGAAGCTCCCCATCATATATATTGAGTAGCCTAGAGGTTTTCCTCTAATAGAAGACAAAGATATGGTATGCAGACTAAAGAAAGCCCTATATGGTCCAAAGCAAGCACCTAGAACCTAGTATGCAAGGTTGTACAAATATTTTGGAAAAATTTAGATTTTCTATTTGAAAGAAATTAAGAATAATTTTTTGATAATAGTACTATTTATTAATGACATCATATTTGGAGGAAATGATGAAGCAAGTCATAAGTTTGTTGAAGAGATGAAGAATGAGTTTGAGCTGATCATGATAGGAGAACTGAATTTTTTCCTAGGGCTATATATTATGTTGAACAATGATGGTATTTTAATTTCTCAAGCTATGCAATTCAGAGATTTATTGAAAAGGTTTGGACTGGAAAGTTGTAAGCTTGTTGGTACACCTATGATAACTGGTCACACATTATCTAGTAAGGATGCGACACCTATAATTGAGTAGAAGAAGTATAGATCCATGAATGGAGGTTTGAAATATTTGAATCACACTAGACTAGATATAGAGAATGCAATTGGGATTGTAGCTAGATTTGAATCTGATCCTAAGGAGTATCATTATGCAATAGTGAAGAGGATATTCATATATTTGAAAGGAGATTGTATTTCCCATAGTAAAATTAAGGCAAAATATGCAGTAGTAGAAAATAATTGTAATCAAGTGATGTGGATGAAATAGATGCTAAAGGATATTAAGATTGAGTGTGTAGAACCTATTATCATATACTATGATAACATAAGTATAGTAAGTATGTCTAAGAATCTTATATTGCATTCTATGACTAAACATATATCTATTAAGTATCATGTCTTGAGAGAGAAGGCAAAAAAAGAGAGATTAAATTGGAATATGTGAGTACTAAAGATTAGATTGCAGATATCTTTATGAAGCCCTTACCTAAAGATAAATTTGAGTACTTGAGAGGTATTCTTAGGGTTATGCCCCTACCTATTTTTGAGAAGATGATGTTGTAGACACTAAAAAATGGTTCGCCTCTATTGTTTAATCACTTTTTCATAATAACTCATCCCATTTTCTCATTTCACTAATTCTAATCTTTTGGTCAAATTGATCATCATTTGAGCATATTTCAACAATATCCTTCATCGCTCATATCCCCTTTCAAATAAATTATAGATCACTTTGAAACTAGACTCCATGTTTAATCCAAACTTCCTAGAATCAACCTTGAATCATCCCAATCAACTTGAAATCATCCCTAATCAACCTAGAATCATCCCAATCAACCCATAATCATCCTAAATCAATCCCAAATCATCCCAAATAAACCAAAATCAACCTAAAACATGTTAGACGTCTCAAATATATCATCATCTATCCAACACTAGGCATTATCATGTCTCTTAGTGCCTTGTAAACCTGTCAAACGTATGAAATTTGACCTTACTACTATCATGTCTCTTAGCACTAGGTCAAAATGTCATTCTTAGCATCCGATCTTTGACTTTGTCAAGTCCCTCAATGTAAGATCATGGCATCATCAAACTAACTTAATAACATTGATACTATCCACTAATGTTATTATAATCAACCCTATTAATCAATTTTGATCTTGTAGCATTTAAAAAGTCCATTAAATGTTGCATATTATTAATACATTTCATGTGTCCTTAGTATGATATCAATCCTAATCAATCATTCAATTTGATCATGGATTTGACATACCCATCATCGTCCTACTGGATCTACATAATCATCATAGTCTATCAAAGGATATTAACACATTTATCAAATAAAATTGGTCAATCATTTACTAATTTATCCTATAGGATTAGATAACCCATGATCTAATCCTATGTAATTCTGATCATTTTCATCACACATTACTAATTATTCTTCCTAACTATCATTCTCAATTAATTGATATTTATTAATTATATGATTCATCTTCCTTCTCGAAATGTGGAAATTCTCAATTTCTAAAGTTTTATTTTCCACTTCTAATTTCCATTTAGTGATTTTCATTTGTGTGGATATATGGATTTTTAATTCAAATATTCCACATAATCTTGACATGTGGACATGACATGTCATAGAGTCTATCCTCACACTTGGCTACAATATGTTGTAATCTATATATTTTATTCCTTATGCATGGCTATAATAAGCCTCTATCATCATAGATTCTTGGCTATAAGTAGCTTTGAGGTGTCATATGTACATCATAGATTCTCCTCCACTTTTAAACATGTTGACTTCCATATATCATAGAATCCTACAACTACATTTGAGGTAGCATATGCACGTTATAGATTGTCTTCCACTTTTAGTTGTGTTGAATTTTATGTGTCATAGAATCTAACATTTGGAATCTTGTGTCATATACATCATGGATATTCTATGGAATATCATACCAAGTTGCACATTTGCATTGAGAAGTGTCCATACTCTTAATCATTGCTCTCCTCTTGCACATTGTCTATAAATTGAGCATTCTTGTTACCATTTCCAGCCATTCAATCCGTAAGAGTCCTCAACAT
Source organism: Cupressus sempervirens (assembly GCA_028749045.1). Lineage (NCBI taxonomy): Eukaryota > Viridiplantae > Streptophyta > Pinopsida > Cupressales > Cupressaceae > Cupressus > Cupressus sempervirens. The sequence goes on along the minus strand of CM053783.1, from coordinate 522,093,665 downwards.
TTGTTTTTTGTCTTCAACATCTTCATCTATTAACATCTATTAGGCTTGAAATCAATCTTCTAGCACTCTCAATAGCATTATTGCATCAATAGGATTTTTCTTTCAATTGTGTGCATTATAGGCAATTAGAGCTACATCAAATGGAGAAGAAAGAAGGACATGGGAGCTACAACTAAAAGAGGGAGTTTTACTTTGTATTAATTTCTTTGTTTTATTTGGCTTTCATGATAGATTAGAAGGGTATAAGCATATGCTTTTTGAGTTTTGTGATTTCTCATTATATGTTTGATATTAACCTATTTTCTAGTCCTATAATCGGTGAACTAGACATGAAGATCATGCAAAGTAACTTGGATTTATTATTTTTGTACTTGTAGGTGTAAGGAAGGAACTTGTTTGGAGGAGTATAATGTCTATCTACTCTTCTTATCATATCTAGTTTAATTAGGGGGCCTAGTAACATGATTTTAATCTTTCATTTATGTATTTCTATAGCTTATTGTTCTAGGGTGCACTCTGCTCTATTAGGGCACACTTGGGACATTTAGGAAGCTATTTTAGGGGCCTAAGATTCACCATTACCCCCATATTCTCTTCACACCTGACCAAATATGCTCCAAAACCACCAACTACACCCTTTTGGGCCCCAAGTGCACCATGGGCACACTCTGCATTGTTTGAGTGCACTTGGTTGAGTAGTTTTCAAAATTTCAAGTTCTGGATATTATTTTGGCCTCATTTGTCCACATTCTAGACCCACTCTCCCAAATGTACTTAGAATCTACCAACTATTATGAAATTAGCCCCAAGTGCACTATGGGTGTATTTATTATTATCTAATCCTCCTGAGGCTTTCTAGCCTTTTGGGGCATAGTCTGCTCAGTCAGAGCATAATTGGTTCACATAAAACACCTATTTTTATCAGAATCTACATCTAAGGTTTCAATTTCATTCTAGGACCTATATTAGATGTTTTTATGTTATTGATGATCTATTTATAGCATGTGATGATTTTTGGGATAAGACATATCAATTACAAACAACTAATGCTTATTTGCAGGATGTTGTTGAAGACCTGTGTGCTTGTCTAAATATTGTGTGTTAATTTGTTAGATTAGATAAAACTTCATTTGGTGCATTAAAAAGAACTTTTCTTTTCTATCTAGTGTTCATGCATTATTTAGAATCCTAGGAGTTACATGGACATATCCCCTCCCCTTGCCATTTCTAGATCTTGGGTGCAAGAGAAATTTGTGTAACTTCTTTAGAGAGGCCTGCCTTGGACCCAAGGCTCACCACTTAGTGTGCTCTAGGGGATGATCTCAATGTGGTAATGGACCAAATCTAGGTCAAAATTCTAGCCTCTATAACAAACTCAATATGGTTAATGCCATGTTAGTGGTATTATTGTGTGATAACTCTCCTCCAACACCCTTATGGTGTGTCAAACCCTGATTCTCAAGGTTGGGAGACCTTCTGAGGAAGTTTATCATTCACTTGTTGAAAAAAAAGCCCATACTACACACCTTGTCTTAGATGCCAAAAAAATTTCTATCCACTAGCCTAGGGTCACCCATGCTTGTGGAGACATCCCACATACTTGGGGTCCTTTATAGAGGCAATAGTCCCTTGGGAAGTGATGACCCTAGGGATTCAAACCTTGGTAGCCCTAAGAAGTGAGTGCACTATAAGGGGGAGCTTTTAGTGCCAAGATTCTAGGTTTTCCACTCTAGATAAGCATGATTGAACTTTGGTTCAAGTGGAAATTTAGTGGATAGAGTCTTAAAGCCTAGGTTTTGGTGTGTCTTTTCCATTTAACAAAAACTATTCTTGTTTATTATGTCTTGTGTGTGTGAGAAATATTAATCAAGATAAAGCCAAATTTGAAAATTTACACCAACACACATGTGAACCTTGGATACTATCACACATTATCAAAATGTTACACCTATTGTCAAAATATTGCAAACTTTGTCCAAACACTTGAAACTTGGAAAATATGACAACTTGTAACCTTAGGAGTGCTTGGCATGACTTAGATGCTATCCTTGCATAGCATACCATTGCACTTATCATTATTTGAGATTCATTCTTGCATCCTCTAGGCCTCACTTTGCATCCCTTTACTCCTCATTTCTTCATCCCTCATCTTTCATATTGAATTCCTTAGGCTTCACTTTGCATCCCTTAGTCTTTACATTTCAACCGTAAATCTGCATGTTGTATCTCCCAACTTGCATTCTTGCATAACCAACCTTCATCTTGCATAGTTTAACCATAATTCCATGTGTCCTAACCATAATTTTACACCTTCATTCTAATATTAACACTATCCTCTATCATTTTTCTCTTTAAAACAATAGTTTCGAAGTCACCAACCCAAAAATACCTTAGTTTCAAACCACTTTACCAACTACACTCTAAGTGGCCCCAATTGAATCATGGGTGTAGTCAGATCTTTCTAAGAATACTTGGTTGCTAGAACACCTAGTTTAGACTTCCAAATAGTATTTCCAGACTTTAGGAGTGTCATTGGGTGCCTAGATAGGTCTCCCTTTCTCATCATGTCTTGAAATTCACTTTGCATGTCCTAACCTTCATTTTTCATCTCTTATATGATCCTATCATCATCCCCAACAACCTATCTCTCTGGTATAGCAACTTGACAATCATTTAGTCCAAGATTAGTAAACTTTTAACTTAATCTCCCAACTGCACCATAAAACTACCAATTGCACTCAAACTAGCCCCAAGTGCAACATAGGCATATTTTGTGATATAAAAGTGCACTTGGTTCTATCATAGTGGACCTGGTGACTAGCATGACCATTTTGGGCCTCTACAATGTATTTTGGGACCCTAGAACTACCTCCAAAAGCTTGTGTAGGCCCTCATTCTAAACATGACCCAAAACATCATTTTGTACCCCAAAACATCACTTTTCATCCTAAGACCTTTACATATTTCATATACAACTAGAATAATCCTCATGTTTACTATCCCTAAACCTCATTTTGAACCCAAAACCCTTTGAACTTAGTCAAATATTAGAGTAAAGTATGAGTCTTAGAGTATCTCCTAATGTTGATGGATGATGGATCTTTACTAGTCCTTTTGTCATCTTTTTTTATCATTTTCTTGGGTCAAGCTCTATCTATGTCTTGATGGATTTGACCTTGTTATTTTTATCAAGTTGATCTTTTTCAAATTTTGTCTCTTTTTGGTCAAGATCCAAAGTCCATCTTCACAAGGTTAAACTCTTAGAATATTACATTCCAAAGATTTGATCCTAAGTTCAAAACCTTGTATACACCCTTGTAATAGCATTCTCATATTCCTAGTCTCCCTAAATGTCATTTTGATTAACCCTAGTTGCATAACCACTTCATCTTGCATAGTTTAAAACCCTAACATCTCTTCCAATGTGAAACACCATAAAATTGTCTATTAATCAACTTGTCTTCTTGATCTCATATCCCCATGTTGCATGTCCTAAATATCATTATCAATCTTAGCATACATTCCTTCACATAATCCAAATTGCATACATCAACCTCTAACATCATTCCCAAGTTCAAAGTCCAACCATAAACCTCATTTTGCATGCCATAGAGTCATTTTCATACCCTTTTGTCAAAATCCAAAACATCATTCACATTTGCATTTGCATCATTTCCTCAGGACATTTTTATATTGAATATCAAAACCCTAGGTTATTTGGCACTTCCTTAGGTTTCATAATACTCCTAAACACCTAAAAATCCAAAAAATACTTATATCTTGCATACCCACTTCTAGATTATCAAGTTTTGCCTTATTTTACCAACTACACACTTCAGTGTGTAGTCAGTAGTTTCAAAGTGCACTTGGTAATTAGAGATTTAATTTTAGGTTCTAGAATTTTAAACTACATTCTCATAGCTTTCATTGCATCCCTAAACCCTAGGAAACACCTATAATCACTTAAATCATTCACACTATTAATTTTTGTCACCCTAATACATCTATTTACCAATTGCATACCTTCTACTCACCAACTACTTAACTTTAGGGCCCTAAGTGCATCAAGGGTGTACTTTTACTATTAGAGTGTAGTTGGTAGTTTAGGTGCACACTTGGGAGGTAGAGTGTCCATTTAGATTTTTCTCCATTACATCTACATCCTTAGGTATCATGCCAACACTTACAAGGACTTAATCAGCCTAGAGAATAGATGCACTATATCAACCCTTATTTTTTGAGGTACAAACACATCCTGAAGCATAACCTAAAGCTCAACCAAGAAAAAATGAGAACATGAAACCCCAAAAAGCATTTGACAAGGACCAAATTGAACCATCACAACCTTTACTCATCGACCTATTAAACATGTATCTACTGCAAGATCATAACCTTAAAGGAATGACACAACAAACCCTAAAAAACACATCTACTAAAAGTTTTCCTTTAAAAACTTCTCCTACAAATGGAATGGTTCAATAGAGTCTTAATATTGAACCCATACTCATACCCATACCACTCGGATGTGGAAATTTACCTACAACTCCTGAGGATGAAGAAACCCACTCATTTGAATTCACGAAACCTATCACAAGTACCTTCAACACCTCAAACATACAAGGTAATTTAAACCTAAGCAATGATTCTGACATAGATTACAATATCAAAGATGAAGAAATGGCTAGGGCTTTCCAAGATAAGACTTTTTGAAAGAACTTTAAACTTTTATCAACCCAAGAAATTGTCAAATTTAATCCAAATTTGGAAGGACCTAAGTCAAAATATCAAAACAACCCAACATTTGAAAACATACAACCCATGATCAATTTGACCTTGGAAAAGGGAAAACAACCTTTATTACTTTCAAACATAATGATGACACCTATGAGTCTCACCAAGAATCAACCATTGAAATCCTCCAAAGTACTATCAAACACATTAACATCAATCCCTTGTTTGACTAACCTTCATCAATAAATGAAAACAAGAATCTTCCAAAATATCCCAAAAGGACATTGAGAATTGACCTCAATCAAATAATACAACAAAAAGATGTGCCTAAGGAGACTTACATGATACAGATGCCAAACATACCTAATTTAGAGGAAAATCAACAAGGTGCACCCTTTCTCCTAACTCTACCAACTATTATGACATCAAATGTTATGGAGCCCCTTATGAGTATACCATGTGAAACATCAATTGCAAAAACCCCTATTGACACACAAAGGAAGAGTCTTATCAATATTTTACCCATTCCCCAAAGGAATACATCCCATTTCCAAATCAATATGATGTACCAAGGAGAAACACCTAACAGAAAAAAATATCAAGACCCAAACATGATGTTCACCTATAAGGGACATAACCAACTTTCAAGAATACAACAACCTCAAGTGGTACAAGGACATAACATCCCTAACATACAACAGAGTCAAAATCCACTCAACATGCACCCAACATATCAACATCAACAACAACAACAACCTCAAGTGGTACAAGGATCCAATGTCCCTAATACACAACCTAGTCTAAATTCACTTGACCTACATACAATGTACCAGCAACAATTCCAACAAAAAAAAGCCATGTTTCTAAAAAAATAAGAGCAACTAAAAATATAGTTTGAATAAAAAAAGAAACTTAGAGCAACAAATTTCCTATCAAAAAAACTTATTACAACAAAAACATACACCACAAAAACCTTAATAGATACCTCTACAACAATAGTCACATACATGGTCTCACATTCAACTAACATAAGTTTCTCTACAACAACCACAACAAATGACACAACAACAACCACAGTCAGTGATGCAATAATAACCCATGGTACAATAATCACAATCAATACCACAACAAGTACCACACCATTTTTTTATAACAAGGGCCTTTTTGTCTCTGAGGTGCCAACATACCTTCACCTCCTAGTGACACATCACCCAAGTCTTTAGATAAAAAATTCCAAAACTGAGTAGATATAGTTCTAACCATAGCAAGAGATCTACTTGTAGACATAAAAGACTTGAAGAAAGGACCATCATTTAAATCCCTAATGAGGACTTAGTACATTAGTCCAAACAACTATCCAAAAAAGTCAAGGTATTGGGAGTCCAGAAGAAATAAGATTTATACATAGAAAGGGACTTATGTCCTAACCCCTTTGATAAAAGTCTATATATGCCTCCATTCCCAAAACATTTTGATGCACCAAGATTTGAAAAATAGTGAGGAAAAGGCAACCCAGTTGATCACATTAGGGAATTTTGTGCCTCTTGTACTAAACTTAGTGATGAGACCACATACCTCATGAGACTATTCCCTCATTATCTAGGTGGGCCCACACTCAAATAGTACACCAAACTTATCAGTAACATAAAATCTAGGTAAGAATTAGCAGACAAATTCATCTCCCACTTTTCCTTCAACATTACAAATGAGGTGATAGCTTTTGATTTGTGCTCAACTAAAAAAAATATAGGAGGACCATTCATTACTTTCTTATTAAATTGGAGAAACCTAGTTAGTCAATGCTCATTGATTATTCCTGAAGAAAAACAAGTTAATCTATGCATTGAAAATGTAGTCCTTGATTTAATGTATGAACTCAAAAGTCTAAGCACCATTTCTAAGATAATGAAAATGGGAGCTAGCATTAAAGATGACCTCATCAGCAAAGGAATCCTTATGAAAAATAGGGAAAACACAAATTCAAAATTATGTAATGACAAGGAAATTTTTTTCTCCAAGAACAAGAACCTGACCAATGATGGTATTGTGAATGTACAAATGATCAATGCAACACAACCTCAACTAACTCTAAAAGGTGTAAACCCTAAAGATTTAGAAGCTCCCAATTGAACACCACCTCAACAATAGAAAACTAAGACTTCCACATAGGAAAAAACTTGAAGATGTCCTAGAAACAAAGATAGGAAATTCACACTCTTATGGATACCTCTTGAGATTACACTTCAATAATTAATTAGTAATAACTTCTTGTAGTTACCCCTGATCAAAGATGAACCATGAACTAAAGCATCTTGGTGGGATGAAAACAAATTCTATGATTACCATTGCACTAGAGGACATAAGACCTTGTCATTTTTTTAGCTAAAACATGAAATAAAAGACCTTATTGATGTTGGTGTGATCACAATTGATCCATCACTATGAGAATCCAATTTTGATCATACTATTTTTAAAGATCCTTTTGGTAATCATGACAAAGGGAAAGCCTCCAGTTCAAACTCTGACTTGTAGGCTAACTAAACACATAATAGATATGACTACACCAATGAGTCTAGCTCCCAAATATCCAAATTTACCTTAAAATCTAAAGACCCTCACTGTGCTATCACCACCTACCACACTCAAATTACCTTACCTAGAGACCCAACTAGACCTGTAGCCCTATTAGACCTACCACCTTTGCTAAACCTATGGCCCCTAGTAGACCTACTAATCCTACTTCTTTAGATTATAGCCTTTTAGAATAACTTGGTAAAATCACTATGCAAATATCCATCATGGATTTGTTGCATGTGTCACCCCAAAATTAGAAGATCCTTGATCAAGTTTCAAAAGAGTCTGTAGTACTAGATAACATTGATGTTGCCCAATTTTAGGCCATGGTTGGGAACTTATTGTTTTGGTTTCACAATGCACACCCCAGTTCTCCCAAGAAATGAGGACCTCCTAGTTTAAATTTTTCTTTTCCAAATTCTAGTCTAGGATCTAAGTCTTTTTAAGGGTTCTATTTGGTGTCCAAGCCAAACTTGGCCCTCTACCTAAGAAACCTAGTTGTCAAAAAATGGAGATTTGAGTAAAAATGAGATTAAAAGAGGAAAAGGTATACACTAGCACACCTAATGCATATGCACAACTTTCAAGGTGTGCTAGTGCACTTAGTGGCTAAGTGCGGGAGCACATTCTCTTAGATGTGTGCACCTATGCATATGGGTAGGTTCATACCTCCAAGAGGTGTGCTCCATCTTGAGCCTATAAAATCTAGGGATTCCCCTCATTTTCTTCACTTATGTTCTCCACTCAGATATCAACTGTAGCTCCACACCCTTTGAGGTGCACTTTCATCTTCATTACCCTATACACACATAAAAAATTAAGAGAAGCATAAAGGTGCACACCTTTATTTCATCAATCATGAAAGAACCTAAAAAACTTAACACTTTATGTAAGGTGTGCATATGCACACCTTACAAAAAGTGAAGATATGACAAGGATGGTGCATAGGTGCACACCTTTCGAAGGTGCCCACTTGCACACCATATTTGTTCCTAAGGCTAAACCTCTAAGGGATTAGGGTGCACACATTTTACACCCCACAAGGTTCAAGGTGTTCACCCTATTGTTAATCCACCAAGGCACATTTTCAATGTAATGGTGCATAATGTGTGCACCCTCTAGTGAAAGCAATTGTTAAGTGTGAAGGGCACACCTGGCACACCTTCAAGGTGTGCCAAAATTTTCATAATAGTAGATTAAAGTGGGTTTTAAGATGTTTTTTAATGTTTTAGGGTTTTGGGTTAGTTTTCTTAGCATTTAGGGTTTGTCTAGAATTAATTTTTCCACCTCTTGGATTAATATGATTTTGTTTATCTATAGATATAATGGCTTCTTCTTAATCTTCCCTCACAATGCTGATTTCTCCTAAGCCAATGGTTCTTAAGTTTCAAGGTGTCCAACCAAAATCATGCTTCTAGGATGCACATTAAAAGATCTAAGACACGAAAATGGACCACATCAACTGGAGTGCATTCTTGGTTCTATGAAACAAACCAAATGAGATGCCTCCAATGGTATCTGCACTTATAAGATTAGTGTTAGTAAATACAGTTTCACAATCAATTTTAGTATAATCTTCTACATTGATACTAGCTCTGGCTAGGAATTATGTTTTAGAAGAGAGGGTAGTCAAAAGCATAACTGAAGAGATTGTTCTCAATCTAAGGCCCAAGAATATAGAGAAAGTATTTCATATTTCAAGGGAAGATCAGTATATAAGACTGACATACCATCAAGTAGAAAGGTTTTATAGAGATCATGAACTAGAATCCACAAATTATTTAATCTTCATATCTCATTGATAGAACACCTTTGAGAAGAAAACATGGAAAATTAGATATGACAAGAGGTTACATGAAGCATGATATTAGACATTACATAGTGCTCCTAAGTAGAATTATTGGATTACCAGTAGTGAGACACTTAAGCATATGGATGGCACACTTCATTGAAACCATTAGAATGAAAAAGATGCCAATTGACTGGGCCACAATTCTCAGTGAGAATTTAAATGAACAACCAAAAAATGATCTAAGGTTTTATATGACATCTCATTTGGTGTATCTATTAGCAGTAAGAACTACAGATATACTAGGGTTGTTTAAGAGGGGCAACTTGCAAGATGCTGATGCATGGCCTTATGTGGTATAGCCCTAGTTGGTGAAGAAAAAGATCTCAAATCATAGAAAAGAATACAAAATAGTGAATGATGCTTTCATTTTTTCAATTATCCAATTTATTGATGTATACTATGCAAAAAGGATGTTAAAAGAGGCATAAAAAAAATTTACAAAAATAAGCACCTACTACATCCAATTCAAGATATTCATCTACTTAAGGGTAGTGGGTACAACTATAAATCCTAAGAAGCTCCCTATGTATCCACATGATAAACTCATTTTGATAGAGATTGGATGACAACTCTCATCTACATATGTTAGAGCAAGGAAGCAACATAAGAAGACCTGAGTATAGCCCATCACCATAGGTTCATTTAGTGTCAAGAATAATTAGGATAAAGAGATTTTTGAGTTAGAATGAGATTAGTATCCCTTGGAGGATTATAACTCCCCTCATCCCTGTTTTGATAACAGTGGTAGAGTCCAATTCTTGGTAGGAAAACAATTTAAACATGAAAATTCTATAGAGAATCACTAGATGAATGTAGCAGATGAAAACAATATTTGAATAAGGGATTATTGTAGGATGACTCTTTATTTGATAGGCAATGTCTTAAAAATAAAGGTCTAATTAAAGACTGTTTAACAAGACACTTCAGATGTCCTAGAAACACTATATAATTGAGATAAGATATGCAATAAGTCAATCATGAATTTAGAGATTTATAGAGAAGAAAATGTAGACATCAATCATAGGGTGAGGCATATCATCTAGTTGACCAAGGAATGGATTAAGAGACCATTCAAGCTGGACCCAATTCTATAAGTAGTAGTTTTTCAAGCTACAACCCACTAAGTGAAAGATAGAGGGTCAAAGGTTATGGTACCAATGTTCACAACCCAATCTCCAATCACGCTAGAGATAGTGTATCAGCACAATAGGGAAGTTGGGTGCTTCAATGCACAAAAGGGAAAGAATAAAAGGAAATTTTTTTCTTTAGAGTGAGCTAAGAAAAAGTTTGAAGGGACTCAATTCCAAGAAGCAACTCAAGTCCAAGAGGCCACTCAAGCTCAAGAAAATCCAAAAGTACCACCACCAAAATAGGGACAAGAATTTGAAGAGCAAGCATAAGAGGTGTCCCTATAAGTTCAAGAAGAAGAAGAAACCTCTCCATCAGCTCCTAAGAAGAAAAAGGCTAAGACTTCAATTAAAAGGATTAGAAGATAGAGGGTGAAAAGAAAGGTTATTACTATTCCTTTAGTCCTAGAAACCATTCCTAAAGGAGTTGACGAGGATAAAGAAGATGAAGAGGATAACCTTCCCTTGAGTTAGAGGACTCATCTAGCTAGGGCTATTGAAGTAGAATGAAGAAGGTTCTCCAATGTAATGCCACCATTCATTCCTACACAACCTATTTAGGTTACAACTTTGGAGAATGAGTTACAATATTGGATTGATGAACAAGAGGACCAAGGGGCTAATATTTTTAAAATTTTAGATTTTGACTTCATGCTTGTAGGTGCTGAACTCATAGGCAATAAGATAAGGGATACACCAACAAATTAGCCTTTGGGAGAAAATTGAAGTCAATTACCATCTTCTCCACAAGGAATTCTAGGTGCCTCACCATCACCAGCTCAAGATGTATCTTTAGTAGATATAGGCTCAACTACTCCTCTCCCTTTGGTCAATGAAGAATAGGTGTAACTAGTGCAAGAAGAAGAACCACAACAAAGACCTGCTAATGAAGTATCAAAGGAGGGGCAAAGATATGAAGAACCTCAGAGAACTTTTAAATATATAAAGGTAAGGACTATGGGCTCAAAACATATAGGTATTCTTTATATAAATACCTCATAGAAAGAAAGGACTCCAGAAAGGAGTGATAAGGGAAAGGGTCTAGTAGAAAAAACCACTTCTTCATCTAAGTCTCTGATGGAAACTACTCCAAGGTGGTTGAGAAAAGAGGTGATGGTTAGGCATAAAAGGAAAATGTATTGTAATAAGGAAGAGGGAATGAGAGAATTAGTTGAAGCTCTCAAGAAGCTTAAATTACTTGGTGATGGGCATTCATTGGCCTTCATTATGAGGGACTAAAATTAGGACTTGTTTGATCACATTGCTATCCCTCCTCTCCATGAAAATACTAAGGATTTGACCACAAATGATTATTACATCAAAGAAGTCTTGCTAGGAAATCCAATAATGGACACAACCAAATTGATGGTCACGATAGGAATTAAAGAATTATTTCATCACTTAGACAAAGATGAGGCTTAATTAGTCAAGTTTAGAAAGAAGAATGAAATCATGAGGTAATTTTTGCATGAATTAGTTGGTCCTATTGACCTAGATAATCTGGAGGCTACTCTTGAAGTAGCATTATAGAGGAAAGACAAAGAAACTGAAGTTATATAGGTGGATATTTTTTTAAAGGCTTGTTAGTTATGGTGATAAAGTTTTGAGGGAAAGGGTGTGTAGATAATATAGGGGAGCCTCAAGTTATTGCACCATATGTAGAATAATGTGGAGAAACTAGCTGCTATTTTAAACTAGGATTTTAGATTGATGGATGAAGTACATACCTAGGGAAATGACCTTTGAGTGCTGAAATCAATAAAAAGTCAGAGGTATCATATGCTGATGGATGTATATATGGGGGATGAGTTAGATAAAATAGGTGATTCAATTCAGAAGATTATGGCTGGTAATAAAGTAATGGAAACATTACTTGTGGATATTTATAAGCTCAAGGATCAAACCCAAGAGAAAATTTTGGAAGTAGAGAAGTATTATAATGATGCATGCCTTGACATCTTTTAAGATGAGTCAAGAGATAAAATCCTGTCGCTGCAAATAGTCATCAAATAGTTTTGAAAGGTATTTGAAGAAGCTTTGACTGATGAAGACATTGGACAAGCATTTAAGATGGAGGAGGCATTGCTAGAGTTGGATGTAAAGCTTAAAGATTTTGTGGTGACTCATATAGAAGTTGAAGCTATTGACAAGTAGTAAAAGAAAAGTTTGATGCTTTGGATTTTTTGGATGTGACCCAAGAGATAGAGATAATAGAAAATTTAAGAGCAAACATTTAGACATAGCTCTAGCATGAAGGGGAACAAAATCTAGAGGCTAGAATTTCAATTTTGACACTTGGGGAAAATTTTGCATTTTTTGGACTTGTCTCCCAAGGTGTGCTTCATCCAAGGCGTGCAAGGTGTGCTTCTCCAAAGGTGTACCATAAATATTTGAAGAAGTTAGAGGTGCACCAATAGTTTACTGCTAGTTCCAAATTTAGAGCTTTCCATGCATCAAAAATTGATTCTGACGGTAGTTCAACTCCTACAAACCTCTAGAGAAGGTTGAGCTTCTATTTTTGGCATCTCCAGAGACTCTTACATCATCTAATGGATTTAATCTTCTTATTTTCTCATGCTTTCTTTGTTTTAAGACATATAAAGGCTCATGCACTTATTAAATGACATGTACAAGGGTGGCTCATGCACCTATTAAATGACACGTACAAGGCTCATGCTTTCTAATTGATTCTGATGGTAGTTCAACTCCTACAAACGTCTAAAGAAGGTTGAGCTTCTATTTTTGGCATCTCCAGAGACTCCTACATCATCTAATGGATTTATTCTTCTTATTTTCTCATGCTTTCTTTGTTTTAAGACACATAAAGGCTCATGCACCTATTAAATGACATGTACAAGGGTGGAGTCCTACTTAGCACCAGTTAAGGAGTTAGTTTTTGCATAAATAGATTTGTTTTATTAGTTTAGAAGCATATATTTGCATGAAGAGATCTCTCGCTCTCAACACAAATTAAGGAGATGAATGCTTAAAAATTGAGGAACTAAATATGTATTCCAGGCCATTATTTTGATGCAATAATATATGCTATTGGTGCTCCATTTAAAGTGTAGTTATTCTTGCCTAAGTGTGTTATATTTTGTGAATGTATGTTCATGGAGTATAATGGAGCCAATAGTTTTGTTGTGTTATTTTGATTGAGTGATCTTTTAATTCAGGTGTTTTCCATGTGTTTACAAATTTTATTGATATACTTAGTTGGACAAGAGACCACCCTATTGTTCCTTCATAGCTTTTTGTCCCACATAAGTGCACTTTTTATGGCCTTGCAATCTGATGAAAAGTGAAACATCGTACAATTACTGAATTCCCATTGATGATTGCATTGGTGGAATTAAGGAAACACTACTCCTATTTTTATTGGTTATCTACCAATATTTTCAAATGGTTAATTTGTAGATGTGTTGTTTCTGTCGCTTATGTCTATTAGGGATTTATATTTTCAAGTCATTTGCTTAAACTTCTTGTTACCCTATCTTCGTTATTTTCTTTTATGAACACTTGTTTAATTTAGGAATTCACATAGTTGTATAGTTAAAACTACATTCATTATAAATAGACAAATACAAAAATATATTTCCTTTTGTGTGGTTATTCTTTTGAGATAGCAAGCAGATTCAACATATTATCTAAAATTGGTTGAACCAGGAAAGGTCTCCTCATGAAAAACACTCACATTTATCTTCTATTTGTAGACACCTAAATATGATTACATCACTTAATTAATCCTATTTAGTCATCTCCTAAGGCATCATTAATTAATTATTTAATATTTAATTAATCTATTATCATCTTGTAGTTAATTAGTTAATTTAATTAACTATAGTCCAATTGATAAAATCAAATGATCACCCAAAATCAATTTATCAATTAAATCCCTATTCCTATATTAAATTGAATAAATCCTCAAATCTATTCAATTTAATTCCATACCCCTATTTTATTAAATAAATCATTTAATAAAATATCTAAAATCCTAAAATCCTCCCTAAACCCTATCTTAACCCCTAATCCAACCCATTCACACATACTAACCACACTTAGCCACTTAACTAACCCATCCCATCAAATCTAATCCACTTGCCCCCTAATCCCCCTCTAATCCAAGCCCAATCCTCACTCTAACCATGTACACAACCTTAATCCTAGATTAAGAATTCCTAACCTAAGCCAAAGTCAAGATTTCTACCCACCTCCCATTTTAATATTTAAACAAAGACTTCATCCTCCATTTTAAAGTCAAAACTTCCACCCACCAACCATTTTAATATTCAAACAAAGACTTTATCCTCCATTTTAATATTCGAACAAAGACTTAACATCCTCTTTTAATTTATTCAAATAAAGACTTAACCTACCTCATTAAATCCCAAACCACTTGCCTCTTAATCTCATCCTAAGCTAAGCCTAATCCCTTCCTTAAGCATGTGAACAACTTTAACCAAGGGTTAAGAAACTCTTAAACCAAAGTCAAAGTTCCATCCTTCAAGTCTTGCATTCCTATCCAAGAGCTTTAAAGGCTCTTATATGACTTAAAGGCTCTTTAAAGACTTTTTACACATATTTTCCACACTCATCCTCCCTTTTCTTCCCTCATAACTCCCTCTAACCACCTATCTTGACCATCTTCCCTATCTAATCCCTTTGTGACACTTGTCACAAGGCTAGAGCTTTGAAGAAGCACAATCCATGTGCTCTCTTCTCCTTGAATCCTAGCCCTCCTTAACCAATTCCCCTTCCTTGCATCCTAACCCTCCATCTCACTACCCCTTGGCCTATAAATGAAACCCTCTCCCTTCACAAATATCATCCACTTCTATGCTAATGTTATAATGCTATTTTGAGAGACTAAGGACTATCAAAATACCATCATAATAGAAAAATCCATCCAAAAATCCATTTTGAATCATATCCTCCATTGAAGATTGAGCAATGTCATTGAGCACACATCTATGCATCAAGGGGAACATTTCTTGGTTTAATAGGTTTGCACATTCTTAGGCTACTTTTGGTACTTTAATTCTCTTTCATCTAATCATATATGTGAGTTAAATTTGTTGTTTTGAATGTTTTGGTTATCCATTATATTCCTTTAAACACTAGTTTTATAGCTCTACATTTTGGCACGCCTAGTTGGACCTACCCACAACCACAAGGTCAAATTTATTTATTTATTTAAAAAAATAATAATTAAAAAAAAAAAAATAAAAAAAAAATCTCACCTTCTCTTTTCTTCAAATTTTCTTTAATATTTTTGTTGAAATTTTTAAAATTAAAAAAAAAAAAAAAATTGGGTAACACTTTTTTTTGTGAAAATTTGGTAAAAATTTGCATATTCATATATATGTATTTTTAAAAAAAAAAAAATTCAAAAAAGTGTAATATATGTGCTTGTCTTTTTGGGGTGGCACGAATTTTGGCCCCCAAAATTTTTCCAAATTTCTTGTAGGCACCACCTAGACCCAGCCGGCAGTCACCACAACGTCTCTCCTAGGTAGCACAACATTAGCAGCCTTCTGCAAGCCCTTTTTAAGCCTTCAGAACCAATATTCAGTGTTTTGCTCATAACTTGAGCATCTGGGCTTTGTTTTCAAAAAATAAAATATCACCAAAAAGCTGGTTCTAAGTCCATCATGATGGTGTTGATCTCATCAGATTTTGAGGCTTCTTAGATTTTTTTTCGCTATCAAAGACTAAACTTTTTTTTTTTAACATTTTCATTGCAGGGTTATTTCACTTTTTATTATACAATTTTGATACACTAACCTGCAATTTTGTAGGGATATTTTCTAACTCATGCATTGCAGGATGAAGAGTTATACGAAACCACTAACCATGTGTCTTGTAGGTTTTCCTTACATGGTTTAATGCTCTTGGAAAATGAACTTGAATGTTTAAACACTTGTCTTTGAATGCATGTTGCTAAAATCAAATCTTGATTGCCATGGCCTAAAATCTAATGTTTTCATTAGAATTCATGATTAACACACTCTTGAATGCTAAAGGTTAAAAAGAACGAATGCGATAAACATTCAATTTTGGGTATTAAAGAACATTGTAAATCAACACACTTCAACTTTGGTGCTTAAAATGAAATTCATTCAATCTTGAATGCTCTAAAGTAAAAACATTCTTATTCCCTCCTTTTCAAGCTTTCACACGTACGATTTACTTTTGTTGACTCAATTTACCTTTGTAGGCAATGCCATGTGTCTTCAAGTTATACGATAGAGAATCCAAAAGATTCAAAAATAGAATGAATCAAGTGTCTTGCGTGTATTGAGATTGTGCCTTTTAGCACATCTTTGACTTCTCTATTTCTTTCAAAGTAGAACCATTTAAATATGTGATGCATGTACCAAAGTTGTTAGCAAGACCATTTGCAACAACCTAGGAGTGCTTCTAGCCCGTTCATCCACCTCTAGGAAGCGCGTCCCCTTTGGTGAGAAGCTCATACCAGAAAAATAATTTGGCTAGTTTATAAATGACCCGGGGAAGGGTAAAATTTCTTGCCATTAGGCAAATTTGGGTGGTGTGTTTCTGGGTGTAGCCTAAGGTGGGAAAACTTTCTCATAATTTTAGCATGTCTAGAATAGATTCTTAAGTGGATCACATATGTAACAACCATTTGGCTGACACCACAAACTTAATTACAAACCAACTTAGTAACTACCCTTTTATCCTTGGAATGTTATTTGTGGTGCAAGGGAAACAACATCCCTCAAGATTACTCACCATTGCGCTCCCCTGATAGAGGCATAAGGCCACTTGGGTTTCATCTCGAACATCTATTTTCCATGCCTTGAAGATTCTTTGATGTGTATCATTTGTCAATCGACTCTTGTATCAACTCACCTCTTCGATGAGAGGGACATATTGCACTAGAATCAGGAGCCATCAAGTTATGGGCCATTGAATATCATGTTGTAGCCAAAATTTGACCTTAGGGATAAAGAGTGTGTTTGAATTATCTTATTTGTGCTTAAGACTCGTGAAAAACATTTTTAAAACATACACAATTCTGTGGTTACTATAAAAAATCCTATTGCTAAAGAGATTATCTATATTTTTCTTTATCTATATTTTTCTTTATCAAAGTTGCTTCATCCTTTGATAAACTATTTATTCATAAAAACCCTCATATCAAAGAAAAAAATTCCACCTTTATTATCTCAAAAGGCAGTTGTTAGCAAGTCCATTCACAACAACTATTTTTCTTGTTGGTCCAAATTTTCTCTTTGCCAAAAAAATTATACTTATTCCCTTAAAAAAAACAAAATCACTAAGCAAGTTCTAGTTACTAATCCTTTTTCCTTGGCCCAAATTTTTGTCCTTTTTCAAAATATCCTTATTTTAGATTAAGGTAAAAGCAAGTTTTGAAGGGGCCCCAAAATTCAAAATATCCTTGTTACTTACCCTACTTGACTGAAAACAACACTTTTACTCTTGACTAAAATATTGTTAGTGAGTTCATTCGCAACAAAATCCTAAAGTCTTGTTTGTCCCACTTCACTCAAATTTTACCATTTCTAGAAACTTAGCTATCCATCAATCAATTTACGATCCCAATCCAAGTTCAAAGGGTATACTTAGCGTAGTCACTACCCATCAAAACCCCACAATTGTGATCAAATCTCTTAGGGTTATCTCATGTCAGGAAAAACTAAGGCTAAGTTCAAAAAGGCTAAACTTCCACAAATACCAGTTTACAAGGAGATAGAAGCAAAACATCAAAAACATACCCCTAACCCAAGGATTGCCAAGATAGAACACATTGAGAAAGATAGAGTAGAAATTGCATTACAAACTGAGTGGGATTACAAGATTCAGAACCTAACTCTCTGATAAGGTGTCAACCATAGCCTTATCGATAACTCTCATGTTAACTAATTTGATTGGGTCCATCTTTTTCCACACACACTTATGCACTTGTCTCCTTGTAGGTTTAGTTTCTCTATTAACTCTTCATCCCATCTAAACATTTGGTAGAATCATCTCCTCCACTTTTTGTCATCAACCTTAGGTTTTCAGAAATCCTCCAAATCAAGCATAATTAGACCCTAGAATCCTCCATTAGTTGCTCCACACTTAGAAACATTTTCACATCACCTCATTAAGCTTTGTCTCCCTAAAGAAATCTCCATCCATCTCACCATCATAGTTGTCCTTAAACTAAGCATTGTTTAGGATAAACTATCACTTGTGTTTCACATCACCTTAAGCCAAAGTTTGGGCTACACACTTGATCCCATTTGTCTTCCAAAATAGTCACAAGGCTACCTTAGGGTTTGATATCAGCACCACATGTTCAAGTTCACACTTAAGGGAAAAACAATCTCCTCCATGTAGCACCATATAATCTAGATTCCTAAAAGTATCATATACACTTAGCATCATCCCTCTTTGCAGTTTCACCATTAGGAAAATCATCCTTTCATGCCACCCACCACACATTTTGGTAAAAACACATAGAAAAAGGACATGGATCCTAGTCATAGTAGTATCATATCTTGAGCTCAACTATACCCTATAGTTTCCATGATGCCACAAAATCTACCACCACAAGTCCTCAAAGAAGTAGGTTCCTCCATAGACATTGATGCTTTCATGAACCAACCTAGTCATGCCACCATTGTTAATGCAATCATAGACCAAAACAAGGTAACCATCATGGCAAATTTCTTAAGGGATAATGTTGGTGCCTTTGAATTTGGGCATTGACCACCTATCAACATTTCAATTCCTACACACCCTCTATTTGGGTGGCAACCACCATTGATAGAGTCATCTATCCTTTTTGATCCTTTCTATTCCCTCAACAAAGGCTATCAACCACTTTAGAGAAAACTCGTAGACCAGAATATACCGTCAACCTAGGTGCCTGCTCTCATTCCACAAAACACCCATCCCATCCTCACTCAATCCTTAGTGCATATTACATCCCAAACAACCTCAAGTTTATCATCTACCTCTACTTCAACCACTCATTTCCCTACTCCACAAAATCCTTCATTTACATCTAGCAATACTATCTTTTCACTTCCACCTCACAACACACCTAGTCCATTTACTACTCAAATGCTGCTACTAGGCTCAAATACCTCATCGTCCATCCCACCCAACATCACTATCAACCCCTTTGTAGCCAGCCAAAGCTCTTCAACCTCATTTCTTTTGGGACCTTGAAATTTTGCTATAGCACAAGGGCCTACCACTAGTGTTCCCTCTAGCATTGCATCCATGTCCACACCTCAGGCACTTTCATCCACCACTTCACAAAGCTATTCACTACCACCCCTTACCAACTACTTTTCTATGCCACATTTAGGCAATAGCCAAAACACCTTGCCACTATAATTCCTTGTTGGGAATTCTCTACCTTAGATAAATTACCTTACACATGTTTATCCTTGGTCATTTCCTCAAGTAGGAGCACAACCCACATATATTGGGCAAGGTATATATTCACAAAGCATGGCTCAAACATTACCAACATTACTGCCCTTTTAGCTGCAATCATCACACCAACAATATGCTCAAGTATCCACACATAATTATCTAGCTGAGCAACAACCCCACACATATATGTCCCTCCACCACAAATCCCCCATCAATAATATATCTAGCAGATGCAACAGTATGCCCAAAACCCATTCCAACAACCCATACTATCTATCCCACCAGTAGTGCAACCCATATTCCAACCACCACACTATGATAGTTAGGGCTTTCCATATTAGCCTTCAACATCAGCTACACATCCAACATCAGGGGCACTTGGACTGGGGGCACCCATTTCCCTACATATGAACTTTGAGTGGGAAGAGATGAAAAATTCTCTCAAAGCCCTCCAAGATGGAATAAATTCCAAAACTTTTAAATTTGCAAATGATTGTCCATATCCATTTGAAAAAACCATCACAATGACACCATTTCCTAAATACTTTGAGATCCCCAAGTTTGATAAATTTAGGGGGGAAAGTGATCCAGTCACGCATGTCAAAAATTTTTATATGCATTTCCAAGAAGTGGCCTATAATGATGTATTCCTCATGTCACTTTTTCCAAAAAGCTTAGGAGGACAAGTCCTAGAGTGGCTCTGTCATATCCCCTAGAGTACCATCAAAACCTTCGCTGCTCTTTCTGAAGCCTTTGTGGCTCAATATGCTCATCTTGTTGAAACCAAATTATTTGTAGTAGACCTAGTTCATACCAAGAAAAAGGGAGGAGAAACCTTGCAGAATACTTACAACTTTAGCAAATCCTCACAACTAGGATCTCATGTACCATCCTAGAACATCAATTTGTAAAAATGTTCATAAATAATGCACATTCTAATCTTTCCCATCACATGGTTATGAACTATTTACAAACATACAAAGAAATTAAGAAAAAAGGGATGGGACTTGAACAAGGGCTCATCAAGGATGGTGTCATTAAACTTTACAAAGAAAACACCCAAGACTAAGGCCCAAGCAATGAAAAAATATGATATTGGAGCAAAAATTAAAACACAGTGATAAATGGCATCATTGACACCTAATGCATTCATATTGTTGGGCTAGCTACCAACATTCACACCACACCTTGCCAACAACAACTTTATTAGCAACAACCCGCTATATATCTGCAACCACCTATGCAGAATAGTCAACACAATGTCCCAATACCTAGCCTTCAAAATTAGACTAATGCTATCACACTTTCAACTGGACCTAAACCATGTGTTTAGAGACAACCTCGTGTATACACCTTGTTAGGGGAACCTCTTGGTTGATCTTTGAAAAAATAGCTAAGGATAATCTTATTCAACATCCACCAATACAACCCTTGGAACCAAACCAATCTAAGGAATCCTAGTATAAGGATAATGAGTTTTGAAAATTCCATCATGTTAAAGGACATACCACCCTCAAATGCATGCAACTTAAGGACTATGTCCAAGACTTGATTGATCAAAAAGAGATCATAGTGGGAGCACATGCCTCCCCAAATGCTAGATTACTAATATACCAAAATGCTTTTCCTTCCCATAACATGAACACAGGTAAAGGACCTACAAATGCTCCTATCAACAAACCCACCAATACTCATGGAAAACAAGGAGATAATTGAGACAAATCTCAAAACTATACCTTAGCATACTTGGACTATGGAAGCCTTATTGGGTACATATCAAAATTTGAGCCTTCTATCAATGTTATTAACATCAAAGGCCTAGACACCCAATGTGTAGTTACTACCCAACAAGCCCCACTCAATATAGTTGGCCCATCTATATCTACACCCTCAAGGCCACCTTTGTCAAGAGAACCTTCATTAGGATCACCCCCATTAGGACCACAATATAATATCTGGGAACACCTTGGAAATATGCCAGCTCAGATTTCCATTCTAGATCTCTTAAGAACAAGCCCACTTTATCAAGAGATCCTTAACAATACTCTCCATGAGTTAGGTGCCCCTACTGACATAAATGCCACTGAGTTCTACAACTTGGTTGGCCACCTTTTTGCATCATGTGCTCTATCTTCCAAAATCACTGACATCCCAATAATTGAACCTGATCATATAGTTCTACTTCACATCATTGTCATGGTTTTTGAGTTTGCAATCAAATGGGTCATGATAGATAATGGATAGGATTTAAATCTATGTACTTTAAAATTTATCAAACAAGTAGTATACACTGAGGTATATATTATTAATGATCATTACCATCAAAGAATATGACAACTTGGAGCACACTACTAAAGGAACCATCTTGCTACCTATTTGAGTCAGCCTAGCCACTCGGGAAATAGTTTGTCACATAGTTGATCTTAACCTTTTGTACAACATCCTCCTTGGCTGACCATGGATTCATGCCATGAAAGTCATTTCATTCACATATCATTAGTGCATCAAATTTTTGCATAATGTGTAATGCCCTGCCCAGAAATCCTTGGAAACAAGGATGAAATACAACCCATAAATTTTTTTTTACAAGTATGAATGCACATGACAACATCATATAGGGATCACAAAGATCGCAATGAAAGACTTCACGATAATCCTAGCAACCAAAAAATCTTTGAACACAACAACCAAATTGACACACACAAGTAAAAGCCAACAATGACCACGCACATGATGAGGCCTCAAGAAATGACCACTCATCAACAAAACACCAAGTTGGGGTAGAATGTAGAAACCTAAAATTTGGCTAAGTCTAAAATCCTGAAACCTTGAAAATTGGCTAAGTTTGGATTTCAAAAGCCCTAAAATTTCCTAGAATCTTTATCTCATCTCTATGAGGTTTGAAACCTATCTCAAAAGATTCGTCACATATATTAAAATATATCGTTAAAATATATCTTAAGTATAAGGAATTAAATATATGCCAACTTATACTTAAACGATATATTTTAAACCCCTTAGGAAATCTATTTTGAACTAGGAAGCTGTAAAACCCAAAAGGGTGTCCAAAACCAACTTTCAAACTTTCATTCGACAAGCCTAGATAACCCCTATTTCTCGTGCAAGAAAGTACACTAGTTTGAAGTTTTGCATGAGACCTTGTGACACTGTATGCAATAAAGTGCATGGCTTTGCACGAGGACTCACTGTGCACCGTACGAGGACTTGCATTCTCACACGAGAACTCACTATGCACCGCATGAGTACTTGCATTCTCGTGCAAGGAATTTCATGGTCTCTCATGAGGACATGCATTTCCATGTGAGAAAACAAATTAGCAGGACAATAAAGACAAATAAAAAGCATAAAAACATGGAAACCTCCACACCAGGGAGTACCGGATCCACATTAATCGAGGAATGAACACTCGAGAGCATAAACAACAAGAAAGAGGAACATCTAACCATCTAAACCAAAATAGTAAAGAACATACTGAAATAAACATTGTAATGTACAAAAATACCAGAACAACCAGACAAAACAACCAAACTATGTACGCAGTTCCTCCCAATCGTTAATAGCATCGTCAGACCATCATGGATCCTAGCCATCCCCTATGCATAACATCCCAAGCCACCGATCTGATCATTGATATTGTCATAATAGGGACATCACTACTAAACATGCTACCAACATAAGCATAAGGAAATCTAACATGCTAGTAGTAAAGCATCAGATAATCCTACAAGTAGATAACATCACCTATTATATGCTGAACATCATAATAAGGAAATCTAACATGCTAAACCAATAAGAAATAGATACTCTAATACAACAATATACATCATCTAGGCATATGCTAAACATCATAATATGGGAATGCATCAAATAAACTAACATCATCTAAACATGATATCTAAGCATTCCAATGAAAGCATAAATCACAAGAAAGCATACTTCAAAACTCGAAGCATCAAGTGAAAACATCCAGCAACATTCACACTAGGACAAGACCGTCTTTATACAATGGTCCCTAGTAGTGGTGTAGGTAGCTATGCCTCCCAACCACGTGGCACCCATAGGTCCACACCCACCATGCTGATGGAGATAATGATCCAACCACAAACACTCATAAAAGAAAACATCCAAGGCTAACACTCATGCTAGACAGTATGATGGCTATAACCAAGAACCTAAGACAATGCAAGGAGTATAGGTCTTGGTTAGACACTTAATAGACTACTAAGTAGGGGCTAACATCATGGAGAGTCACTTGGCATTGAAAAGCCCAAGCTCAAACTTGTGTAGATTCAACATCTCTCAATGGAAAGGCTCTAGCACCCCACATTTTAATTATCTTAAGATTTTATTACCAATCACACATTTCATTTAGTTCTCACTTAATTAAAACTACCTCCACCAACCCTCTGGGCACAATGATCACTAGGCTATGGGATAGAAGCTCCCTCCATATGCTACCCTACCCTACCCATGCTCATCCTATGAAAAATTCCTATGGGCATGCATACTCCCACCCCAACCCCAATGATCATAACTTTTGAAAGTACCACAGAAGATCGAGCCTCGCAAGTCATCTAAAAAATGTACGTGCATGTACTCATGTGTGGCGCACCACCATCACAAAGATCAAGACACAAAGATAGGATGAGAACACAATGCAAAACAAAACACCCAATTGAAAGCAACTTGATAGGACATATTATACATGAATCCCAAAGCTAATAAAAAAACCATACATCATGAAATCACTAAATTGGCCTCAATCTAGGAGTATGGATTCTACACAAATCCCAATGATGCAACAAGACCAAACATCATGAACTCACTCAATCGGCCTCAATCCAGGAGCATAGATTCTACACGAATCTTAGTGTCCATGAACATAACAACAAAGGTCCAAAAGAAACCATAAAACTAGGTATAAAATCACTCAACCAACCACAATGTTAGGAGTACAAATGTGGCACACATCCCAATGCAACATAAAAGTGCAATAGTGGTCTGACTGATATCCAAATGAATCATCAAGGTAAACGATCAACATTGTGCCAATAAAACTTGAGAAAATAAGGTGGCACACAAAATGAGGTAAAACCCCAAAATTTGGAAAATTACAAAATTAAAACCCATTTGGCCTTTGGGCACAAAAACTCCAAAAATAAAAAAATAATCAAGTTCAAATATCGTATGCAAAAATGGCCAGCATAACGGTGTATAACTCCAAACCCTCATCCCAAAAAATAGGAAAATGTTCATACCCACCCAATTGGGTAGAACTAGCAAACATAAATGGAGGGGAACATTAGTTCTCAACCTCAATCCAAACAAACAGCTACCAAAAATAGAAGTAGAAATAGAGCCGAAACAATAAAATAGGAAATCCCTACCTCACAACCAAAAGGGAAAAATGAGAATTTGAACCATAAAATAAATATCCCATAGAAGTAGCTGAAAATCATGGCAATCCAAGGTTTCCCCGAGCTGGATCCAACGAGCTCAACCTCGTGATGATCCCACGCCCATAGGTCCCACAAAAAAAAAAAATAGTAAATCCTCATGAAGAGGATTTTGGGTTTTACTCTCAAACTTTCTAATTCAAAAGTGAGAAGTGAGGAATTAAATTCCCTTTTGGATACTTATTCACTTTTCGAGTGAATAATCGATTAAGGCAATTAACTAGCCAACCTAGTTAAAATCTGAATCGATCCAAATGAAAACAAGCTATTCCTAGAAATAGGAATTCATCTATGGAAAAGTTTCCAAAAATTAAAATAAATCAAATTTAAAAGCCCGAAAACCCAAAAACATAGAAATCTCCTTAACAACTTTCGCGACAATGCAAAACTCTAAATTCACATACACACTCACTAGTCTAATCACATAATGCAAATGAGTTTGGATTTAATAATCATTGAAAGGTTTAATTTAAACAATTAAAAATAAGGATATGTCAACCATACAAAGATGACATTGGTAAAATATGAATGGTTGAATCATTAACTCCATGTGCCACTGCCAGAGATATAAATCTTGCACACTCAACAACACGATCAAGTGCAATTGCATATAATAACATAGCCAAAGCAATAAATGCATTAAATCACCTAATTTAACCATTTATTTAATTATGTTAAAATAATCTATTTACACCACTCACATTTGCATAAAGCATAACAACACAGGAATGACGTAAATAAGCATAGCATTAAATCCATCACATAACATAATTAGCGATATGCCCAAATACCGGATAACCATATATCATCATAAAAAAAACTGTCATCTCAAAATGGCATCATCATGCAATATGATTAACTTAACAACATAGTAGTCTAATATCTATGATACTAAAATCAAGGTATAACATCTGACCCTCGGGTCGTCTCAAATGTAAACATAACATGAGTAACAAATATCTCTCTAATTAGAAATATAACAAGGTAAATTCCACAACACATAACCAAATAATCCAACATGGACAATCCATTTCTAATTACTAAAGCATTTAATAATCATTGTTAACACAACAAGAAAAGGCACTTAAAAAAATTAAGCAAACACAGTCATAAACATGACAAACTATTGCTACAAGAACCTAGTCCAGTGTAGCATGGTAATAGTACATAGTGCAATCTCTACACACATCTCAGGGTAATCACAGAACAACATCATGATACCACATCGATCCTGGTAAGCACTGGCACAAACCTCAGTGAACCATAAATCACATCATAATCTCATAACTCAGTCAAAGCATAATCAAGGCAACTAATACAAAAACATAAATCCAAACACCTTAATGGTGTAGACCACTCAAGGTCACAATCATGATCCATCACAACAAAATATCAACAAGGTTACATCCATCAGAATGACTTACAAAATTCAAATGGGAGAGGCACTACATAATGACAATGAGGTAACCATCCACACAGATCCTGAACCCTTTTCTTATTGTAATGCAATCGAAGCTTCATGCACCAATCATTGTCCTGGAATTGAAATTGGCCACACTATGGCTAGTTCCTCTGGTGCCTTCCATGATCTACATACCATCTTAGCTTCCACCCTTTCCATAGTTAAGATCAACTACCAAGGTTGTGGAGAATATAGTCTCACATATGCTTTTTCTATTGGCACTTTACCACTTGATCCACATACTCAAGGGTGCCCAACCTATTAGATACCAAGAATATATATGACCCCTCAGATCAAACAGCTAGGATCTACCACATTTCTTACCAACAGTATCCTCAATGAAGAGGGAAATGCTCCTGACATTAGTACATGGTTGTACAAAGAACCACCTCCAAAAAGTAAAGACCTTCTTGATCACTTCAAAAAAAAATACCCATGGTCCCATTACCTTGCTACTGAAAAATGGGATTATTAAGGAGGTGGTGTAGGTCGTCTAGAGTCAGGCATTAGGTAGCTTGTGGAAGCATACAAAGAAGAGAAAAGAAAAGGCTTAGGCTATGGACTCCCCATGAGTAGGGGCACTACAAAGGAAGGCCATGCCTTCACAAACATCCAAAATAGCCTTGTTGAGGTCAAAGAAATTCCTAAGGAAGTAGAAAAGAAATCCTATGATGATATTTTCCTTGAAAAAATTATCCTAGGAGCCTCTATGCTCTGCCAGCTATCCTTGTATCTCATAGACCCACCCCTTGCTCACCCCAAACTCATTTATTGGGACCAACCAAGTGTCATTCATGTTGAAAAATTCTCTACCAAGAACACTCTCCTTAAATTCATGGGGGTAGAAACACCACATAAATGATTGCCACCACCATCGGCATATGTCTACAAATTGGATCTAGCAGGTTACTTTGGGGAGGAGGAA
This sequence comes from Cupressus sempervirens, assembly GCA_028749045.1. Classification (NCBI taxonomy): domain Eukaryota; kingdom Viridiplantae; phylum Streptophyta; class Pinopsida; order Cupressales; family Cupressaceae; genus Cupressus; species Cupressus sempervirens. The sequence goes on along the minus strand of CM053783.1, from coordinate 522,066,100 downwards.
ATCTCCAGTCACAAAATTGAAATGAAAAAAGAAACAAAAAAGAAAAAAAGAAAAAGCCAAACATACTTTGGTGAAAACTCCTCTGAAGTTCCATTGGATAACTCACAAAATGAAATAAAAATAAATGATGTATCTGACGGTGAAAACCTCTCAGAGGTGCCTGAAGATGCAGATTTCATCCTCCCCCCATAGGATCATAGGCCTCCCATATCTTCAGTCTTAATAGATGAAACTAGACCAATCAATATCAATTTGACTAAAGTATCACATATCACATATATCACAGCATCTCTACCACCTGAGTAGGTGGATCTTCTCATTGAAATCCTTTGTGAAAATGTTGGTCACTTTGCATGGTCCTATCAAGACAAGCTAGGGTTGGATCCCAAGTTAGTCGTATACCATTTGGCTGTGGATGCAAAGACCAAATCAGTCAAGCAAAAGCTCCATAAGATGCAACCCAAAGTTGCTTTGTTGGTTAAAGCAGAGTTAGAAAAATTGCTAGAGGCAAAAATCATTCGCCTGATTGACTATTCAAAATGGATCTCCAACATGGTACCTATTATAAAACCTTTTGGTTATATCAAAATTTGTACAAACTTCAAAGATCTTAACAAAGCTTGTTTGAAGGATGACTTCCCATTACCAAATATAGACATGATTGTTGATCTCACCATAGACCATGAGCTCTTATCACTCATGGATGGTTTCTTCAGATACAACCAGATTCAAATAGTAGAGGAAGACCAACATAAGACAACATTTACCACACCTTGGGAAACATTCTATTATAACATGATGCCATTTGGGCTAAAGAACATTGGGGAAACATATCAGCGCACCATGATAGTCATCTTCCATGACCTAATCCATAAGACTTTTGAAGATTATGTAGATGATATTTTAGTCAAGTCTCTTAATGCCCTTGATCACTTATCTCATTTTGAGGAAGTGTTTGATTGATTAGCTAAATATCATCTCATGCTCAATGCTTAGAAATGTGTCTTCGACATTAACTCAAGAAAGCTCCTAGGATTCATTGTATCATTATGTGGTATTGAGATTGATCCTAAAAAGGTCAAGTCTATCATAGATATGGCTCCTCTTAAAATACTTAAGCAACTTTGCTCTCTTCAAGGGAAACTACAATCAGTCAGATGTTTCATCTCTCAGCTTGCTGATAAGTGCCAATCGTTTACACATTTACTCAAAAAGGATCAGAACTTTAGATGGGACCTTGCTTGCCAACACAACTTTTAGCTCATCAAGAAATACTTAGCTAATCTGCCTATTTTAGTTCCTCTAGTTGCAGTGTGCGCACTCATATTATACATTACGGCTACTCCCATAGCATTAGGTGCTCTTCTAGCACAACTTGATGATTCAAGAAAGGAAAGGGCTATTTACTACATCAACCATACCCTAGTGGGATATGAGCTCAATTAGACACTAATGGAGAAGGCTTTCTTAGCTGTGGTATTTTCCACTCAAAAGTTATGTCATTACATGTTGAGCCACACTATGCAACTAATATCCAAAATTGATCCATTAAAATACATGTTATCTCACACAGTACTCATAGGACACCTGACTAAATGGGTTATGCTTCTTGGTGAATTTGACATCCAATATGTTGATAGAAAGGCTATCAAAGGTCAACCTATAGTAGATCACTTGGTTGATGCACCTTTAGTTGCAGATCACCCTCTCATTATGGAATTCCTAGATGAACACTTTTTCTTAATAGAAGAACAAACATCTTGGAAGTTATACTTTGATGGATCATACACATCCCATGATTCTGGAGCTAACATACTCTTGGTCACACCTCAAGGATATTATATTCCTAAATCTTTTAAACTACTATTCCAGTGTACCAACAACATCTCAAAGTATGAGGCCCTTATTGCAGGACTCAAAATAGTAGTTGAATAGAACATCACAAAGCTATAGGTCTTTGAAGATTCACAACTCATTATCAAATAGGTTTTGGATGAATATCAGGCCAAAGATGACAAGGTGCAACCTTACAAAGAGTTGGTAGATCACTTGAGGGAACATTTTACTCAAATATAGTTCACACAAATACCTAGGTTGCAAAATAAAGTAGCAGATGCCATGGCTACTATTGGTTCCCTTTTGGAGATACCAGGTGAGGCTACACAGTACAAATTCTTGGTTGAGCAACTACATGAACCTACATATGAGAATGATGAGTCAACATAGGTATGCATATTGGTTGGTGCCCAATCCCCATTGTACTACAAAATTCATGCTTACCTACTAAATGGTATCATATCTCCCCATCTCACATGTACCCAATGCTAGAACCTTATTTTTAGAGCTTCCAGTTATACTATCATCACACAAACCCTATATCATCATGGTTATCATGATACTCTCTCTCAATGTCTAGACAAAAATGAGGTTTCAATGGCTCTCAAGGAGGTACACACTAGAATTTGCGGTGCTCACATGAGTAGGATCATTCTAGCTAAGCAAATCCTTCAGGTTTGGTATTATTGCCCTACTCTAGAGCATGATGCATGTGAATTTGTGAAACAATGTTTACCCTATCAACAACATGCTAATCTAATTTAGGCACTGGCTCAAGATCTATAACTTATAGCACCACCATGGCCTTTTGTGGATTGGGGGTTTGATCTTATTGGTCTTATTGCACTGCTTTCTTTAGAAGGACACAAGTGGATAATCATTGCCGTAGATTATTTCACTAAGTGGGTCAAAGCAATTCCCCTTGTCAATAACATGGGAGTTTAGGTGTCCAAATTTATCCTATATCATATCATATGCTGCTTTAGCATCCTAACTACTATTTTTATTGACCATGGAGGTAATTTTGAAAATCTCAATATGAGGAATTGTGCACTTCCCTTCATATCCATCACCATTTTTCTAGCCCATGCTTCCCACAAGGTAATAGTTAGGTAGAGGAAACTAATAAAACCCTACTCATAATCCTAAAGAAAGTTGTCAACGATTTTGGACATGATTGGCATTTGAAAATAAACCATACCCTATGGGTCTACCACACCTCATTCTGTACATGCACATGCACAACCCCATACTCCCTGGTTTATGGTGCTAAAGTAGTATTACCTATTGAGGTTGAACTCCCATCGCTATGCATTTCTTTGTGAGGCCAGATATCAGATGAGGATTATAGAGTGGCTAGACTCCCCAACTAGATTTACTTGATGAAAAAAGACAATAAGCCTATGACCACCTCATGGTCTACCAAAATCATCTCAAGTGAAACTTTAACAAGAAGGTCCATCTATTCCAATTTCAAGAAGGAGATATGGTCCTCAAAGAAAGCATAAAGGTCCAAGCTGACTAAGAAAGGAAAGGCAAGTTTAAGCCCACATGACTTGGTCCTTATGTGGTCACACCATCTTTTGGCTCAGGGGCCTATTAGTTATCTGCACTTGAGGGTGAAGTCCTAAATGATCCCACCAACATCATTCACCTCAAGAAATTCTATGCCTAAAAATTTATTTAAAAAAAGAAAAAAGAAAAAAAAGAAAAAAAATAGTAAATAAAAATAAGTGTCCAGTGGTGAATACTTGGTAATTCAAGTGCCTTGGATAGATACCCTAGTGAAAACCTAGCAATTAGGTTCCAGGTGTACTTATTCTATTCATTATCTATCAATGACCTACATATGTTGCATCACCCCTTTACATCTCATCGCCCATCTTCCCATTTTCCAAGATATTCCAAGAGTTCCCTCCTTGCACTCCAACAACTCATGAAACCAGCTTGGAAAGCCTACCTAGATCACATATTCTACCATGGTTAGCATATCTATTCCATCCTTGTACCTTACCACATGTATCATATCAGGTATATTTTATCCTTGTACATTATGACATGTATCATATTAGGTGTATTTTATCTTTAAAACCATGCCTTTATATCATATACATGTACCAAGACACAATATTATATGTACCACATCTTTGTAACACAACCAATAATTCTATGTATCATACCTGTGTAACAATAACCACATTGCATCAATGCTATTTCCTCATCTTGAGCTTTTCCCTATCATACTCACATCTGCTACTGTATTCTATCATACATTCCTAAGTCATCCACCCATTGTATATTCATGCTTTTACATTTTTGAGCCTTATAGCAAAATCCCATGTCAGTATTCCAACAAATCTCACTCACATCCTAGTTACAATAAAAAATTGCCAAAAATTATCAAAAAATTCATAAATCCTCAAAAACTTAAAAAAAAAGAGAGCTTCCTTCTCTCGTAACCCTTTCACACCCACCTTAATTTCCACAATAAAGGCCTTGACATGAGTCAAGAACCTTTCACAGACCCTACACAATGAGAAACCCATAGAATTACAACCCTTTCACATAGACCTCTCAAAGAAAATCTTTTGGAGATATAGCTAGGTTGTGAGGTCCATGCCAATTGCCTCACACTGCAAAAGAAATCCAATGCAAACAACAAAAAACCAAAAATAGAAGAAGTCAAAGAAAAAAAAAAAAAAGGGAGAACCAACCCCATCACTCCTCTATAGACCATCAACACATCTAGAAAATGAAGCCAAAATTTCCCTTCAATTTTGAAAGGGGCTACAGTTGAATGGTTGATTTTCTATCTTTGAGACAAATTTTGGTTCTTTGTGGCTTTCCATTGCAATTAATAGAAGACAGGAGTAATAGAAAGGGGTAGCATTTACTATTGAATTATTTGGAGGTATTTGGTAGAAAATTATTTGTTTATCTGGGGTTGAGAAGCTTATAGCCTAGACTAGAGTAGTCTATTAGGCTAGTATTCAATCTAGAATTAATTTCACAGATACCCAATTGATAAACACTTTGGGTTTTTCAAGTTCTACTATGCCAATCAGTGGTTACTCGACATTAGAAATGGATAGGAGTAGGGGTAGCTGGAGAAAAGGAAGGTTGTGGCTTAGAGGAAACATGGAGTCCAATTATGTATTGCAGGAAAATCAATGCACATCTCTGCTATCCCCCCTTGGCCAATCATCCCCAATGTTTATTTTAGCCATTAGTCAATGCACTTGGCATCATAAACTCCCTTCATTTCCTCTTTAGGTACCTCATGTGGTCTTGGTTACCCTTGTATTCCACCAAATCTTGCTCACATCCTCCCTTTCACTCCCATAGACCCACAAAATATCCAAACTTATCAAAAAAATTTAGAAATTGCCTAAAATTACCAATTTTAAAAAAAAATCATCCAAACTTACCAAAAAAATTAAAAAATCATCCAAACTTACCAAAAAAATTAAAAAATTGCCCAAACTTACCAAATAAAAATTCAAAAATTGCCAAAAAATATTAAAAACATTAAAAATCACCCAAAAATATCAAAAGAATTCAAAAATTGTCTAGAAGAATCAAAAAAATTTCACAAATAGCCCAAAGCATTCAAAAGGGGGTCATAATTTTCAAACATTGTTGTAAAAGCTTGAAACATTAAGAACACCCCAAAATTCCTCTCAATTTCTGCCTCACTTCCGTCTAATTAGGCTCTACAATAGGACATCAAATATTTGAACCCCACATGCCTCACTGATATTAAGAAGCAGTGTAGTAATGTCCTAAAACATTTTGTAAGACTTTAGAAAATCTAGCACAATGTGGATAGTGCAAAAGGTGCCTTCGTTTCCTTCCTCTTGTCAAGAGCAACAATTCCCCATGGCTCATTAGTCTTATTTAAGTTACAGTGGCCATGATTAGTCTAACCCCCTTCAAAAAATATCTCAATGCTGCCTCGAAAGCCCAGATATCCATTGGACTCTTTCATCCTCATATAGCTGGGGGCATAGAATAAATAGGCATAAGCATGAGAGCTTGGCTCCCCCTTCTAGCACCTTTTTAGGCCTTAAATGCCTTTTCCAAGGCCTGAGTGTCCTTTTTGGATCACTCTTGCACCTTTTTAGGCCTTAAATGCTTTTTTCAAGGCCCAAGTGTCCTTTTTGGACCCCTCCAGTGCCTTTTTTGGGCCTTAAAGTAACTTTTCCAAGGCCCAAGTGTCCTTTTGGGACCACTCTAGCACCTTTTTAGACCTTAAATGCTTTTCAAGGCCCAAGTGTCCTTTTTGGACCACTCTAGCACCTTTTTAGGTCTTAAATGCCTTTTTCAAGGCCCAAGTGTCCTTTTTGGACCCCTCTAGGCCTTTTTAGGCCTTAACATGCCTTTTCCAAGGCCCAAGTGTCCTTTTTAGACCCCTCTAGCACCGTTTTATGCCCAAAGCACCTTTTTAGGCCCTAAAATGCTTTTTTAGGCCCAAATGACTCTTTTAAGGCCCTTTTAAAAACCTTTTCAAGCTCTCGAATCACCTTTATAGGCCCAAATGCCTTTTTCAAGACCATGAAATGCCATTTTAGGCCTAAAATTTTTTGTAAGGCCCTATTTTGACCTTTTTAGGCCCCTAAGATGCTTTTGTTTAGGCTCAAATGCCTTTTTCAGGCCCTTGAGACATCTTTTCAGGCTCAAATGCCTTTTTCAAGGCCCTATTTTGGCCTTTTCAAGGCCCTTCTTGACCTCTTTTGGCCATCGCAAGCTTCATAAGCATCTATCTCATCACACACCTAGAGAAAAGTCTCCAAATTTTATCTTGTTATTGTCTATCATGGTTATTAATATACACACAAATATTCTTGCCTGTGAGTCATGGTTACCCTTACTCTATGGATTGTATTGTTCCCACTTTTACAAGAGTCCAACCATTCCATTATTTATCACAAAAACACAAAAAATCCAAATCTATATCAAACATCCCAAAAAATTTAAATATTCAACAAAAACACAAAAACATCCATATATATTCCATAAAATCCCAAAAACAAAACATGACATTACATTACAAACAACATTAATTGTCCCTTTCATTACCACAACAAAAAGCACACACTTTTTATTCTGCTACGACGACAACAACAACATTTCATTTAACCAATAATGTTTGGCAAATTATTTATTTTGGCCTCCTTGGGGGAGGTGGAAAGACAACTTGTCCAATCAATGGTATTCCTTTAGACCCAGTCCCAGATGATGATGCCTCTGGAGTCATCCTCACACCTGCCCAAAGTGTATCCATTGGGATTGGGATGTTACCATGCCTCAAGAGGGTGTTTATCTGCTCCATAAAATGTTTCCTAGAGTATAAAACTCCTCTCTTTTGCTCCAAAGGGACCTCCTGGTGATATAATCCCATGTAATATGTCACCTCTCATGCAACCTTCATAGATTGCTCCATGACATCTTTCATTTCTACTCGTAGTCTTTCTGCTCTTGGAATAGTTGTTGTCCTCTGTGCAATATTGCATTCTCTTTCATATCTATTCACTAGCATTTTTGTTGACTCCCTCTCATATTTCATTGTATTCAACTAATTCTAGTACCACATAATGTGCACATTACTTGCATTTAGCTACTCTTGTGACCTCCACACTAAACTATTAGTTTGCACTGCTGACTCCATAAATGCTTCTACTTGCAACCATAGGAGCATTAATTCATTTTCACATCTCTCCATAGCCACTCTCTCAGCTACCAAAGTTGCCTCCATAGTCTCTACTCTCATTCACTCCATCATTAACATCATCCCTAGGCACTCAGCTTCCATCTATACACCATCCTCTCACGCTCCTTCAATTAGGCCTTGAAAGAATTTCACATCTTTCTCCATCTAGTTAGCCCATTATTTTTCTACTGAAAATGCTTTCTCCATCACCACCATTGCATCATGAGCCACTTGTACTGCAATATTAGATTGCAATGTTTGAAATGGACAAAATATAGACAACACTGGGTCACCCTTTTGTTCCCTAAAGCTTTGCATCATGTCCCCTAGACTTCTTTTTCCCTTCCTCCATTAGGCTATTGCTGGTCACATCATAGATATTTGTTCCCCTTCTAGTAGAGTCTCTTCTATAGAAGGCTGATCTTCTACACCCACTCCCTTTAACAACACTCCCACACTTGGTGAGTTTGTCTCCTCTTTTTCCCTCAACTCTATTTGTTTCAATTGATTCCGAGCTAGATTAATTTTGCTAGGCTCCACCATTACCTGATCACAATGCTGCATGCTTTGATGTGGCAAAGTTTCTCTTCCTTCTTGTTGGCTTCACTTTATGCCCTACTTCTACCCCCACAACCACTTCCTTTCTCCTTGGCTTTCATTTTCCTCTTCGCTCCATCCCCCCGTTCCTCCTTCTATCACCTCTAGCATTTGCTGCCTCTACTCTTGCAAATCCACCATTGGTATTTCAATCACAACTTAATTATTCACTCACACTTTTCTTATGCTTCAGCTAACACTTCTTGTTGCTGGGCTTTCATCAAATTTGCTCACCTTTTATATAACCAACAACATTCTCCATAGCTTCCATTAAACACTATCAATATCTTTGGCAATAAGTTTCAATACCCACCATCATAATAGTCAAGTTGAGAACCACCTTCATCCTTCCCACACCTTACCTCCCCTATAGTAATAGTATGCTATATCCTATCTCTTTCCACTAGCTTCTCATCTTGAAATTTTTATCCCCTCTATCTACTCATCCCAAGGTTATCTGCTACTCCTCATCCTGAGCCTTTTCAACTATCTTCTCATCCTGAGTTTGTCATTCACTTTCCACTTTGTAAATATCATGTTCAGTCTATTGTATATCCTCCAAAAGATTCTTTTTCCTAGACCCATTGTATATACCTTGTTTCCCCCATATCATTTCATGTTTTTCTCACAACCCATAGTTCTCTTGGTCATGTGCTTTAACAAATCCTCGTACGAGATCCCTTTTCATCAAAGTATTGTCTTAATTAGTTTTGATTTCCCATTTGATCCTAGTCCTCAATATTACCAATATATTCTTGTAGGATGCATCCTTCATCTCATTTGATCTTGGTCCCTTAGTATCTAGTCCTACCGATCTCTTTGGCAAAAGGTTACTTTTTCATGGATTTGCATTTTCTTTCACTTTATTTTATTTTTGGGTTTTCAAGTTTGGTTCTTAAAGTATCTCTTCCAAGTGATTTGGTTTTTTCCCTCCTCACAGTCACCATGCTTTTTTATATCATGGTGTGCTATGAATGGGGCAATTCAAGAGCAAGGTTTTGATCAGGGCTTTTTCATTTTCTTTTCTACTTGTGAGTCAATCGGATATGAACCTTGCATAGTCCAAACATGTGATTACTTGTGGTTACATGGTGCACTTGGGAAATATTATTTTCTTGTGGGTTACCCAATATCATTTCCACTCTAATTCTTGTAGGATTCATGTGTGATGCTGGGGCAATCCTTGCATGTTTTTTTCATGTTAGTCCTATGTAATATTGGTACAATGGCCTTGATGTTCTTAGTAACCTTGGCATATACCCAATATTCCTATATAAAAATAAGTGCTCAACTACATGGTGGTGCTCCCCTTTGGAAACACCCACACACTCAAGCTTCAATGGATTACTTCACACTCCCATCTTATCAAAACATCCCATCCTATCCAAGAATCCCATATAATCAATCTTACAATCATGATCTAATAGTTTTATCCATATCACAATCATATCTCCTATCAATCCCATGGTATCCAATCTTGTATCAATCATAATCATAGCTTGTGCATCATTCATAATCATAGCTCCTTCATCAATCATAATCATAGCTCATGCATCAATCATAATCATAGCTCCTTCATTAATCATTATCATAGCTCTTGCATCAATCATAATCTTTGTCATCACCAATCATAAATATTTGAATCATAATCTCCCCATATCTCCCATCTTCCAATCACTTCCTTGGGTTCAATTTAGAAAACCAATCACCCTTCCCCCCTCTCCCTATAGCTAGTGTTTTTATCCATTGGTTATCCTTGCACACAAGGTTTTCCTTTGTATCATTCTCTTGTAGTGAAAGTATGTGCTTCCTTAGGCCACCTCTCTTAGCCACTCTTAGTCCTCCTACTCACCCTTGATTCTTGTACCTTTCAAGATGCTTTTAGGCCTCCCTTTCTCTCCCCACCATCTTCTTGAGGGGGTATCACATAGTCCACTCTCTCCTCTTCTATTCAAGACTGGGGAAATCATGTTGCTTTCAAAGTTTTCTTCATGTCATCTATCTTCAAACTTCTTTGAAATAGTATTGTTCCAACACTATCTCAAAGAGGGGAAAAATATAGACAACTAAATATGATTACATCACTTAAGTAATCCTATTTAGTCATCTCCTAAGGCATCATTAATTAATTATTTAATATTTAATTAATCTATTGTCATCTCCTAGTTAATTAGTTAATTTAATTAACTATAGTCCAATTGATAAAATCAAATGATCACCCAAAATTAGTTTATCAATTAAATCCCTATTCCTATATTAAATTGAATTAATCCTCAAATCTATTCAATTTAATTCCATAACCCCATTTTATTAAATAAATCATTTAATAAAATATCTAAAATCCTAAAAGCCTCCCTAAACCCTATCCTAACCACTAATCCAACCCATTCACACATACTAACCTCACTTAGCCACCTAACTAACCCATCCCATCAAATCTAAGCCATCTACCCCCTAATCCCCCTCTAATCCAAGCCTAATCATTACTCTAACCCTATACACAACCTTAATCCTAGATTAAGAATTCATAACCCAATCCAAAGTCAAGACTTCCACCCACCTCCCATTTTAATATTCAAAGAGAGACTTCATCCTCCATTTTAAATTCAAAACTTCCACCCACTAACCATTTTAATATTCAAACAAAGACTTTATCCTCTATTTTAATATTCAAACAAAGACTTAACATCCTCTTTTAATATATTCAAATAAAGACTTAACCTACCTCATTAAATCCCAAACCACTTGCCTCTTAATCTCATCCTAAGCTAAGCCTAATTCCTTCCTTAAGCATGTGCACAACTTTAACTAAGGGTTAAGAAAGTCTTAAACCAAACCAAAGTCAAAGTTCCATCCTTAAAGTCTTGCATTCCTATACAAGAGCCTTAAATGCTCTTATATGACTTAAAGGCTCTTCGAAGACTTTTTACACCTATTTTCCACACCCATCCTCCCTTTTCTTCCCTCATAACTCCCTCTAACCACCTATCTTGACCATCTTCCCTATCCAATCCCTTTGTGGCACTTGTCACAAGGCTATAGATTTGAAGAAGCACAATCCATGTGTTCTCTTCTCCTTGCATCCTATCCCTCCTTAACCAATTCCTCTTCCTTGCATCCTAATCCTCCATCTCACTACCCCTTGGTCTATAAATGAAACCCTCTCCCTTCACAAATATCATCCACTTCTATGCTAATGTTATAATGCTATTTTGAGAGACCAAGGACTATCAAAATACTATCATAATGAGAAAATCCATCCACAAATCTATTTTGAATCATATCCTCCATTGAAGATTGAGCAACATCATTGAGCACACATCCCATCTTAGGGACACATCTATGCATCAAAGGGAATATTACTTGGTTTAAGAGGTTTACACGTTCTTAGGCTACTTTTGGTACTTTAATTCTCTTTCATCTAATCATATATGCGAGTTAAATCTGCTATTTTGAATGTTTTGGTTATTCATTGTATTCCTTTAAACACTAGTTTTACAACTCTACACTATTGAGTGGATTCCAGTAGGTCACAAGATCACCTAGAACCTTGGAGTTTATCCTAGATTAGCTTTTCAAGAGAGGAGTTTGAAAGGATTCCTACCATTAAGAATCATACAATATGATAGGACAATAGAAACTAGAAAGAGGGTCCTAACCATTTGAAATAGAAGAAAAAAACTTGTAATTTCAATAAATTTTGCATTCTATTACAAGTTCATAAAATTTTCTAAACTGTCACTACTCTAAGGTGCACAAGGTGTGTAAGGTTCCAAGGTGTTCTAGGTGCACTTTTTGGAGAGGTACACTTCTGTAGAGGTGCACTTTTTTAGAATTTGACACAAACTAGAAAATCTTGATCCATCATCTCCATTTCAGTGAGCTTTGAGATCTTCACTTAGTACACATGATTTCCTCAAACTTAGAAACTTTTGCAAGCCTCATAGTGACAAAGGATTCCCTCAAATTCTACCACTTCCATTCAACATTTCATCATCTTTCTTAGTTTTTCCTCTACAACAACCACCCATTATTCCACCAAATCCTCCATTGGCCTTTTTGGAAAATTCTTTAGACTCACCAATCAGCTTAACAAGTGTACTCAATGACCTTCCTAAGAATCCTAAGAATTTTTGTCTAAGGTTCATCTATGGAGAGATAAGAATAGCTAAAGATCACATCAAGGTATTCAAGAAAATTTGTAACCGAAAGTAGATTGCTAAAAAGAATGTGGTTCTTTTCTTATTCCCCTACTTACTGGGAGAAGTTTCCTTTAATTGGTATGTTAATTTACTGCCTAGATGCATTGCAAATTGGGATAATTTCAAAAAGTTGTTCTTGGAACAATTCAAAACTTTCATCAACCTAGCTATGATACATCATCAATTCATATCAATCAAAAGGGACCCAACTGAGAGGATCTCATGCTTCAACCATTTATTTCATATGGCATACCACAAGTTGGAGACACCATACAATATATGGGTTAAAGCCACAATTTAGATTTACCTTAATTTTATTTACCATCTTACTACTATTTTCTTGAGAAGAATTCTTGCAACAGATATCGACACATTTGACAAAGTCTTCTTGGAAGCAATTACCTTCACAAAGAAAGCCAATCCTAATGGAGGAGGATTGATGCTTCTAGCTCAAGATATTGCAATGACGTCTTCATATCCTCTTGAAGCACCCATGATGCCTAGCCAATTCATACTGATGAATCCAATTCCATTATAGTAGGAACCACTCTGCAAACCCAAGCTATAACATATCTAGGATATGAACCTCCAAAAGCTACCTTCTTTAAGCAAAAGGAAGCAACTTCTACTAAAGTGGAAAATAGTTTTTCTTGCAAGTTTGGTCAAATGAAAAATACCATGTCTCAAATGAATAATGATCTGACTCACTCAAGGTTTTCATAAGTATAGAATAACAACTTTCAGAGAAAAAATGTTGGTCCTTGCAATAACAACAATTATGGTCAGAACTATAATAGTAATTTCAATAGAAACAACAACGTAGTAAAAAATAATGGAGGAAACAATTGCAATCCTCTTGATCATAACAACAGTTTCCAAATGTAGAATCAATAATGAAATACTCCTCTACAATGGAAGCATTCTTGCAGATAACACTAACAATAATAATTAGTATGCGGACATCAATCAGTATGGCAATATTCAAAATGTACCTAAAAATGATGTTTTATATTACGATGGAAATCAATAAGTAAATTAGAATTCATGAGAAAATGATAATGTGCCTCCATACAATTTAATGCTATGCTACTAGAATCCTAAGATTCTGCAAAGAACATAGAAGTGGAACCACGAGTCAGTGAAGAATTTTCTTTCCTATTTAGTCAAGAACCAGATACACAACCAAAAGAGATGCTTTCTTTTGAAATGACAACCATAATACTTACAATCTATGAAGTCAAAAAGAACCTATGATAGATGGGATTCCTCCAACATTATAACTAACTCCTCTAGATCCAAGAGAAACTAATAATCTAGTACCAGTTGGACCCCCATATGGAGGAAACCAAAATCAAAACCAAGGAAATGTGCCTATGACCTTAAAAAATCCCACATGGTCAATCAAAAAGTATAGTGCAGTGGAAGACTTGAAATGAAAAAAAGGCTAACATGTCCATGTTGGACATGCTAAAAAATTGTCCTAATCAATGGGAAGCACTAATGAAAACATTGGATCATACGAATATGACCCCTAATGTGAATACCATTCTTCAAAAAATAGTCTCACAATAGGTTAATGCTTTGGAGGCCATGCGACTATGTTTAAAGACAAGGTTGATTTGCCTCCCTTTTTGCTTAGTATCAGGATATATTGGAAGAATCTCCAAAATTTCCTAATCTAATTGGGACCTTATTGTAATGTCATGCCATTGTAGGTAGCTCAAAGTTTGGGAGTTACTCCTCAGCCTTCCAATCAAATAGTGATATAATTGGACAAAATAGAAGTAAAAGTTATTATTGTCTTGAAAGATGTTCAAATATAGTTAATTTTTGATCCTTGCATTCAAGACATTATTGACATACATGTGGTGGAAATTCTTGAGACATATGGATTGTTACTAAGTAGAGAATGTACAAAATGCCTAAAATGATGGTTTTCTAAAATTTTTACTCAATTGTGGTTACCATGGAAAGGATTGAATAATTAGATCAAGATAGATGCAGAGCCAAAGTTAAAAATCATGATTACAAAATAAAATGCATCAAACAAGGTTGCATTCTTATAATTAGATTTGGGCTCTTATAAAGTAATGGATTTTGATAAAACTTCAACTAATCACAATGGAAGATCCATGATTCCCATCTCAAAAGAATAAAGTATGATGCAATTCATAGATAGCATGGTGGAAAACTTACAATGCCTATGTAAAGAAGAAAATCCAAATGTCTTACTTCTCCCAGGATTTTGCAGATTGAATAAAGTTAGTTATTTAGAGTTTGACTATTCATATTTCCAGGAAGTAGTCACTAAGGTATTAGCATAGATAATGTGAATAAAGAACAACCAAGTCCCAAAAGATGAACCCACATAATGTCAAAATTTTACAAACATATCTGAATCTGTGAAAAAAGTTGAAGAGGAAATTGAATATCTAAATGCATCATAGAATAATAACTCTTTAGATGGTGGAGGTTTGTCTTCTCCTCCACCAAGAATGATCAAAGTCCAAAGAAGGAGACATTACATAAGGGGATGTGCAGGATCATGTTCAACCAAACTATGGCCTTAAGTGGCAATGAAAAACCAACAAATTAGGGTTATGTCAACTTGACACATAATTTTAAAGTGGTTATAGAATTTATATTAAAAAGTTGTAAGAAAATAATCTATAGGAAATTGAATGTAGTTTCTAAACTACTAGGCCTTATTTGGAGAAAAAAATATTTGATTGGTCAAAAGTTTGGATTTTAATATAGTACTACAAAAATAAAAAGTAGGTGTATGTTTTTGACCACCTTAATCAAAATCAAATGACAATATTTTTTAATATAATTATAGATATAAAAAGTTGACTCATGTCCGCATGTGATGCATAGTTTGGGTATTTTTATTCCAATTAAATAATTAAATATGAAATTTTTACTAAATCATTTTTAGAAAAAAATCTCATGTCTGACCACCTTAACTAATTGAAAAATTTACCAAATTAAATTTTTTCCTTATACTGGGCAAAGCATAGAATGCAACACAACTTTTGGATTTAAAAAATGTTATATCGTTTTAAACTTATAGCTATTTTTTAATTAGTATTTCAATCAACACTTTACAATCATCTTCTTTGAAAATTAAATAATAAATACTTATCAAACTCAAAATTTGACAACAATTATATCAATGGAATCTAGAGAGTGTTATATAAAAAAAGCCCTTTTTGTTTCTTTCAATTTTGACAAAAATAACATTGTCAGATGGCTACCTGAATTTTGAGTGTTAGTGAAACCCTTCTCAAACACATTTTTTGGGTTGACCAAATAGGCTTGATAAATATTGAGCCTAATTAGATACTCAAAATAAAATTTAGAATCCGATCTTTAATCGGATACCCAATATGAAATTGGGTATCCAACACTGGGAGTTTTCCAATTGCAATTTTGGAGGGAAATTTGAGAGGAAAGACTTTCCAATTGCAATTTTGGAGGGAGGGAAATTTGAGAGAAAATAAAATTTCCAATTACAATTTTGGAGAGAAATTTGAGAGGGAAACTTTACAGGGTTTTAGAGGGAAATTTATTTGGGGGAAGTGTGGACATTAATATTATTATTACATATGATTATAATTATAATTATTAACTATTATTATTATATATGATTATAATTATTATTATATATAGTAATATGTATAATAATAATAATTAAATATAATATAGTTATAAATATATTTATTATTATAACTAAATATAATATAGTAATATATATGATAAATATTCTTATTATTAAATATATATAGTAATATTATATGACTATTATTATATATAATAATATATATGGTTATTATTATTAAATCTATAATCTAGTAACATATATGATTATTATTGTTATATAATCTAATAATATATTATTATTATATTAAAATATACAGTATTATATTATTATTAAATATAATATTGTCATGAAATGCATTCAAAGGGATCATAGGTTAACCTATGACCCATTTTGACGCATTTCATGACAACATATGTCCCTAGGGCCCCTAGTGACCCCTTTCAACGGATTCCTAATGGGTTCCTAGGGGCCCTAGGGCCCTTAGGGACATACTTTGTCATGAAATGCATTAAGAGGGGTCATAGGTTAACCTATGACCCATCTCGATACATTGGAACCAACCAAATGCATCCCTAGGGACCCTAAGACCCCAAGGGACATAGGTTGTCATGAAATGCATTGAGAGGGGTCATAGGTTAACCTATGACCCTCATAACACATTGGAACCAACCAAATGCATCCCTAGGGGTCTTAGGGCCCCTAGGAACATATGTTGTCATAAAATGCATCGAAAGGGTTATAGGTTAACCTATGACCCCTCTCGATACATTAGAACCAACCCCATGTTTCTTTAGGGGTCCTAGGTTAACTAATGACCCCTCTCAATGCATTAGAACCAACCACATTCATCCCTAGGGATCATAGGGCCCCTAGGGAGTTGTCATGAAATGCATTAAGAGGGGTCATAGGTTAACTTATGACCCCTCTCGACACATTGAAACCAACCAAATGCATCCCTAGGGGACCTAGGGCCCCTAGGGACATACGTTGTCATGAAATACATTGAAAGGAGTCATAGGTTAACCTATGACCCTTCTCAACACATTAGAACTGACCAAATGTGTCCCTAGGGGCCCTAGAACCCCTAGAGACATAGGTTGTAATGAAATGCATTGAGAGGGGTCATAGGTTAACCTATGACCCCTCTCAATGTATTGGAACCAACTAGATGCATCCTTAAGGGTCCTAAGGCCCCTAGGGACATATGTTGTCATGAAAATATGTTGAGGGGGGTCATAGGTTAACTTATGAACCCTCTCGATGCATTAGAACCAACTAGATGCATCCCTAGGGGCCCTAGGACCCCTGCAGACATAGGTTGTTATGAAATGCATCGAGAGGGATAATAGCTTAACCTATGACCCCTCTCAACACATTAGAACCAACCACATGCATCCCTAGGGGCCCTAGGGCCCCTAGGGACATAGGTTTTCATGAAATATGTTGAGAGGGGCCATAGGTTAACCTATGACCCCTCTCGACATATTGTAACCAAACAAATACATCCTTAGGGACATACATTGTCGTGAAATGCATTGAGACTATGACCCCTATCAATGCATTAAAACCAACCACATGTGTCCCTAGGGGTCCTAGGGACCCTAGGGACATACGTTGTCATGAAATGCATCGAGAGGGGTCATAGTTTAACCATGACCCCCGTCGATGCATTGGAACCAACTAGATGTGTCTCTAGGGGTCCTAGGGCCCCTAGGGACATACATTATCATGAAATGCATTGAGAGGGGTCATAGGCTAACCTATGATCTCTCTCAATGCATTAGAACCAACCATATGCATCCCTAGGGGTTGTAGGGCCCCTAGAGACATACGTTGTCATGAAATGCATCGAGAGGGGTCATAGGTTAACTTATGACCCCTCTCAATGCATTAGAACCAACCAAATGCATCCTTAGGGGTCCTAGGGCCCCTAGGGACATACATTTTCATGAAGTGAATCAAGAGGGGTCATAGGTTAACCTATGACCCCTCTCAATGCATTTGAACCAACCAAAAGCCTCCCAAGGTGTACTAGGACCCCTAGGGACATAGGTTGTCATGAAATACATTGAGAGGGTCATAGGTTAACCTATGATCACTCTTGACACATTAGAAACAACCAAATGTGTCCCTAGGGGTCCTACGACCTTTAGGGACATATGTTCTCATGAAATGTGTTGATAGAGGTCATAGGTTAACCCATGACCCCTTTCAACATATTGGAACCAATTACATGTGTTCCTAGGGGCCCTAGGGCTACTAGGGACATACATTGTAATGAAATGCATTGACAGGAGTCATAGGTTAACCTATGACCCCTATCAAAAAATTAGAACCAACCACATACATCCCTAGTGGCTCTAGGGCCCCTAGTGACATACGTTGTCATGAAAGGTGTTGAGAGGAATCATAGGTTAACCTATGATCCCTCTTGGCATATTAGAACCAACCAAATGCATCCCTAGGGGTCATAGGGCCCCTAGGGACATACATTGTCATGAAATGCATCGAGAGGGGTCATAGTTTAACCTATGGCCCCTCTCGACACATTGGAACTAACCAAATGCATCTTTAGGGGTCCTAGGGCCTCTAGTGACATATGTTGTCATGAAATATGTCAAGAGGGGTCATAGGTTAACCTATGATCCCTTTTGATGCATTAGAACCAAACACACGCAACCCTAGGGGTCCTAGGGCCCCTAAGAACATACATTGTCATGAAATGTGTCGAGAGGGGTCATATGTTAACTTATGACCCCTATCGATGCATTAGAAGAAACCAAATGCATTCATAGGGGTTCTAAGGTCTCTAGTGACATAAGTTGTTATGAAATGTGTCAAGAGGGGACATAGGTCAACCTATGACCCCTCTTGATGCATTGGAACTAACCACATGTGTCCTTAGGGGCCCTAGGACCCCTAGGGACATATGTTGTCATAAAATTCATTAAGAGGGGTCATAGGTTAACCTATGATGCCTCTCAATGCATTAGAACCAACCAAATGCATCCCTATGGGTCATAGGGCCCTTAGGAACATATGTTGTCATGAAATGTATTGAGAGGGGTCACATGTTAACCTATGACCCCTCTCGATGCATTTGAACCAACCAATTAGAACCAACCACATGCATCCCTAGGGGTCCTAGGGCCCCTAGGAACCTACATTGTCATTAAATGCATCAAGATAGGTCATAGGTTAATGTATGACCCCTCTTGACACATTAGAACACCCCTCTTGACACATTAGAACCAACCACATACATCCCTATCAGTCTTAGGGCCCTTGGGGATATACGTTGTCATGAAATGCATCAAGAGGGGTCATAAGATAGCCTATGACTGCTCTTGATGCATTGGAACCAACCAAATGCATCCCTAGGGGTCCTAGGGCCCCTAGGGACATATGTGGTCATGAAATGTGTCAAGAGGGGTCATAGGTTAACTTATGACCCCTCTCAACACATGAGAACCAACCACATGTTTCCCTAGGGGTCCTAGGGCCCCTAGGAACATACGTTGTCATAAAATGCATTGAAAGGGGTTATAGGTTAACCTATGACCCCTCTCGATACATTAGAATCAACCACATGTTTCCTTAGGGGTCCTAGGTTCCCTAGGGACATACGTCATCATAAAATGTGTTAACACTCTTGACACATTGGAACCAAGCAAATGCATTCGTAGGGGTCCTAGGGTCCCTAAGGACATATGTTGTCATGAAATGTGTCAAGAGGGGTCATAGGTTAACCTATGACCCCTCTCGACACATTAGAACTAATCACATGCATCCCTAGGGGTCCTAGAACCCCTAGGGATATACGTTATCATGAAATACATCAAGAGGGGTCATCAGATAACCTATGATCCCTCTCGATGCAATAGAAATAATCATATGCATCGCTAGGGGTCCTAGGGCTTCTAGGGACATACGTTGTTGTGAAATGTGTCGAGAGGTGTCATATGTTAACCTATCAGCCCTCTTGATGCATTAGAACCAACCACATGCTTCCCTAGGGGTCCTAGGGCCCCTAGGGACATATGTTATCATGAAATGTGTCAAGAGTGCTCATAGCTTAACCTATGACCCCTGTTGATGCATTAGAACCATCCAAATGCATCCCTAGGGGTCCTAGGGTCCCTAAGGACATACATTCTCATGAAATGCATCGAGAGGGGTCATAGGTTAACCTATGACCTCTCTCAATGCATTGGAATGACAAACATATGGTTCATTCCAATGCATTGAGAGAGGTCATAGGTTAACCTATGACCCCTCTTGATGCATTAGAACCAAGCACATGCATCCCTAGGGGTCCTAGGGCCCCTAGAGATATACATTGTCATGAAATACATCAAGAGGCGTCATAGGTTAAACTATGACCCCTCTCAATGCATTAGAACCAACCAAATGCATCCCTAAGGTTCCTAGGGCCCCTAGGGACATATGTTGTCATGAAATGCATCAAGAGGGCTCATATGTTAACCTATGACCCCTCTTAACACATTGACTCCAACCAAATGTGTTCCTAGGGGCCCTAGGACCCCTAGGGACATAGGTTGTCATGAAATACATCGAGAGGGGTCATAGATTAACCTTGGAGCCCTCTTGATGCATTAGAACCAACCAAATGCATCCCTATGGGTCCTAGGGCCCTAGGGACATATATTATCATGAAATGCATCAAGAGGGCTCATATGTTAACCTATGACCCCTCTGAACACATTGACTCCAACCAAGTGTGTCCCTAGGGGCTCTAGGACCCCTAGGGACATAGGTTGTCAGGAAATACATCGAGAGGGGTCATAGGTTAACCTTTGAGCCCTCTTGATGCATTAGAACCAACCAAATGTGTCTGTAGGGTTCTTAGAGCTCTTAGGGAGATACATTTTCATGAAATGTGCCAAGAGGGGTCATAGGTTAACCTATCACCCCACTGGATGCATTAGAACTAACCAGATGCATCCCTAGGGGTTGTAGGGCCTCTAGGGACATATGTTATCATGAAATGCATCGACACATTAGAACTGATCACATGCATCCCTAAGGGTCCTAATGCCCCTAGGGATATATGTTGTTGTGAAATGTGTCAAGACCTATAACCCCTCTCGACACATTAGAACCAACCACATGTATCCTTAGGGTTCCTAGGGCCCCTAG
This sequence comes from Cupressus sempervirens, assembly GCA_028749045.1. Taxonomy (NCBI): domain Eukaryota; kingdom Viridiplantae; phylum Streptophyta; class Pinopsida; order Cupressales; family Cupressaceae; genus Cupressus; species Cupressus sempervirens. The sequence goes on along the minus strand of CM053783.1, from coordinate 522,044,991 downwards.
GGACATAGGTTGTCATGAAATGCATCATGAGGGGTCATAGGTTAACTTATGACCCCTCTCGATGCATTGGAACCAACCACATGCGTCCCTAAGGGCCCTAGGGCTCATAGAGACATACGCCATCATGAAATACATAGAGAGGGGTCATACGTTAACTTATGACCCCTCTCGATGCATTGGAACCAACCACATGTGTCCTTAGGGGTTGTAGGGTCCCTACGGACATACATTGTCATGAAATGCATCGAGAGCGGTCACAGGTTAACCTATGACCCCTCTCAATTCATTAAAACCAACTAGATGCATCCCTAGGGTTGCTAGGTCCCCTAGGGACATATGTCATCATGAAATGCATCCAGAGGGGTCATAGGTTTACCTATGACCCCTCTCAATGCATTTTAACCAACCAAGTGGGTCCCTAGGGACATAGGTTGTCATGAAATGCATCAAGAGGGGTCATAGGTTAACCTATGACCCCTCTCGATGCATTAGAACCAATCAAATGCATCCCTAGGGACATACATTGTCATGAAATGCATCAAGAGGGGTCATAGTTTAACCTATGACCACTCTCAATGCATTAGAACCAACCGCATGTGTCCCTAGGTGTCCTAGGGCCCCTAAGGACATAGGTTGTCATGAAATGCATTGAGAGTTCTCTATGTATTGGAATCGAACAAATGAATTCCTAGGGGTCTTAGGGCCCCTAGGGACATAGGCTATCATGAAATGCATCGAGAGGGGTCATAGGTTAACGTATGACCCCTCTTGATGCATTAGAACCAACAACATGAATCCCTAGGGATCCTAGGGCCCCTAGGGACATATGTAGTCATGAGATGCATTAAGAGGGGTCATAGGCTAATCTATGACCCCTCTCAATGCATTAGAACCAACCACATGCATCCCTAAGTGTCCTAGGGCCCCTAGGGACATATGCTATCATGAAATGCATCGATACCTTGTCGATGTATTTTAGAACCAACCAAATGGATCATAAGTCATAATAACAACAACAACAACAATAATATATGTTGTTATATTTAATAATAATAACATATATTAATAACATATATAATAAATTACGTTATTATATTTAATAATAATATAGTAAAAATAATAATAATATATATTAATATATATTATAATAATTATATATATAATTATAATATATATTATTATTATATTTTATATTATAATAATAATGATATTATAATAATAATATTATTAATATTATAATATATATTATATTAGTATTATAATATATATTATTAATATAATAATAATATATATATATACATATTATTGTGATATTTATAGATAATAATAATAATAATAACATATATTATTATATTAATAACAATATAATATAATAATCACATATATTAATAATAATAGGTCATAATAATATATAATACATAACAATAATCCTAAATAATATTACTCATCATACATTCCCCTTAATTCCCTTCAAAAATTTGGCATCGATATTGGATATCTGATCTAAAATCGAATATTCAATTAAATTGGCATGATTTTCCCAAATTACTCCCTCTCACTACAAACCCAAAAAAATCACTTTTTGTGGACCATTTTCATGGGTTTTGGGAAAGCTCATGTTTTGAGGCCCAAATGATTGAAAAAGGTTTAATAATATATCATTAGGTGTCTGATATTGTCATCTAAATGGGGAGTGGTAGTCGTCAAAAGGCTAGATGCAAAAGAAAGGTATCTAATGAAGACATTGCAACATATAGGGAAAGGGACAAGGTAAATTACTAAAAGAAAAGACAAGGTATGTTAAATGTGAGTGAAGTTGGTAATGAATTGGTCGAAGGTGAAATCATAGAATTAGATAATGAATATGTGTAGTTGGGGAATGAAAATGAACCAATTGATAACGATAATGCCAGGATTGAAAATTTAGAGAACGCAAATTTGGAGGATGAAATGCTATTAGGTCATAATGTAAATTGCATGATTGACCATGCTGAACATGACAATGCACAAGAACCTTACATATCTCCTAATTATAATCAGCATGAAGGTTCTAGAACACCAAAATGGATAATTAAAATTGATGAAATGATTATTACCAATTTGGAAGGGAAAAAATTAGAAAGAACCATTTGGTTATGGGCTTCAAGACTATATAAGATGTTTTTCAGAAAAAAAATAGTGGTGGAGCAATGTTAGCTTTTAATGCACTTATTAAGGATGCAAAAGATGAGACCTAGCTTTCCAAATTGAAGATTCATGTCAATAAAAAATTGGAAAGAAATGCCATTATTATGAAGAATCTTTTCAGTGCTATCAATAGCATCGAAAAAAATAGCAGGGAGAAGGATAAGAGAGCTGCTCAAAGGGTTATTACAACCTCTTTGGTAAGTCATCATTTGAGAAAGGGTAAATATATGAGAAAAACTTCTATTGACTTGAACCTAAATCAAACTACTTTGAGAATAGCACTTAGTAGACGAGAGAGAATTGATGATCCTCTTCAAAATGAAACATGGGCTTTTGGTGGAAGACTTCCACATTTTGATAAGAAGCTATCCAATGATGTGAAGGAAGAAATTATGCAATTTTGGAACTCTAGCTCAAGAGTATCACCCAATGCTAAAGACATGTTAAAGTTGAGAATTGGCATCAGAGACCGCATGCCATATCCTAAACATTATTTGGAGGTAAGTCAAACTATGTTGTTCAAACAATTTAGAGAGAGTCATCCAAGTCTTTATATATCACAAAGGGATTTTCAATCTTCGAAGCCATTTTATTGTGTTCCAGTTAAAATTCAAAATACATGTTATTACAGATATCATGTCAAATTTTCTATGCACCATGAACTATTACACTCCATCCATTCTACTTTGCATAGTAAAGAAATGTTGGAGAATTGTGGTGCTAGTGAGCTTCCAAAATCATCAAGAGACTTGCTAGATTAATTTATATTATGTAGAGTTGATGGTTGTTTATTTTATAGAAATGCTTTCTTAAATGAAAAGTGTTTAGAATGTGGTGGCTTATCAAAGTTTGACACATGTTTCCATGAGGGGTCCAAACAAGATCTTGGAAAGACAATAGTAAAAAAAAGTATATGAAATGGTGAAATACACATTGAAGAGTGGTGGTGAGGGCTCTAGATGTGAATTGGTTGCAAAAGAAATCACTGTAGCTAGTTTTATTTTAGGTTTCAAGACAAATCTTTTCTAAAAGTATGCAAGACATAGTCATAGGTCTCAGTGGTTGGATCAACAATTTATAATATGTAAGGAGACTTTTCTCATTGGCACTATTATATCAGTTTTTTACTTTGCTAAGAACTACATATTGTAACCTTAAAATGAGACATAATCTAAGTATTACAACTCCATTTAGATTGCTATTTTCATCCACATAACATATAGACATGACCTTGATAGTGTGGAAGTTAATCATAAGATTATTAGAGAGTATCATTTTTATATGAGTGATGATTGATCTCACTCTCATGAGTTTGTGAAACATTGTTTTGAGAATTATTTTTATTTCTTATAGGATCATGCAATTTCTATGGATAGACATATCATTTGGTCAGATAATTGTATAGGTCAATTCAAGAATTCTCACATGTCTTATTGGTTGTGTAGGATGCACATAGAGAGGGGGTTGCCTCATATTTGGAGTTTTTTTGAGTTTGGCCATGGGAAAGGGGAGCATAATGGAGTATGGGCATGTGTGAAGAGAGCTCTAGTTAAGGAGTAATTGAAGATTTAAGGAGCAGAGCTTCTTGATGCTCCTAGCATTGTTGATTGGTGTAGTTTAGCATTATCATAGGGAGGGACTCTTGATTTAGTGGTACATAGGTTCTTTTGGTTGGTTGAGGAAGGGTCCATAGGTGATAGATCAAATTGTGCTATAGTGAGAGACCCATAAAAAATGCATTCATTACGGAGCTCTGATTCTAGTACATGGACCATTTGGACATGACAACTAGCTTTCTTTTGTCCTAGTTGTTTTCAGTGTGATTGGGATCATTGTGAGTCAAGTGAGTGGTGGTCACATGGGCTCCACATTATCTTACTCCATTTTCTATCATATCCTCTATTATAAATGATGACATGGAAAGTTCACTTGATTATAACCATCTATTAGATCTTCTTCAGCCAGGACATGTCTTTGCATTGGTTGCACCATAGGGGAATGATGAGAAATCTGATTATTGGTTAGCATGTTGTGTAAGAGGTAAAAAAAACTTGCACAACCAATCAAAGATGATGATGGATTCACATATCCTACTAGTTTAGTGGTTGTCACTAGAACATGGCTTTGGACATACATACTTAGAAGGAATGGAATTCCTATATTTGAAGATTATCAAAAGCACAAAATAATTCTCATATATTTACATATTATTATAGCAAAAAATGTAAAGTTGTTGAAGCATCAAGGAAGACCAAAATTAAAAGAAATTTTTACTATTACTAATGCTGATCATGAAGCCCTATTGGAGACCCTAAAATAGAGAGAGGACCCTACTGGAACACTCGACTAGATATATTTACTTCTTATGTTATTTTCTTCATAATGATTTAGTGAACTGATGATTATCTTGTTTAATACAATAAGTTACTAATATTTTTTATGATATTGGAATGTAGGTACATCATGAAGAGTAGCCATGCATGAAGATAAAAAGCTAAATAAGGAGCAGAACGAAGAAAAATCTATTCTATTTTTGACACTACAATTTTTGACAATACTTTTATTGATACTAAAATTTTTGACACTACTATTTTTGACACAAAAATTTTTGGTAGTTGTGTATTGATGTAATAATTATGAAACACTTGATATATTGTAAATGTAAACTTTTTGATTTAGTGTAAGAAACAAAGATGATTTTACTTAATGCGCTTTATGTGGTGGGACCTAAAAAATGATGATTTTAATACATATTAACACTAAACATGCATTGTACCAAATGCCAAAAATTTGAGAGAGGTAAAAAATAATATTTTTTCTTTTAATAATAACCCTAGTGACACCCTTGTTCGGGCTGTGGAGACCCTCCTTCGTCTACGGCCACCTTGTACCGAGGAGTCTTCAAGGTGCTCTAAGTGCATTTTGAGGTCAATCTTGTAAGGGTTGTAACTCAAAGCTCTTGAGGGCTATCCATGAAACATAAAATTATATAGGATGGTCATGCCAAGGACTAAAATAACCTATCTCATTTTTGAAAGATCATATTCCATTTAGATTCAACACAATGATCTCGCTTGATGCCAAAACTCACAGTGTGCCTTAGTTCATAGGTGCACCATAGTGCAACTTTGAAATCATTGATCTTTGCATTGAATAATCAATTCCATTAGCTTAAAATGGGTAGGTAAGCCCTAGTGACACCCTTTTTCTAGCTACGAAGACCATCCATCGTTTGTAGCCACCCCGTACCGAGGAGTCTCCAAGGTGCTCTAAGTGCATTTTGAGGTCAATCTTTTGAGGGTTGTAACTTAGAGCTCATGAGGGCTATTCATGAAATGTTGAATGCTATAGGATGGTGATGTTGAGGCCTAAAATAACCTATCTCATTTTTAAGAGATCACATTTTTTTTGAATTTGGTACAATGATCTCGCTTAATGCCAAAACTTGTAGTGTACCTCAATTCACAGGTGCACCACAACATAACTTTGAAATTGATGATCTTGGCATTGAATTATTAGTGCCATTAGCTCCAGATAGGTGGGTGAACCCTAGTAACACCTTTTTTTTGGTCATGGAGACCATGCATCATCCGCGACCACCCCATACTGAGGAGTCTCCAACGTGCTCTAAGTGTGTTTCAAGGTCGATCTTCTGAGGTTGTAGCTTAGAGCTCATGAGGACTATCGATGAAATGTTGAATGCTATAGGACGATGATGCCAAGGACTAAAATAACCTATCTAATTTTCAAGAGATCACATTCTGTTTGGATTCAACATAGCAATCTTGCTTGATATCAAAACTCACAGTGTGCCTTTATTCATAAGTGCACCATAGTGTAATTTTGAAACCACTAATCTTGGCATCAAATTGTTAAAGCCATTAGCTTTGGATGGGTGGGTGAACCCTAGTGACACCCTTATTCTAGCCATAGAGACCATCCATCATCTGCAGCCACCCCATACTAAGGAGTCTCCAAGGTACTCTAAGTGCATTTCAAGGTCAATCTTCTGAGGGCTATAATTCAGAGCTCGCGAGGGCTATTGATGAAATTTTGAATACTACAAGACAGTAATGTCAATGCTGAAAATAACCTATCTCATTTTTGAGAGATCACATTTTTTTGGATTCAGCACAATGATCTCGCTCGATGCCAAAACTCGCAGTGTGCCTTAGTTCATAGGTGCACTACAATGTAATTTAGAAACTGCCAATCTTGGCATTGAATTTTCAGCACCATTAGCTCTAGATGGGTAGGTGCACCCTAGTGACACCATTTTTTTAATTGTGGATACCATCCATCATCAGCGGCCACCCCATACTGAGGAGTCTCCAAGGTGCTCTAAGCGCATTTTGAGGTCAATCTTTTGAGGGTCGTAACTTAGAGCTTGTGTGGGATATCAATGAAATGTTGAATACTATAGGATGGTGATGCCAATGCCTAAAATAACCTATCTCATTTTCAAGAGATCACATTCCATTTGGATTCAACATAATGATCTCGCTCAATGCCAAAACTCGTAGTGTGCCTTAGTTCATAGGTGCACCACAATGTAACTTTGAAACTGCTGATCTTTGCATCGAATCGTTAGTGCCATTAGCTCTAGATGGATGGGTGAACCCTAGTGACACCATTGTTCTAACCACAAAGACATCCATTATCTATGGCCACCCCATACTGAGAAGACTGCAAGGTGCTCTAAGTGAATTTTGAGGTCTATCTTTTGAGGGTCATAACTTGAAGTTCGTGCGGGCTATCAATGAAATGCCAAATGATATAGGATAATGATGTTGAGGCCTAAAATAATCAATCTCATTTTTGAGAGATAAAATTCCATTTGGATTCAACATAGTGATCTCACTCGATGCCAAAACTCGCAGTGTGCCCAAGTTCATAGTACACCACAACGTAACTTTGAAACTGCTAATCTTGCCATTGAATAATTAGTGCCATTAGCTCCGAATGGGTGGGTGAACCCTAGTGACACCCTTGTTCTAGCTGTGGAGACCATCCATCATCCATGGCCGCCCTATACTAAGGAGACTCTAAGGTGCTTGAAGTGCATTTCAAGGTCAATCTTCCAAGGGTCATAACTTGAAGCTTGTGCAGGCTATCATTAACCCCTTACCAAGTTTGGTGAACTCGTCTAATTAAGAATTTAAAGTTATAGCAAAAATTGCTCAAAATTAAAAATTTTGCAACTTTTACAACTTTGTCAACTTTTTCTTGCAAAGTAAAAATGAGTGAAAAGTGTCAGTTAGGGTTTTGAGCACGACCATTCAAGGTTGGAAACACCTATATAAGGTGTGAAATGATAGCATGTGTTAATGAAGCTAGTTTTGTTAAGTGGATCAGTATGTGTAATCTGATCAATGTGAGAAATGTACAGATGTTATTCATATGGATATGGTATTGGGGAACCAAGTTAAAAAGGTTTGATCCAATCAAGTCTCTTAAGTTGGGATATTTTGAGCTTATATTGAAATTGAAAAGTTGTAGTATGAGGATAGCAACAAAGTGAAGGTCTAGTTATCAAAGATTATGAGTCTAGGAATGAGTTCATGGTTGGGAATAGAAACCATTTTTGAGGAGTGGAGTCCTTAAGTGTGTTGAGATTAGATTTGAAGCCAAGAGTTAGTTTCAAGGTTGAAGGTGGAGTTTAAAATTAGATTTGGGGTTATGTGAACCTTGTGTAGGAGGTTAACAAGTGTGTTTATGTCATGATAACACTTCAAATTAAAAATTGCATCCAAATTTAATAATAAAATATGTTAAAATGTTATTCCCAAATTATTTCATTTGAATCAAATATAAAAAACATGATCAAAATTAATGATATTCCATAAACATGAACAATACACACGATCCACAATAAATTGAACAATACTAGGTACTAAATTAATATGTATATCATTGTGCACATAAATGACAAAAATATATATCAAAATACATGTATCCATAGACACATTACACAAATATATATCAAAGTTCATGTATCCATAGACAAATTATACAAATATATATCAAAATACATAGATCCATATACAAAATGTGGCTGATCATGCCATCAGAATATGTATAATATTAATGTTTCTATAAACAATGTGACATATTCCATCTCAAAATCTCTCATGATGCATCCTATGAAAACTATACTATCCTAGGCTACTAGTGGATGATCAAAATGCAGCCTCTTCACTGCACTAGTTGGATCAGATGCCTCCTACATAAACAAAAAAGGAAAATCCAAAGTTAGACTAATAAATTTATATTATTCTTTGTATTTAACATTGAATTACTCAAATGCATAATGATACTTTTTTTTATGATATCTTATACTATTAAACTTTCATAATAAATACCTCTCTCATTGACCTCTTGCATTGGTCAGGAATCCTCTTGTATGCCCTCAACAATGCTTGTACCTCACTGATTGTGACCTATTTATGATATGTTTGTCAGATGAATCTACAACTTAAACTATAACATTATAATTCATAGCATGCTAAATTTATAACATGTTTAATCAAGAATTCAAACTACAACTTACTAGTATAGGCTCCTCCTCAAGATATAGTGGCTGCATCATCAAAGATATAAAACTCTCCTATCCAACCTCATGTGCACTAGGAGTTTCCTATGAGATACAAAATAGTAGTTATTAATATCATGAAAACTAGTTTTGAATTTATTTATGAAGATAAAAAAAATAAAAAATAAATGATACTTATACATACAATGGGGCTCTTAGTGCGAATGGAAATGCCTGAGCATCTACAACATAGAATCTGAATGGGTTCATTGCCAGTAGCCATGCCCTATACAATAAAGAATGTAATTAAATTTCATTACCACAAAAATTTTACAAGAATTCATTGATATTTAATCAAATAAAAAACACCTAATTACCTTTCCTTTGTCAATGGGTCCTAGCTCATCCCCCACACTTTGTTCCCCAGGGATAGGTGGTACTTGCAAGATAATAGAAAGATTAGAAACCATATATGCTACAATATGAAATAGAAAAAATAATGAGAACACAACATAATGTACCATATATGTCTCAAGGAAAAATGAAATAGCCAAGAGCGTGGTATCATTAACCTATCTCAGCTCCTCTTCAGTCATCAACTAAACATGAATGAAGATCACATACATGTATAATTCAGTATGGCTTAAAAATTAAAATTACTCTATTATAAAAATTAACTTTAAATCTCATATTTCATAATAAAAAAATGTATACACATACCAACATAGAAGGAGTCTATGCCTTTGCATGCCCCTCCTCTCTCACATCAAGTTCTGTAGCCTCTACATGTGTATCTAGTGTATCCTCATCTAATACAAATTGATACTTAGGAAGATCACCTATGGGACCCAAAAAATATTCTTGCATGTAATGCAAGTATGAGGCACACAAATGTGTGATGAGCTAGCTGATGATGAACTCATGCTACCATCATCAACACGGGGAGGCAAGACTAACCTAGCTTGAGATATCAATAGGCTACTCAGTCTATGGATGGCTCTAATGGTATAAGAGCTAGCCTCTATGATGATATCAGGATGCTGCACTCAAGGAGGGGGGGAGACATCAGTAGGGGACAAAAGTGCCAGATTTCTTCTACTAGGAAGAGGGTCCTGAGGAGTTCCTAGTCCTACACCCATGTTGAGATTCATACTCCAATAGTTCACCTTGAGTTTCAACACAAATTTTGCATACAAAATTTCTAAGGAAATAAAATGGCACCTCTAAATTGCTATGTAGAGGGATGTCAAAAACCATCCACCAAAAATCTGAAAAGTTTGCATGCATGGCATCATTTGTGCACCATGTAATTGATAGCTTGGGTTTTTTGTGGTCAACTAGTAAATTGGTTTTTGGGTTCACAAAAAGGGCAACCAAATCATCTTTACTTATATTGAGGGCTACAACCTCATCATAGTCCAACCCATCATCAAACATCTCATGCATTTCATCATGCTAATGAAGAGCGACATTTTGTTCCTCGAGAAGTGTTTCAATGTTATCCACTATGGTGTTTAACGTGGATAACATAGGAGCTAGTGTGGGTACAATATTATATGTTGTTCATAAAGTCCTTAATTTAGTGAGATTTTCAAATATCAAATCCTCGATTCAAGGAGGGTTTTGAGGGCGTAAAGGATCATTTGGTGGATGATTTTGCAAGGGCATTGGATTGTTTGGTGAAGGGTTATGAGGAACAATATTCCTTTCCTTAGAATCATCATTTTGGTTAGCCATACCTATTAATTCACAAAACATAATTCATATTAAAAAATCTAAATTTTAACGATTAAAAACCTAAATTCTAACAAAGTCAACTAAAACTAACAAATTTATAATACAATTTGATAAATTTATACTAAAATTGATTAAAAAGATAAAAAATACCTATTATTGCATATCTAATTACAAAATGGATATCCGAGCTCAAAAAATACTATATCACTGTCAAAATAGCAACCCTTGGGGGTTGTGTTTAAAAAAAATAATAGTATAGTTATTGGGTAACCGATTTGATATCAGATACTTGATATTATCAGATATCTATTTTATATTATATATCCAATATCAAATCGGATACTCAATAAGGGTTGGGGCCTACTTTCTAGGTTTGGTACTAGGATGGGTGAAAAAAAGTCAAAGCAGATTTTGAAACGCTTTTAGATGTTTTCAAACTCTATTTTTTTCACATTGCCACTTTTTGGCACACCATGATCTTGCACATACCCATAAAAGGTCAAAGGTGAACTTCAATAGTCATTCATCTTAAGCCTAAAATGGATAAAATTACATAATTGATAGGGGAAATTTAGGATAAACAAGAAAAACATATGCCCTTGATATCAAGGACCAACAATGGGAAATCATCAAGTCCACCCGGCAAGAGATTACAATGGGTTCCAAAAAAAAATCCTTTAAAGTATAAGTAAAAGAAAAGCTATAGATAATAAGCATAAGTCTATAAAGCCCAAGGAAGAACCCATTTGGACACTTAGGTTTGATGGCTCTAAGTGCAAACTAGGAGCCAATGCATGTATTGAGTTAATCAACCCAAAAGGTAGGTTTTTCTACGTAGCATATCAATTATAGTTTAGATGTGCTAATAATGTTGTAGAGTATAAAGATTTGATTTGAGGACTTCTCTTTGCATTAGAGAAGGGGATCAAAACTCTCATAATTGAAGGATACTCCTAGTTGGTGATAAGACAAGTGAAATTGATATACTCTTGCAATGATAGGAGGTTTCTTGCTTATCGAAAGAGAGTATGGGATCTAATAGATGAATTTGAAGCTCTGAGCATAAAGTCCATTCCAAGGAGAAAAACATGGTAGAAAATTCCCTCACCATTTCATCTAGCACATTACAACTAGTCAAGAGAACAAAATTGAAAAGATTTTTAGTAGAACTAGTTACTGCCCCATCCATCTTGGACAATATTACAAACTTCCAAGTCTTTCACGATGATTAACATATACTCAAAATTTTCATGTGAAATGGACACTTTAAAGGTCAAGAGATTGATGATACTCTAGGTGAAAAACTTAAGGATGATGAACTTGAAGATGAAGATGGGACCCTAAACTTGAAAACCAACACTATCCCTAAGGGGATGTTTGAGGTGGAGTGTATTTTTGATTGCAAAAAATCAACACTTAACAAAAGAATGGTCAAAGAAAAGGAGATTGAGGAATGCGATTCATATAGTTTGGCTATCGATGAAGATCTTAAAATGATAAGATTTGGCAAGGTGTGCAACACTCAAGAAAGGGAAGATATGCACCAATTTCTTACATAATACAAGGATGTCATTGCTTGGAGCTATGAAGAGCTCAAAACATATGATCTTGAAATCATCAGGCATGACATTCCATTGAAACTAGCTACCAAACCTTTTCGTCAAAGGAAAAGATCTGTTAATTCCATTATCAAAATCTTGATAATGAAGGAATGAAATGTCCCCTTTCTAATTTTATATGATATTTAAAGCCTTTAATAAAGTTTTTAAAATCAAACAACCAATATTTCAAAGATGCACCAATTTCTCAATAAAACCCAAATCAGGTATGCCCGAAATAGTGCCAAAAACTTCACAGCTTCACATATTATTAATAAATCTAAAGGTGGGTATTTTTATAAAAATTTCACCAGAATAAAAGCCTACAAAATGAAATTTCTATATCTTTATAGCATTTACACAATAGCTCCCAAACAGAGTACAAAAAAAATGCTCATTGGACTCCCAAAAATAACACAAAATAGCTTGGAAACACCACAAAACACTAATAATATATCACAGAAGTATAACAAAAAAAAAAAACCTATATTCAGATCTATTTTAATATCTTAATGTCTAAAATATAGTAGCAACCCAAACTGATATGAAATACTCAACTAGAAACACCAAACTCTTACAAAAAAACCACACTCGAAAACTCACAAATTTGCACTATTTAGCACAAGGGAAAACTCTGCATGAGCTTGCACATGGAATGGCTTTAAAATCTCATATTTAGCCTTCATAGAAACCTAAAAAGTCTCATCCTTGGGTCTCCTTCTCCACAAGTTTGGCAGCCTCTGAAGAACAACAAAGTAATGAGCAAAAATCAAGTTATCGAATGAGCCCAAAATGCCTCCAAATCCCTTAAAAGAAGACATAACCCTAACTCATGACCAAGAGGGATTAATAAAAAATATTTTAATAATAATTTTTATTTATTAGTCCATTGGTTTCCAATTATTAGCCCCTTTTGCCAAAACTTCACCTTTTTGAGCTTGCCTACCTTAGCAAAGATTTTTATTTTTAATTATTTGAAAGGGGACATGAGAAGTCCTCCCCTCCCAAATATTTTTTGTCCTCAAGAAATAAAGGTTGGAATGCTCAAGAATATGTGCTCCTTCCCAAGTTGAATCCTTCAATGGTAATCCTTTCCATTTGACCAAATGCTCTATGATGCTCCTATTTCTCAATCTTTTCTCTTTTGTATCCAAAATCTCTTCTGGTATCAAAACTAATTTCCCTTCATCATCAAGAGGTGGTAATTCTGTAGATACTATGGTTTGCTAGCCTAGAACCTTCTTCAAGAAAGATACATGGGAAACATTATATATTTTTCTATTTGGTGGGAGCTCCAATTCATAAGCTACCTCTCCTACCTTCTTGATGATCTTATAAGGCCCATAGAACTTTGGCTTGAGCTTCTCTACCCCACTCCTCTTCAAGGTGCTTTTCTTATATGGCTGTAACCTGACAAATACCAAATCTCCCACCTAAAAAGATCTTTTAGCCCTTTTCCTATCAGCATACAACTTCTGTTGGTTTTGTGCATGTTGTAGATTATCCTTGAGGGACCTTATTATGTCTTGGCTTTGCTTGATGAAATCACCTGCTGCAGGTACTCTACTATCTAAAAGTACTAGATCAACAAAGGAAAGGGCATCATAACCATAAAGAGCATGAAAAGGAGGCATACCGATAGACATGTGATGAGATGTATTGTAACAATACTCCCCTAGGTGCAACCATTTCACCCAAGCTTGTTGTTGATTTGAAACATAGTTCCTCAAATATCCCTCTATCCATTTATTAACTATCTCTGTTTGTCCATTTGTTTGAGGGTGATAGCTAGTACTGTGAGTGAGTTTAGTTCCTACCAAATGAAAGAGCTCCTTCCAAAAAGAGCTGAGGAATCTACTGTCCTGGTCACTGACAATGTTTCTAGGCAAGCCATGTTAACTAAAAATTTCCTTGAAGAGCAATTCAGCTACTTGTGATGTATTGAAATTAGATGTGATAAGAAAGAAATGTGCATACTTAGTTAGTCTATCTACCACCACATATATGCAATCCTTACCTTGAACCATGGGCAACCCAGTGATGAAGTCCATGGAAATACTTTCCCATTTTTGTTCAGGAATAGGAAGTGGCTGCAACAACCTTACAGGAAAATTTTGTTCACTCTTGCTTTGTTGGCATACCATACATTCCTTAATGTGTTTAAAGACATCCTCCTTCATACCCTTCCATGAAAACCACTCTCAAATTTTCCTATATGTCTTTAAGTATCCTTGATGACCAGCCAAAGGTGTGTCATGAAAGGCCCTCAATATCCTCTCCTTAGTTTTTGATCCTGGCACTAAGAAGATCTTGTTATTGTAATAAATAAATTCATCAACAACCTTGTACCTATTATCATCCACTAACTTATCCAAAATATTGGTGGCAAAGGAATCTTTATCATACTCTAAAATTATGGAGACTTTCCAATCAGTAGAGATAGATGTTAAAGAACACAAAGTGGGCTTCCTTGAGAGAGCATCAACAACCACATTATTCTTTCCTTTCATGTATTCAATAACAAACTCATAAGCTTGCAATTTTCTTACCCATTTTTGTTGATGATCATTCAAATCCCTTTAGTTCAAGAAGAACCTGAGGCTATTATGGCCTGTCTTTACAATGAATCTCCCACATACCAAATATTGTCTAAACTTATGAAGTGCATGCATGATTGCTGACATTTCTTTATCATAGATGGAGTAACCTTTCTCTGATTGATTTAGTTTTTTACTCTCAAATGCTATTGGATGTCCCCTTTGAGTTAGGAAAGCTCCTATACCTTCTCTAGAAGCATCACATTCAACAACAAAAGGTAAAGAGAAATTTGGAATTACAAGCAAAAGGCATGAAATCATTACCTCCTTAAGCTTATCAAATATTTTTTGTGCCTCTTCTATCCAGAAAAAAGCTCCTTTCTTTGTCAAATCAATCAAGGGGGTAGCAAGTTGAGAAAATCCCTTGGAAAATCTCCTATAGTAGCTACACAACCCAAAGAAACCTCTCAATTGTGTAAGATTAGTGGGTGGAGGCCAATCCAAAATTGCCTAGATTTTTTGTTGATCAACCTATACTCCTTTAGAACTTATAATTGTACACTCGATTTGTGTCACACTCTAAACCCTTCTATCCAAACGATTCCATGAGTTTGGAATGCTTGGATGCCGGCTTAGAGCTCCCTATCCACGGAGTGCAAGAGAGTGTATTTCAAGTTCAAGGGCTCTCAGATGAGCCTTAGAGATACTCTTCTTGCTAGTAAACCATGCAATGGGAGGTTCCAAAGATAAGATGCAAGAATGCAAATGTCCCAAGGAGTTCCTCAAGGATGCAATGCAAATGAAGATTAAGCTAGAATGAGAATGTCAAATGCAGCTATGCTAAAACATGTATGAGAGTGTTACAATACCATTATTAAGCTATGTGAGATTAAGCTATATGTAAAAATGAAAGCTAAGCTAAGATGCTATGGTATGAGAGAATGTAGACAAGAAATAGAAATTCTCCACAAAGCTCCAAAGAAACCTGTTAGAAAACTTGCAGCATAACAATGTTCAAAAGATGGATCGATTGAGGGGGAAAGCTCTCTCCCTTTTAAAGATGTATGGACGGTAGAGATCAAGATGAAGATGGTGGATGATCAACGGTGGAATTTGAAAAGAGGAGTGATCCATGTGCACACACAAATCAACCAATAGAATATAAGTTGACTTGTCATATAAGACAAAAGTCACAAAGCCTTTTCTTTTAATTGTAAAATAGAAAAAGGACTTTATGTGTGCACTTTAAGTGGGTTAGAAGAATGGGGTCTTTTATTTAATTAAAAGGGGACATGTTCTTTTAATCAAATAATGAACTTAGGATAGCATAGTCAAACTATAGGTTATAATCAAATAAATTGATTATTAGCAATTTGGCTTAGGTAAGTGATTAAATTAATTTAGCCAAAATGTTGTAAAGGGGGCTAATAGTCTAGATGACCATTTTTAGGTGATTACATTTGCCCCTCTTTGACTAATGTGTGATCGATCTGGGAACACATTATGTCAAAGAAAATTGAAGCCAAGTAGGCGATGATAGATATAGATGTCTAATTCCGAAGAGTGAAATGCAGAAATAGATAGCAAGTCCTAAATGCACAGCCTGATAGCAGTAGTACTGAACACTAGGAAGAGATGATGTTAGAATTCAAGAAGAATACTAACACTTAGAAAAGCAGATAGAGTGAGAGCAAGTGAGAAGATCAAACAAATGCTCCTAAGCAGTGATAGAGTATTTTTGCCCCCTCGGGATCGAAATTGAAATGAGGTAAGGGGATGCAAAAATTGGCTAGAAATGAGAAAATTAGAATATAGCAATGTCCAAGATGATAGATAGATGATTAGAACTCAAGAATGACTATTAGAAACTGACAAAATGCCCCAGTTTGACTAGAGTTGACCTTGAAGGATATAGCATAAAATTAGGTCAAATCTAGTAGAAAGATGATTTAGATGTGAAACAGTGAATTGAAGTAGATATGAAGTATGGAAATGATGAAGACATGAATAAATGAAGATGCCCCAGTGATGATTCGGAGATTAGACCTCAAAAGGTCAGCTAACTGCTCAGAAGAAAGTAGAATTTTAAAAGACAATTTTGACCATCAAGATTAACTCGAATTTGGATTTTGATCCCGAAAATGAATCTAGGACGTCAAAATTATTTAAGAGGTCAAAACTTTATATAATGTGATGATAAGATAGAAAAGAGATGAAGCGAAAGATTAAGAAGGTGAAAAGACATGAACAAGAAGAAAGTAAAGAAATATATGAAAGGAGTTAGCTGATATGTCCACAAAAAGATGAAGAGAGAGCTCTCCCCATATGCAAGAATGCAAGACTAAGCTATAAAATGAACCTAAAATGCAAGCTAATATGCAAAGTGGTTTACCAGCAAGAAGTGCATAACATTTAGACTCTTAATTTCATCATTGAGCATTTATTAGGGACATCATGAGATCATACAACCATCACTAGTATAACTATGAGGATATGAATATGATCGATATTAGATAGGTATGTGGAAATCCAATCTAAGCATCAGAGACATGTAAGTCAAGATAACTACACGATTAGATTCCCTAAGTTTAATTTAGCAAGATTACACCTGTATCAAGGCATAAGGGCCAGGATAAACCCTAAGTGCGGTCTTGCAAAACAGTCAAGGATAATACATTTATAAGTCAAAGTGTTGAATAGGACAAGCATAAATGCTTACAACACTATAGACAAACCAAAGTATACCCACAAGTAGAAATCAAGAAAATATGTCCCATGCCCCCAGTCTTCTAGTCAATGACATCCTTGAAAGACTATTAGGGAGGGAACACCTGGCAAAGAAATCATCATAGACAACACACAAAGTAGATAAATGTCAGCATAGCTCAGTCATTTAAGTGTTAAAGTGTGTGTGTGTAAGTCACTTGGCCATTTCTTCCAGACTTGATTTTGATAGTGAGAAATATCACGACATTGGAGACCGTAGGTAAACTATCTGTAAAGTTTTGAAAAACACTTGATGTCAAGGTGGGGGAAGTGTTGAGAAACACTGTTTTGTGAGTTGTCAAAGAAACCCTAATGCACAAGAATGCCTCAATAGGCTAAGTAGCTATGCCCCCAAGATGAGGACAAGAAACAATTCCAAGCTAGGAAATGTGTAGCAAAGTGGATGATTGAGATTGATAGACATAGGTGCAAGGATTTCAAGTAGCGCCTGTTTCCAGGTTTTCACCACTTTGACAGATTTTTTTAGGACTTTTTCAATTTTTTTGTATTTTTCAATTTTTGAATTTTTTTGGTGATACATCAAAGTGCCTATTGCTAGGTTTTCACTAAGAAGATCTTCTTTTCAGGACATTTTCTAATTTTAAGGATTTTTCCAGCATCATATATGATTTTTTGGATTTTTTTAGAAGGTTTTAGATATCACTAGTTCTCAAGCAAGATCACATCATTTTCTTCCAATGTCTAGCAAGGTATAGGATATGATGGAGCAACGAGCCAGTGGATAAGAAAAGATGGATGAAAAAAGAGTATGAAGCAAGTGAAAGTGATCCTTAAGGACTGACTCCTCAAGAGTACCCAAGCTAGGGAAAGAGGTCAAATAGTCATATGAAGCATATTTTGGATAAGCAATGGAAGTAATGAGAAAGATAGCATGTAGGATAAGCAATGAAGCCAACAAGTGAGATAGCATGAAGTGTGTAGTCCAAAAGAGTAGCCATGTCAAGAGACCTATGAGAACCATGTTTCATTTATTATGATCAAGACCAAGGGGTCAACTAGACAAGATAGCGATGGGATAGAGAAATAAAAATAAAGCTCGAGATGGAGGCTATGAGTGAATGGGAGAGCACAATAGAAAATCTCATGGATAAGATAGCCAATATGAAAAGATAGCTCAACATTGTCAAGATCAAAGAGAGAAGAGGGGATAGATGGATTGTGGAAGAATTACGCATGATGCCTATTTGACAAGTTTTCATCATGGTACTTATCTAAGGTGCCACAAGAAGTAGTTTTCACCATAGGATAAATTTATTTCTCTTTACTTTTGCTACCAAGGTACCAGAAGAAGTGTTTTTCACCGAGGCACGTTTTCATTTTTTTCTTTTTTTTTTGAATTTTTAGAAAGAGCTCAAGCTATTTGAATTTAGATAGTGCTCCTATAGGAAAGATAAGCCATGATAAGCCAAGACCATAGAAAGGTATGCTCAAAGATGTTGATAGGGTGATGAAAGGGAAATGGTAGTAGGAAGAATATATGGAGGATAAGAGTGCATATATAGAAAGTAAGTGTAAGTTTTAGAGGATTTCATGAGGGTAGCTAAAATATTGGACAAGATCAACATTGACACACACCTTGAAGGGTATTGGAACAATGGAGGAATCATGGATGAAGTAGCTTGAGGTTTTGATGTATGAGGTGGTAGAAGAGATTTGGAAAAAAGTGGAGTGGAAGGCTTCGGAATATTTTTAGGAAGATTTTTTGAAGAAGATGGAATGGAAGCCTTTGGAAGCTTGAATGTCAACTTTGAAATAGTTTCAATATTCAAGTCTTTTAAAAGAGACTTGGGAATCCACATAGCTTTAGATTTTCCTCGTTCTTTGGTTGCTTGAGAGTGCATTTGTATAATGATGGATTTAGGAACCCATATTTTCTTTGGTTTAGCTCTTTGAGTAGTGGACCTTTGCGGTCTCTTTTGTGCATTCTCCTTCTTAGCATTCACATGTCGATTAGATGGGACATAGTGATCTTTATTTTTCAATGGATTCTTATGTTTATTCTCACTTCCAAAGGACTTGGGATTTGTGGATGAATAAGGATGATATGACTGGTTTAGATGAATAGATGGGTGAAAAGTCATCAAGGATGAGTGTCTTTGTTGATCTTGAGGTATGATGGGAGAGCTAGGAGTGGAAAGTGTAGGAGATGAAGGAACATAAGGCCCCAATATGGATGGAAGGTTTGAATGCTTTAGCTTAGATGGATAAGGACCAAGGATAGATTTAGAAGATGCAAAGGGATAGTGGGAAGGGATATCAACATCTTTAGAATGAGCAACATGGTCAAAGCCATCAATAGACTCATAAGTACCTTTGATAGGAACAACATTTTTAATAGAAGCACTTGAAGCTTGAGCACAATTTTGAAGTGGATATGGAGAAGTAGAACATGAGGGGATGCTTTGATCTTGACAAGTAGCTTTGGATAGCATATGAAGAGAACTTTTCTCATAATTTTCAGTAAGCTCAAGGGAGATGATGGAAGTGGTATCTTCATCATACTTAGGAGGTGGACAAGATATAGAATATGGAGGGGAAAAATCTTGAAAGAGATGAAAGGGTGCTTGATCTTGATCTTTCTTGACATTTATAGCTTTTTCTTTTTGAGAGTCCTCTTGACATGGAGCCACTTCTAAGGACAAGGGAGAATAAAGAGTGAATGGAGTAGTGCTTGGATTAGGCATAGTAGTGCATGAAGGTTGAGGATGTTCAGGATTAGTAGCATGGAAAAGGTTTTCAGCCAAGTGAAGGTTAGCTTGAGTTTCTTTTAGAGGTAGCCCTTGAGGGTATGCATATTGCATATGGAAAGCACTAGGTTTCTTGTTTGATGGAGGCATGTTGGAAATCTTTGAGGTTTTGGGAGATGCATGAGTGTTGGAAGAAGTGGAAGATGTAATGGAGCCACTACTAGACATAGGTTCATCAATGTAATCTTGCTCAAGAGAAGTATCCTCAGCACATGAATCATTAGAGGTTCCAATAATTCCATTATCAATAAGATCTTGGATTTTATGTTTTAGCTCAATGCAATCTGAAGTACTATGCTCATTATGTTGATGATAAGCACAATAGATATCCAAGAATGGGTTTCCATATGAGCTAGACTTAGGTAACATGATGATCTTATTACCAAGAAGTTTTTGCAAAGTGTCATCATAAGAATCTTCCAAGGGAGAAAAAGTTCTATCAAAATTATGTCTAGAGTCCTTTTGTTGTTTCTCATGTGAATGGTATGCATCCATGTCTTCATCATTATCTTGGTCAAAGATAGGTCCATCATGAAATTTTGGCATAGGCTCAAAGAAGGTATCACTTGCTTGTCCTCTAAAGAGGTCTTTAGATCTAGAAGATGAAGACATTTGATGTCTTGAAGTAGAGCATGTAGACCTAGAAGAAGAGGATGACCTCAAATAAGGTGACTTACATGCATGTAAAGACCTTAAGGAAGATTCATGTAATGATGCAATCTTCTCCTCCAACCTTTTCTCAAGTTTAGATTTCATTTCCATCATGCGCTTAGAGAGACGAAGGTAAGAAAGATCATTCGTCTCTTCTAGTTCTTTGTATTGTGCATATAGATCTTGAAACTCTTTAGTGACATGGATGATATCATGATCATCTAGATTTGGTTGAAGTTTGGTAGCACAAGGTTTAGATCCCATAGTTTTAGATGCAAAGCCAAGCATAAAAGAGCCTAGAAGATAACTTGATGTTGAAACTATAGGAGGTAGAGTGTTCACTTGCCAAGATAGTAGAGAGAGATTAAAGTGACTTGTCAAACAATATGTCCAAGAAAATTACGACATGAATGACTCAAGTCAATAGCTAGGCAAGATGCCCAAATAGCCAAATACATAGAGCAAGCAGGGTGACAAGTGAACAACTTTCCCAACCCAAGAGTGTAGTCAAGAAATCAAGGTAACCATTTCAGCAAAAGGATAACTAGCAAGTAGGCATAGACCATGAAGATAGAAAGACCAAGAGCACTAAGACCAAAGAGCCATTTTAAGCATGTTCAAGAACTAGAGACATAGCAAATCAAAATCAAATGATGCGACTCCCCTTAGCAAGCAACACAAGAAAATTTTTGCACTTGACATTTTGACTTGGTTGACAAAGTTTGGCAATAATTGATAGCATAGTAAATTTGACGTTCAAAAGAAATTTCTTTCCAAGCAAGATAGTGACACATGGAGTAGTCTTCAAACAATCAAGCAAGGGACAAAGCAACCTTACATGATACAAGCATATGTGACGTCTCAAAAGAATTTCCTAGAATTATCGTCATGTGTATGTTCAAAAGATTTTCATAGGTATAGCACATTCGAGAACACATTAAGCAATATCTACCTAGAAGTCATGGTTTATTACTCAACAACTTAGCCCACGCTTGATGCTCCTTCGCCTCACACCAAGTGGTTGCCCACAAGAGATATTGGCTTTGTCATGGAAATGCCATAAGCATAACCAAGGGAACACATATGGTGAGTGTAAATCTTGGGGTGATCCGGGTAGTCCACTAGGATCAATCCTTGCACCAAGAAGTTGAGCGGCTAAAAAAAGGTAGTTACTAACTTAGAGTTTTTAGATCGGGCTTCCGTTCATAGTGTTCCTCTTGCTCCCAATTACGGGACACCTCACCTTGCGATGAGTAACCGATCTCGCGATCACAAGAGTACCTTAAGCATTCTTGCCTAGTGATCTCCCTATGGTCAAAATCCCATAAGCGATCACACTAGATGAAGATAAACACTACGTCTACCAAGGTTTTATGTCCTTGGTAGCCTTGAGTTTATAGTGGGTTGGAAGAGTGGGGTCTTTTATTTAATTAAAAGGGGACATGTTCTTTTAATCAAATAATGAACTTAGGATAGCATAGTCAAACTATAGGTTATAATCAAATAAATTGATTATTAGCAATTTGGCTTAGGTAAGTGATTAAATTAATTTAGCCAAAATGTTGTAAAGGGGGCTAATAGTCTAGATGACCATTTTTAGGTGATTACAATAATATGTCCCAAATATAGGATCTCTGTCAAACCAAACTCACATTTAGATAGCTTAGCATAAAAGGATTTCTGCTCCAAGATTCCCAAAAATAGTGTCTATGTGCTTTAGATGCTCTTCCCATGTTTTACTGTAAGTCAAGATATCATCAAAAAATACCAAAAAAAATTTTCAACGATGCTGGATGAATACCTTATTCATACAAGATTGGAATGTTGCAGGTGCATTAGTGAGGCCAAATGGCATAACAAAAAATTCAAAGTGCCCATAGTGACATCTGAAAGCAGTCTTTTCCACATCTTCACTCCTCATTCGAATTTGATTGCACCCTGATCTTAAGTCAATTTTTGAGAAGTATACAACACCATGTAACTCATCAATGAGTTCATCTATGCGTGGTATGGGATACCTATTTTTTATGGTCTTCTTGTTTCGAGCCCTATAATCTATACACATTCTCATTGTACCATCCTTTTTCTTGATGAGTACCATAGATGATGCAAATGGACTAGAGCTAGGCCTTATGAATCCCATGTCCAGTAGTTCCTTAATAGTTTTTTTAATTTCTTCCTTATAACCTCTTCGATGGTGGTATGGGGTTGTTATAACCGGTTTGTAATCTTTTTCTAACTCTATAACATGCTCAAAACCTCTATCTGGTGGTAATCTTGGAGGCAAGTCATTAAAAACTATACTATTCTTATCAAGAATATTTTGAATTTCAAAATAGAAATTACCTTTATTCTTTGGAGAGCTTGTTGGATGGATTATG
Source organism: Cupressus sempervirens (assembly GCA_028749045.1). Classification (NCBI taxonomy): domain Eukaryota; kingdom Viridiplantae; phylum Streptophyta; class Pinopsida; order Cupressales; family Cupressaceae; genus Cupressus; species Cupressus sempervirens. The sequence continues at coordinate 522,021,834 of CM053783.1, read as the reverse complement.
ACTCCTACTGCCCATGCTACTTGTCCGCTTTGAAAAGTCCTCTCCATCCTCTTTGATGAGACCACCTTAGGTGCTCCATTCAATAAGCCTTTCAATAAGACTTATTTCCCATTGGAATGAGATTAAAACTCCATAGTTTGATGGTTCATGTAATAGCCTCCAATAGAGTGCAACCATTGAACACCCAATACAAGATCTATCTTCCCAATGCCAACAACATAGAAGTCATCACATAACTCATAATCTCCTAAGGTCATCTTGAGTTGTTTCACCACCTATGTGCAAGGCATAGTGAATCCATCAACTATAGTAACATTGAATCCCTCAAAATATTCTTCTTTAAGCCCTCTTTTCATGAAAAATCCCTCATCAATAAAATTGTGAGTTGCCCCACTATCAAGAAAAATTGTCAACCTTTGCCCTGATAGTACCCCTTGAATTCGAAAGGGATGGTATCTTGGGACTCCTGATAAATAGTGCACTTGACCTTTCCTCAAACATCTATGTCTTGGAACCCATGGTTCTCTACAAGTGAAACAAAGCTTTTTCTTTCGTAATTCACTCCTAATCTCTTCATCTACCTTCTTTTTTGCCACATTTATCACATCTTTTGGTGGTAGTGTTGGAAAAGTCTTTTTTTGAAAATTTCCCTTATTTTGCCAAAGATTTGGAGGTTTTTGATTAGTGATTGGTTTCATAAGCATGCAAGTTTCAAGTTGCAAGCTTCTTTTGATAGCTTCCTGTAAGGTTGAGGGTAAGAAAGCCTTAACCAAACCTTGAATGAAATCTTCCAAACCATCAAGAAAAAGATAAACAATCCTCTTTTCACTCATATCAGGTACCATAACAACCACTTTTTGAAACTCTTCTATATACTCAGCTGATTTGGTTTGCTTCAACTTTGAAAATTCTTTAAAATACCCTTCATCATCATTGAGGTCAAATCTATCTATCACTCTTTGACTAAAATCATCAAATGTAGTTACTTAATCATGACCTTGAGTAGTCATTACATGATACCACCAATCATAGGCTGCATCTTCCAAGTGTAGACTTGCAAATCAAACAACATCACTCTCCTGCATGGGGTTAAGTGTGAAGAAGGTCTGTAATTTTTGTAGCTATGCTCTAGCTGAAATTTTATTTGTTCCATCAAAAGTAGGTGCTGTAAACTTTCTTTGAACTCTCTTCCACTTATGTCATGCTCCCTCCTATACTCTTTCTTGGGCATAAAAGTGTTCATCATATCCACATATTCTCTAAAAGGAACCGAACTACAAAAGTCATCATCTAAGCCATTGTAAGTAGCTCTTAATGCAATCAAGTTACATGTAACCTCTTCCATGGGATTAAGGGCTGGATTGGTACTAGTGGCTCATTTGTAGGTAGCAAAATAGTTTTTGTTGATTTAGAGGGTGTGGGTTTCAGATTTCTTGGCTCCTCTAAAGTGCTCCCTTTCTCATTAGTAGATGCAACTCGCAGTTTTTCTGTCAATATTCGCAAAGCCTCTCTAGTTTCTGCCAAACTATCCACTGTTTGCTTCTGAGCATTTTGGATGTCTTGGAAGAATTTCTTTGCCATCTCATCTAGGTTAGCCATACTTTTTCCTTCCTTGTATTTTTTACTTTTAATTTTAACTATAGGTTTGATCAAAATTTCTTTATTCTTTTCTCCCTGTGAATATCTCTTTTCACTTTCACTTAGTTGCATGCAAACTTCTACAAACTCTCAGGTTGGCAAGATCATAGCTTTGATACCACTAAAATTTTCCCTTTCTAATTTTATATAATATTTAAAGCCTCTAATCAGGTTTTTAAAATCAAACAACCAATATTTCAAAGATCCACCAATTTCTCAATAAAACCCAAATCGGGTATGCCCGAAATAGTGCCAAAAACTTCACAGCTTCACATATTATTAATAAATCTGAAAGTGGAAATTTTTACAAAAATTTCACCAGCATAATTTCCTACAAAATTAAATTTCCATATCTGTATAGAATTTACACAACAGCTCCCAAACAGAGTACAAAAACAATGCTCATCAGGCTCTTGAAAATAATACAAAATAGCCTGAAAACACCACAAAACACTAATAATATATCACAAAAGTATAACCACAAAAAAATACCTATATTCAGATCTATTTTAACATATTAATGTATGAAATACAGCAGCAACCTAAACTAATATGAAATACTCAACCAGAAACACCAAACTCTTACAAAAAACACACCTGAAAACCCACAAATTTGCACTGTTTAGCACAAGGACAAACTCTGCATGAGCTTGCACATGGAATGTATTTAAAATCCCATCCTTATCCTTCCTAAAAACCTAAAAACTCCCATCCTTGGGTCTCCTTCTCCACAGGTTTGGCAGCCTCTGAAGAACAACAAAGCAATGAGCAAAAACCAAGTTATCGAATGAGCCCAAAATGCCTCCAAATCCCTTAAAAGAGGGAATAACCCTAACTCTAGACCAAGAGGGGTTAATAAAACATATTTTAATAATAATTTTCATTTATTAGTTCATTGGTTTCCAATGATTAGCCCCTTTTTCCAAAACTTCACCTTTTTGACCTTGCCTGCCTTAGCAAAGATTATTATTTTTAATTATTTGAAAAGAAGAAATGAAGAGGAAGTCAAGAAATTACTTGATGCTAAGATTATCTTCCCCATTTTCCATTCTACCTAGGTGGATAACTTGGTTCCTCTATGGAAAAAGATTCGAGAGATTCATCTTTGTGTAGATTTCTATAATTTGAACCTAGCATCTTAGAAGGATAACTACCCTTTGCTCTCGTTGGATGAAGTTCTACAAATTATCAATGGATCCAAGATGATGTCTTTCTTGGATGGATATTTGAGATATAACTAGGTAATGGTTGATGAACTAGAGGATAGGCTAAAGTTGGGTTTTACAACCAAATGGGGGACTTTTTCTTATAGAAGAATGCCATTTGGGTTGATTAATGTGGGGGCTACATTTCAATGAGCCATTTACAAAGATTTTAAAGGATTAATAAAAAAATGTATATTCATATACATGGATGAATTTACTATTTTTTCAAAGGATCAAAGCACTCACGTTGCTGATTTAAGACATGTATTCAATAGATGTTGTAAGTATGACATATCACTTATTCCCAAGAAATGTTCATTCGGGGTTACTAAAGGAAAGCTCCTAGGTCAAATTATCTCTAATGTTGGAATCTCCATTGATTTTGAGGGAATCAAAGCCATTCTAAAATTTTCACCTCCACACAGTTAGAAGGAACTTAAGTCTTTCTTTGGGAAGATAAATTTTGTATGAAAGTTTATAAGTGGATTTGCAGAGATAGTTCACCCCCTTAATTATTTACTCAAAAGGGAGTAAAAATAGAATGGGTTCCAAAAATTAAGAACTCATTTGAGGATATCAAAGTAGCCATTTCTATGTTCCCAGTATTGGTGAGTCCAGATTATGGACTACCTTTCAAAATATACTCTTTTTCTTTAGAATATTCATGTGTTGGGATTCTTACGTAGAAGAAGGATAAAGAATATGAAAGGCCCATTTCTTTTATGATTTTCACTCTAAAAAATGCCAAGTTAAACTATTCTAACCTTGATAAATAATCTTTTTCTTTAATCAAAGTGGTAAAGAAATTCTGCCATTATATACTCAGAAGTAAGGTATATGCAATTGTGCTTGATCCAATGGTTAAATTATTGTTGGTACAAAATGAGTTGGGTGAAAGGAGAGGAAAATGGATGGTAATCCTTCAAGAGTGTTATTTAGAGATTCAACCCATGAAATTGGTAAGAGGGCAAGGATTATCAAAAATTGTAGTTGATAACCAGATCAAGGATGAAAGAAATTTTGATTTGATGGTGAAATAGATGTGGAAGATCAAAATAAGATTATAGTATCCCAAGTTGATATTGACCAAGGTATAATAATGGATGTTTCATACCAGGATATTATTTACTATCTTTTACAAAATTAGTACCACAATGGGATGAATAGGTCACAACATAGGGGACTCAAAATGAAGTGTGAATCCTACATGCTACATGATAGAAAATTATACAAAAGGAACTATGAAGGGATTTATCTAAAGTGCCTTGGATGTAAAGAAGTAAAAGAAGTTTTGGAAAAATTTCCTAATAGGTATGGTATAAGGTACAATTTAGTAGAGACTATGGCCAATATAACTTTAAGATTAGGTTATTTCTAGCCTATGATCTTCAAAAATACTTTTGAACATGTACGTACCTACCACATTCATCAGACTAGTACTAATAGAGAAAGACATCTTGTAATGCCATTTTAACCACTACTCAAGGTACACCCATTTGCAAAGTGGGGGCTAGATTTCATTGGTCCAATAAACCCACCATCATCAATTAGACACACTTTTGTTCTTACAACCACCAATTATTATACACATTGGGTAGAAGCATAAACTTTTAGAAACTACACTGCTAAGATAGTCACTAATTTCTTGGAAGAACATATTGTTACTATATTTGTGATGTCATTCTTCCTTTTTTGTGATAATAGTTCATCCTTTGAATTAATATTCCTTACAAGTGGGCATTGAAAAATCAAGTTATAATCAAGTTCTCTTCAAATTACTATCCTCAAGGGAATGGTGTAGCATAATACATGAATAAAAATTTGATCATGGTAATAGTACATTTGCTGAAGGAAAATCCTAGAGATTGGCATACTTAGCTCAAATATACCTTATGGACAGACAGAGTCAAGGTAAAAAATTCTTTGGGGACATCCCCATATTTTCTCATCTATAGATAGGATCTAGTGTTTCTACTCAACCTAAAGATTCTAGTTCTAAAA